>RYFJ01001573.1:0-352749 GCA_003991445.1 Oryza meyeriana var. granulata
TATAAGCAATAATAAGTCAAGCCGACTGCCCAAAAAAAAACACTTGGACATCGGCTAGAAGCCGATGATAAAGGAGATAGGCAAAATAATTAAAGTAAGACATCAGTCGGCTTTATCTAGTTTAAAGATAACTATCGGCTAAGCACTGCCATAAAACATCAAAACGAAAAACCTATCGACCCAACAAGGATAAAATTAGTACCACAGTCTAGTAAGTCGACCTAACCGATGCAGCCACAAGACCGATGATGATAAAAAGGAATCTCGATGAGCCGATAGATCTATGCATCGTGATGGATTATCTACTCAGACTATGAGAATCAAACTTAACTGATGCAAGCCGTAGCAGAATAGATACACCGTGGTAAGCCGGCTACCGTAGATCAGCTAAAATCCGACCTAACCGAAGAAGTCCTAGCCGATAAGTATCGGGTAACGAAACTTACGCTTCCGCACGGAAGTTCGGATCTAACGATGCAGCCCGCTCGAGAAGCAAGAACCCCGTCGAAAAGCGGTGACGATTGCCGACATTGTAATTGATCTGTGAATGGTTACAAGGTACCCGGGGCATACGTATTGATTACCCGAATTGATACAAGTCCTAGGTTGACACTACACACGATGTTCCTAATTATAAGAAGGAACACTAAATAAGACCGATTGGACACGAGATCAGGTTTCCTAAATGATAAAATATTAAATTACTACCTAATTAATAGATACGATTATTAATTCCTTTCTTGGTCTTCACGATTATGCCAAAAAACTGGTTCTTCTGGATAAATTCCGTCAGTTAACTGTGATTTACTCCTTAACCGAATTCTGATTAAAGAACCATACCAAATTTTGGCTTAACACATGCCCCCAATTGGATTTCTATAAGACTTGCGAATTCTCTCATCTGGGGCCTTCAGATTCCCGTCACACCGAGGTGGCCTAAGGTCGCCGACTTTTCCTTAATTGTTTGAAACAGTTGCCAAACGCCCTCGATTCCCGCCGGTCATCATTCCTCTATAAACCGCTCGCCTTCCTAGCCCCCCACCTTTCTTTACGCTTCACATCACCAGAGCCCTCTCGCTTCTTCAAGGACCTTCGGACGAACTCCGGCGAACCTGAGGCGAAAACCGTCGTAAATCTCTTCTTCAACCGCCGATTCCGCTTCATCTTTCTCTCGCCGCAATGGCATCGCAATGCAGTCCCTGAGGTAACCTTTCTATCCGCATTGTTCTCTGCTGCGCAATCTAGATAGATGCCATTCTCCCATGTTCTTTATGCGTTCTTCGTGTGTTCTTGGTTTACTATAGAACCTTATAGCCAATCTTGATTCCGACCGCTGATTACCAAAAATTCTTCTATCACGGCCCCATGGATACAAGACCTATAGACTTCATCAACGCCGAAAACCCAACGCATCCCTTTCAAGAATTCTGCAGTAGCTAGCGATATGACCAACAGTTCAGACATGGCCTAGCAAGCTTCCTGGGTGGATTGAACTGCGTACACAGAGTTATCAGCTGCAAGAAAACTCTCTGGGAAGAAGCAGATATCGGTCACTTCATTCAACTTTGCCTGGCCGAGATGGAGAAGAACGAACCCTGCTCGCATCTGCTTCTACTTCTGGTAGACACCCTCAACGCCTCATGTTTGGACATTGGCCAATGGACCCCCACGGCTGATGATATGAACCGATGCCACCTGCCTCAACACAACAAGTTACATTCAACCCCTTCAACCTCCGATTTAAGCCTACTCATCGGCGTCAAACAAGAACATCGGCCGACTGGACAAAGTACATATCAATCCACAAACAAGGGGTGACTGACCAGTCGACGATCAGGGAACATGTGCTTTCTAACTCTGTGGTTAGAACGATTCATTTTTGTGGTTGCAACCCTCGGCCCAACAACCAATATGCACGTGCTGGGCAGAATGCTTGGCTGATCGGAAAACCAAAATCCCCTTGGGGCAAATCTTCTTTGCACTTATCAACTGCTATGCAGCAGGTGTCAGTCAAGCTATCGGGGCCGTTCCAGCCAGTCGGCCATATTGGTCCTTGGTGGTGTGCCCAATTATGGCCTCAACGTCTACACACCCAAAGCAATCCCGAGACTTCCTCCTCAACCTAACTTTCACAGCCGATCATCCCAGAGGGAACAGGACCCATCTACGCTGATGTATCTTGTGGGGAAGCTGCACGGCCCTCCCTGGGCTGCAAAATGACTCATGTCGGACTCAGCCAATGGTTCAAAGGTTTTTACTATGCTTCACCAGGGATTGCCACACTTTATTTCGCATATGATGATGCAGCATCATTGAGATGCCTTCCAATTTTATCCACTCGATGCTCTGGCCGATGATGAATCGAAAGACCATATTCTATCGTCATTACCCCGCTTCTTGCTGACTGGCTTCTCTCAGGGCTGATCACAACCATCATATGAATTCTATCATCCATCGGTCGGTTCTCGCCAGCTCGCCTCGGTCAACTCCCAATCGGCCTATTCTTCATTGATAACTTCAGGCCGGGTAATGTAAACAACGCTTTAGAGTACGATCGATGCGACTCTAACAGAATCCCTCTGGGCACCGCCACCAGCATGAATATATGTACTGCCAACACAAAGCTTTTTGCCCGATAGTGGTCAAAATGGAAGAAACACTCATTCAATTCATCGGCCATTCACTACTGTTCTCGCCTCAACCCCGACTACGTCGAATCTGATGAAGAGGTAACGTCCCACAATCCTTAATCATTCTCCGATCATCTCTTACAATCCCATCTTGCAGGCTGTTGACGAGGAGTTGCCAACAACAAGCACCAGCGGCCGGCCGATCATATATCAACCACCATCGGCCAATCCACACTTGGGGCATGGTGCTCCCTCTCCATCGTCTCTCCTCCGTACGTCACGGTCGACAGGACCTAAGCGCAAGAAACTGGCGTCTCGCCCCTCCCAAAAGAAGCAGAAACCAGCGCGATGTTCGTGTCACGGCGCACCTGCTATTGAACAACATCGGCCCCTTCACCCCGGGGTATGCGTAATTCTTGATATTATTATCTGTTTCCATCTTTTCATTATCGATTTTATTTTCAGCTCGAGTCATCGGCTCCCGAACCTCATCCTTCACCTGACAACCTTACAAACATCACGCCGATGACTTCTCCAGCCGTTCCAACTCTAGCACCCAGCCCACAAATGTCAATTGAGGCTGTTCTTATCACTTCAGTGCAGACATCGGCCATCCTAAAGAAAACCTCATCCATTCAATGCGATGTCATCAACTGCTGATGTCCTGCCTCAGGTACTTTCATCTCATATCCATATTCTTTTTAATTTATTACTGATCCGTTTACCGATGTCAATATGTAGTCCTTAGCCGATTTGTTCTCCTTCGACATCGGCAAGTACTTGGGGCAGATGAAGAACAGCCACCAACGCGGTAACCAAACATCTTTTCCAACTGACGTGCGCAAAATACTTGCTAAATATTATTCGTCTGTTGGAAAACCGATCGATGCTTTGGTGAAGACTGCGGCGATTCGGGCAAGATTTTGAGAATTGAGCATCATTTGCCCAAAGAGCTCATTGACGCATTGACTCCTGTAGCATATCTGGAATCCCACAAATTCCAACTCATCAAGCTCAGGCAGCGTATAGCGATCGTGCTGATCACAGAAAATGGTCCAGATATCCAAACGATCGGCTGTCAGCTGAAACAGAAAAGAAAAGCTTGACATATGGTAGCTGCCCTCAAGAACTCCAATCCAAACTAGACCAGCTGGAGAAGGGGCGATTTGCTAGCAGAACTTGAAAAATCCGCAAGGACATCGAAACAACAGAATCCCAGCTCACCGGCCTGCCACAAGCTATACAAAATCAAGAATCCAAGATTGAGCAGCAGTGCGTCAAGTTGTCTTGGCGCAAAACTTAAAGATTATCTGGGTTCGATGAAGAAGACATCCGTTGCCATTGACAAGATTGACCAAATTCGCTGCGTGCGACTGAAACAATCCGGAAATTCTTGTAAAATCTTAACATTGATGACTATGATGTCGCTCTGAAACACGACGACATCCTTTTGTTGTAATATAATCTGATTGGCTCTGTTACCTGTTCATTTTACTCCATCTTCGCTTGATAATATTTTTATTTGTTTCATCTAAAGGCGATACCAATTGATATCGGCTATCTTTAGGCGATGTAACAACATCGGCTCTTGCTTTGAACTATTTTAGAAATCGGCCGCACTCAACCGATTCAAGAGTTGATCCAAACACTCGGATAATACTTCTTGAGATACTTCCCATTAAGTGCTTTAGCAAACTCTGCCCCCTCAAGATCTTCCAATATATAGGCATTGCCAGGTACACAACGATTAATCCGATAGGGCCCTTCCCAATTAGGAGACCACTTTCCGAATCTACTATCTTTGGACCCGATCGGCAAAATTAACTTCCATACAAGATCTCCCTCAACAAACAATTTACTCATCACCTTCTTGTTATAATGCCTAGCCACCCTAGCTTTATTTTCTTGATCCTTTCCAGTGCCCTTAACCGATTCTGAGCCAAATCCTCGAGTTCATCTGTCATCAAATTATAATAATCATCGGCTGTCAATTGATTTTGCAAAGAAATTCTCCTAGAACCGGTGTTAGTCTCCCAAGGCAAAACTGCTTCATGCCCATATACCAATTGGTATGGTGGCACCCGAGTAGACCCCTGACATGCCATCTGATAGGCTCATAATGAATCGGCTAATGTAGTATGCCATCTTCGCGGCTGTTCATCAATCTTCCGCTTAATTAACTTGATTAGACTCTTATTCGAAGCCTCCGCCTGTCCATTAGCTTGAGCATAATAAGGTGATGAATTCAATAACTCAATTCCCATACTAGCAGCAAATTGTTAAAACTCATCAGACGCGAAAATAGATCCTTAATCGGTAGTTATCGTCCGAGGAATTCCAAACCGATAAATTATATGCTCTTTTACAAACTCAATCACCTCCTTGGACGTGGCTTTCTTCAAAGGAACTGTTTCCACCCATTTTGTAAAATAGTCTGTTGCTGCCAATATGAATTTATGTCCTTTATTGATGGAGGATAAACCTGGCCGATCATATCAATTCCCCATCCTCTGAACGGCCACGGTTTGATGATAGGATTCATAGCCGATGCTGGTGCTCGCTGTATATTTCCGAATTTCTGACAATCTTGACATCCTTTATAATATTTGAAGCAATCCTCCAACATTGTTGGCCAAAAATATCCTACTCTTCTCAATATCCACTTCATCTTATGAGCCGATTGATGAGTTCCACAAACACCCTCATGCACTTCGCACATAACCACTTTGGCTTCTTCTAAATTCAGGCATCTCAGCAGAACCCCTTCAAAAGTCCGATAATATAATTCTCCATCAAGCAACACATACTTAGTAGCTTTATACCGAAGCTTCCTAGAAACCGATTGTGACGGATTTTGTAAATAATCAATTATCTCCTGTCTCCAATCATTGGCTTTACCCTGAATATCACCCTCGGCTATTTCAACCTCAATATGTCTATTCAACCAATAACCCGAAGCAATTTGTGCAAGATCATTACCTTCTAAATTCTGTTCTCTAGGAATATGATCCAACGATATCATCCTGAAATCCCTCAATAAATCTCTACATTCTTCATAATATGATCTCAAAACATCATCTCTGCACTCATATTCCCTAGACAATTGCTTGATCACTAATAAGGAGTCCCCAACAATCTCTATGATATCGGCCCCGATCTCCTTTAAAAGTTGAAGTCCTTTCAGCACCGCCTCGTATTCTGCTTGATTGTTGGTCTGATAGGGTTTAATTGTAAAAGCAAACTCAAAGCTTGCCCCCCAAGGCGATACAATGACCAATCCGATACCGGATCCATGCTTGCAAACCGATCCATCGAAAAATAAAGTCCACGGGATCGCCTCCACATAATCTTCATGAACTCCCCTATGTTGTACAATTAAATCGGCTATTGCCTGTCCCTTGATCGCTTTAGCCAGTTCATATCTCAAGTCAAACTCTGTTAAGACAAAAATCCATTTACCAATTCGCCCTTTTAAGACTGGAGCCGACAACATGTATTTTACCACATCGGCCTTGCAAACCACCATGCATTTAGCCGATAGGATATAATGTCTTAACTTCGTACACGAGAAATATAGACAAAGGCATAATTTTTCCACCACAGGATATCTTGTTTCAGCATCCAAAAGACTTCTGCTCAGATAGAACACAACTCGCTCTTTCCCTTCAAATTCCTATACCAAAACAGACCCGATGGATTTTTCATCGGCTGATAAGTATAATTTGAACGGCACCCCTTTCTGCGGCGGAATCAAAACAGGTGGAAAACTTAAATAACTCTTAATTCCATCAAATGCCTTCTGTTGTTCTGCCCCCCACATAAACTCTTGATCGGCTTTCAATTTTAACAACGAAGTAAAAGGCTCAATCCTTCCTGACAAATTTGATATGAATCTCCTCACAAAATTAATCTTGCCAATCAATGACTGTAGCTCTGTCTTGTTGATTGGTGGTTCTGTATTCTGGATGGCTCTGATGCTCCGCTGACTAACTTCAATTCTTCGCTTATGAACCATGAAACCCAAAAACTGCCCAGCCGATACACCAAAAGCGCATTTATTGGGATTCATCCTTAGTCCGTATTTCTTTGCCCTTTCCAGCACTTTTCGCAAATCGGCTATATGGCTCTCATCACTCTTGGATTTAACCACCACATCATCGATGTAAATTTCCACTAATAAGCCGATGAGATCATGAAATATATAATTCATCGCCCTCTGATAAGTTGCATCGGCACTTTTTAATCCAAACGTCATTACCACCCACTCATATAAGCCGATAGCTCCAGGACATCGAAACGCAGTCTTATGTATATCTTCTTCTGCCATAAAAATTTGATTATATACTGCATTGCCATCCATGAAGCTAATAATCTTGTGGCCTGATGCTGCATCCACCAACAAATCTGCTATCGGCATCGGGTACTCATCTTTGGAGGTAGCCTTATTCAAATCCCGGAAATCAATACATATTCTCAATTTTCTATTTTTCTTTTCCACCGGGATGATATTAGAAACTCACTCAGCATATCGGCACGGCCTTATAAACTTTGCATCATATAATCTTGTGATTTCCGCTTTGATTGGCTCATATAACTCCGCTTTAAATCTCCTTGGAGCCTGTTTGAACAGCCGATATCCTGGTTTAATAGGAAGCCGATGTTCAACAATTGATCGGCTTAATCCTGACATTTCATGATATTCCCAAGCAACAATCCCGATACTCTTTTAACAATCTTATTAATTTTTCTCGAAATTCAGGACACAATTTTTTACTTATGTACGTCGGCCTTGGCCTATCTCCTGGTCCTATATCAATTTCCTCCAAATCATCGGCCGACGTAAACCCTTGTCCCAACTTTCCCTCGAAATCTTCAATGGAGCCCATCAGAGTAATAACTCTGAGCTGACTTGCCGAATCGGCTGTATCCCTTGACTGGTGACTTTAAGATAATTCCCCTCCCACACTTTTCCAGACAAACAATCGACACCATCGGCCTCCCAAACCGGCAAATTAGTCATTGCAATGTTGGTCGATTAGTTTGCTAGGATTACCTCAACTTGATCTCCTTGCCACTGTATCAGAATTTAATGCATCGTCGAAGGCACGCAACAGTTTGCGTGAATCCAATCCCTGCTAAGGAGCAGACTATATGATCCTTTCCCATCGATAACAAAAAACATGGTAGGTAATGTTTTGTTCCCCACTGTTAATTCCACGTTCAACACGTCTTTTGCCTCCGATGGATTTCCGCCGAAATCTTTTAACACCATATTTGTCTTGATCATATCTTCAGTGGTTTTTCCCAGCTTCCGATACGTAGCATACGGCATTAGATTAACAGCTGCCCCCCCATCAACTAACATCTTCGTCATCGGCTTCCCATTCACATAGCCCTTGATATATAATGGCTTCAAATGCCGATGCTTTGACTCTTCAGGTTTATCAAATACGGCCTGATCGGGTTGCAGCGTCAACTGAGCAAAGGCCTCCTCATTGTCTTCCTCATCAGATGAAAGTGCTTTATATTCCCAGGGCAAAAAGAAAACCATGTTCACTGGAGCCGAAGAATCAACCTCATCGTCTTTTCTCTTGATACGCCAAACCCGTTTAGTCCTCTTAATACGATGATCGGCTTCTTCCTGATCTTGCCGTTGCTCCTCCTGTTGCTCTCGGTGCCATAGCCGTTGTGCCCTTCTTTTCTGGATTTTTGTAAATACCCCACTAGGACACCATTGAGGATTTTGGATTTGTTGTTTTTCATGCACTTCCTCATCTTTTTCAAAGAACTCTTTGTGGATCGGCCCTAACCGACTATGGACTGATGCTCGTTTTTCAAGCAACCGATCCTGCGAAAACCCTTCCTGCTGAACATGCCGAGACCCTAGATTATTGCACTCAGGGCAATCTTCAATTGATGGCAACCTCATTCCCTGATCCCAGCAGAACCGGAAGAACGGGCAATCCTAATGCGGATTATATCTTTCCCTGTCTAGCTCAATCCACTGTTCTTCGCACTTTGCATATTTTTTTATCATGTCCGATGAAGTAATTCTCGACTTATGATCCAAACGCCTTCCTCCATCAGCCTGACTTCTTGACGACCCTGCATAAACCATATTCACAGGGAATGGATGTTCATCAATTTTCATCGGCTTTTTGTCTTCAAACTTGATCCTTCCTTGTTTGACAGCCGATTGAATTTGTTGCCGAAAAACTTTGCATTCATTGGTGTGGTGCGATATCGTGTTATGCCACTTGCAATATCTCTTCTTCTTTAGTTCTTCGGCTGATGGAATTACATGATTTGGCGGGAGCTGTATCTGTTTCTCTTGCAGCAATAGATCAAAGATTTTATCGGCTTTATTGATGTCAAAATCATATCGTTCCTCCTTGCCGATATTCTTCACCCACGGGCATGATACTGATTTCTTATTTCTAGCCCACTCCGTCAATCCAACTTCAACATCGGATCCTTCATCATCTGAGTCCGATGAATAAACTTGTATCTGAGCAACCCTTCTCTGAAACTTCTCCTTTTTTGCTTCTTGAAATCGGCTTTCATGAGCCGATACCTTCTGTACAAGGTGCGCCAGACTCTCGAACTCCTGTGATGAAAACCTCTCTTTAATGGGGGCTAAGAGACCCTGGAAAGCCAATTCGGCTAAGTGCCCATCGCTTAGATTTAAACTATAACATCGGTTTCTGACGTCCCGAAACCGCTGGACGTATTCCGGTACCGTTTCGTCTGGCCTTTGTTTAACCGATGTTAGGTCCGTTAGCCTCATCTCGTGGATCCCAGCAAAAAAGTATTTGGGAAATTGTTTCTCCAGATCGGCCCACCCCCGAACTGAATTTGGTGGTAATGAAGAAAACCATGTAAAAGCCAATCCAGACAATGACAAGGGAAAAAAATCTAACCCTCAAAGCCTCTTCAGCCGACGCCTCTCCACACTGTGCCAAGAATCGGCTAATATGCTTTACTGTAGATATGTTGTCCTGTCCTGAGAACTTAGAGAAATCTAGGACTCTGTATCGGTGTGGTAATGGAACCCGGTCAAACCACTCAGGATACGGATGCCGATACATAAATGTTTGCTCCTTTGGTTTTATCCCAAACTGTTCTCTTACTATTTCCGCAACCCTTGTCGATAAATCTTCCTCCCTTGGAATTTCCCGTTGATATTGCATGGGTGGAGATGGTAGCCGATTCTGCTTAGGATATTCTTTCTGATAATTATCTGAATCGAGAACCTCCCCTGAGTGATGTTGTTGATGCCCCCCATAATAGGCAGTCTGATGATAGCCCAGAGTTATGTAATCCTGTTGCCCCCCAATCAGATCCTGGAATAACATATTGGCAGGTGCATCCTTTCTAATTCCATAAGTAACCTGAACCGGCTCCATTTTTGGTGGCAAATATACCGGACCCCGATTAGGCTCCCGAGTAATTGATCCATCCACCGTTTTCTTGATGAGGTTATGCAGCGTGTTCACCAATACTCCTGATTGATTGATAAGCGCGTGATGCACGGCTTCATTTACCATCTCTTGTAAGGGTTTTGGTGGACTTCTAGGTGGTGTATGACTCGACTCTCCGACTAGAACTGGTTTTGGAAGTTGAGATTTTTGAATCGGCCCTTGTCTAGTCAGACCGAAAGACTCCAAACAGAGCTTTTGAAAATTGGCTATATTTTGTTCTACTTGTTGTTTTTGTTCTTCCGTTAGATCATCCATGGTGACTGGAATCACATTGTCAGATTTGATCTCTTTTCCAGCCATTTTGAAACTTTGGGTCCCACCAGGCGTGCCAAAAACGTGTTGACACCAAAAATCACCAGCAGCGCTGAAGACAAGTTGATGACCTGGTTCGGTGCACTAGACACGCGAAGGCCTAGGAGATCTGCTTAGCTCCAGTGCAGGTCCTAAATTTGAGGTTCGTAGGCGTACCAGTCAATTTGACCCCACAATTGACAAGAAGATAGAAAAAAGTTAGATCAGTGATCCAATCGGCCAACCAGCCGATACAGATTTTCTCCAGCCGATTGCCGATAATACTTGTATATCGGCTAGAAGCCGGTGATGATATAAGCAAATAATAACTCAGCCGACTGCCAAAAAACACTTGGACATCAGCTAGAAGCCGATGATAGAGTAGATAGGCAGAATAATAAGCAAGATAATGCAGTCGGCTTTATCTAGTAAAAGATAACTTATCGGCTAAGCACTCCGATAAAACATCGCATAAAAACCTATCGACCCAACAAGGATAAAATTATTACCACCAGTCTAGTAGGTTGGACCTAACTGATGCAGCATAGACCGATGATGATACAAGAACCTCGATGAGCCGATAGATCTAATGCAATCGTGATGTGATATATTTACTCGGACTATGAGATCAAACTTAATTGATGCAGCCGTAGGCAGAATAGATACACTGTGGTAAGCCGGCTACCGTAGATCAGCTAGAATATCGGACCTAACTGAGGAAGTCCTAGCCGATAAGGTAATCGGGGTAACGAGACTTACCCTCTCACTGGAGTTTGGGCCTAACCGATGCAGCCCGGCTCAAGAAGCAAAAACCTATCGAAAAGGGTGGCGATGTGCTGAAGTTGTATTGATCTGTGAGATAATTTTACAAGGTACCTGGGCATACGTATTTATACCCCGAATTGATACAAGTCCTTATTGGACACGGCACACGATTTCCTAATTACAGAAGAAAAACACTAATAAGACCTGATTGGACACGAGATCAGGTTTTCTAAAAGATAAAATATTAATACTACCTAATTAATAGATACGATATTAACTGCCTTTCCGTGGTCTTCACGATTCCTTGCCAAAAATGGTTTCTTCTGGATAAATTTCCATCAATTAACTGTGATTTACTCCTTAACCGAATCTGATAAAGAACCATACCAAATTTTGGCGTTAACAGAATAACAAATACGATACAAACTCAAAGTATCGGATCCGAAATAAATGAGATACTCGAGAAAATAGCCTTACCAGTTCTCCCCAAGGTATGCCTGTCAACCACTCGATGGTGGCGACCAAGCGACTGCATACCACAGAGGACTCTACCCAAACGGCTATTAAGCAAATATCTCAATTGATCCAAGCCCATACTCATACTTAGCTAGTCCCCAGGAAAAGTGACTAGCCTCAAACTTTCATCAAAACATTTGACATCAACAAATATAGGGAATATGAATAGATAAACTAGATTACAACTAAATTATTACATAGGCCGACAGGCCAAATAGGGCTCAGCGGATTGCATGCCTACCCAACCACACAGGCAAACCGACTAGGGGTAGGCCCCTAGTTAGAACCATCCTAAAAACAGCGAGTCCCATGGAGCACTCAACCTAAACAACACCTTACTTGCAACAAGTCTAAAACAACAACACAAAAATATAGTAAGAGTCATTACATTATCGAAATAATGTACTGACAAGGACAAACCTAACATACTACATGCAAGCTTATATCAAAGGAGGCTATTTTTGGTTTCATTTTCAGCATAAAGCAAGTTTTAGTTTACAAGGTTTTGCAATGGTACTTTGTAAAGCATTTAAAAATATGTACATAATGTAAATCATAGTAATCATCAACAAATCATAATATCTCTCTTACTCCATCATAGCCATTATCATAAGCTCATATATATCATAAATAAACCATTCCACATCCCATTTTCACAAGGCACATTTAGAGAAGATAAAACTATAATCATGACACTTCACCATGCCGCTCTTGACCGTGAGCATAGCTAATCGATTAGTTGTGACTCTGCAGAGTTTGTACATCTTTACCCACATGATGTGAATTCTCTAGTTTGTCTTGTGCTCGCGATACACTACCATACTCTACATGTCGAGTGCGGTCTAGAGGTTACAACGAAACCGTTACATTGCCTACTGTCTAACCTTGCACCAACACGATATGTGTAAACCTCACATGGGGGCGCTACCGTGGTGATATTAGGATGGTCATCCCCGCCATGCCTAACGTCATAGCAGGAAACAACACTGGTATCATGGCAGTCTTTTCCTCTATGTAGCACATACCGTTATATTGGATATACTCAGACGCTCATACTGTGGGTGATCAACTATTTCCACACGGACACATGGGTAGTTCCTATGAACCATTGCTCAGACTAGTTCTCACTACTTCGGCCTATCAGGATGCAAGGCTAGACAAATAAACAACTTAATAGGGTAAGACGGTCCCATAACCAACACATGTGGTTTGTACTATATACATTAGTTGGTGACATAGAGTTCGGTCCTTAACTGACTCAGGCAAACACTCCCCTTATCGGTACGCAACTACCACAATATGCGTACCACTTGCCGCCCGAGTCTAAAACAAGTTTTCATCATTTTATTTCACAAATAACCAGAGATTACACTTTTATCCGGAAGTATTAAAATGCCCATTTTAACAAGTATAAAGTGTCCATAAAGTTTAATTGTATATTTCTAAGCATGGCTAAGCATTTGGAGGCATAATAAGTAAGTATATACCCATTTGAGCACTTGAAAAGTACTCTAATCCATTCTAAGGTTTCAAACAGTAGGTAATTCAAGTTTCAAGGTTGAACATGCAGCAAATAGGTCATAGCTACCATTTAACCATGTTTCAATTATCAATAGATTTAAATACACATGCAATTTGCAAACAACACATTTCATTCTCGAAATCATATGATTCAATTTGTTCAAGGAAGAGAGGAGAATACTTGCCTTACTCTTGATCAACCAGTGTATCAACTATAATCACTACTTCACCAATCGCGAACTCGTTATCTAGACAGTTTAACATACGAGCAAATAAATACTAAATAATGTGAAAAATACAACATGCTCTACTATGTATGCAATTCACATAGTGGGTAGGTACTGATTTTATATGATTTATGGTGAAGGAATTTCTATTTTATCATTTTGCATTTAGGATATATGGATTTTCGAAGTTATATATGCGATTACGACATTTATATGTGTACTTTAATTATACTTGCAAGTTGGGAGGTACTTTTGTCAAATTCAGCTTTATAATATATTAAGTATAGCTTACAATGAATTGTGGTGAAAAAATTTTAATTTTATGATATAGAATGTGCAAGTTATAGGTATCTAAAGTTTAAATACGGTAGAATACATTATTTATATATGTATATTTGGAGGTATTATCTGTGGTGATTTTGACCAAGTTTTACATAACAGTGGTAAAGAGTACAATTTTATGAGTTCAACAAATCTTATTTCATTTTATTTGCAGTTAGGATGAATTTTCTATAATTTTTAGCAGTTATTATACCCTCTATGTACTATACAAGGTATTTATATTTCATACATTTTTAGATGTGTTCTCTATACTGGCTCTGCCAAATTTTAATTTACAGAAACAAAGTGTATATTTTTCTAAGCCCAACAAATCTAGAATCATAATTTTTAGAGTTAATATGAATTTTTTATAAATTTTACAAATTAAAGTCTATTTTGTGCAATACCAAATTTTAGAGGTGTTTTCTGTACAGAGAGTGCCATGTTTTAGTTTATAGAAATAAAGTTCATAATTTTGTGGTTTTAAAAAGTTTTGGTTTGCTTCATTTGGAGTTGAAATGAATTTATTATGCATTTTTGATATTAAACTTATTTTTCAGTTCAACATAAATGCATTTAGGTATTTATATTTGATTTCCCGGATTTTAAAAGGATGAGGTCAACATGTCAGTGACTGGCATTATGCGAAAGGCACCTATGGTTTTGCGAAAAGGAACCCTTAGTCCTCCCACGTGGTTAAACATAATTTCTAAAGAGTCCTCATTGTTTTCTCTATTTACGGTTTGGTTCTTGACCCACATGTCATGCACTGCAGATTTTACAATCTAGTACCTAATCTTCTGATTATTCTGAGAATGAAGTCCCCGCGCCTAGACAGAGCAAGCCATCCATGGCCAGAGCTCATTCTTGGCCTTGCCGGTGTCGAACGGCGGGGAATCTTGCGATGCGGCCAAAACGAAAGTTGTAGAGAAACTCGATGCGGACCCATGGGTGCTTATTTCACGGCTGGAGGTGGTCAGACTTGGCTGCAGCGGCATTGTGAGTGGTGGCCGATTCGAGTGGTCGATGCATGTCATGACATGGCTTGGATCTAGCCTAGCCGAAGCATGCATGCAAGTCTAAGGACTACCAGGAGGCTTACCAGCGGTTCAGCAAGGGATGGCGAGCGCGGGATAGCAGTGGCCTTGGCGTCCACGGCTTGGTGGCGGCATGAACTCTGGGTTAATAGCGGCACCATGTTCCGGGCAACAAAATCCTAAGACAAGATGTGCATGAGATAGAACGTGGCATGAAGAGTCTTTTGGGGCAAGGAAACATGCTAGAGCTCACTAGGTAGGGAGGAACAACGATGGCGATGCCCGGTCGGAGCCGAAGAAGACGGTGACTGATCTCCACGGCTGGGGCTCAGCTTGGGCTGTTTCTTGGGGCATCTTGGAGCTGGTGAGGAGTCGGGCTTAGTAGTGTGGTGGCTCGGCTGGAGATGGCCCAAGGCGGCCAGAATGGAAGGTCAACGCGGGCGGTGGTGCCATGGCCGTGCTCCAGAGGTGGAGGTGGCGGCGACTGTGGCGACGGCCGGCGTGATCTAGGAGAGAGATGGAAAAAATGGGTCAGGCGAGGCAAGAGGATCACGTTCCAGGGCATAGCTTACTGGGAAGCTCACCAGCACGACGGCGACGGCGATCGAACACCTTCCGGTGCGAGGAAAGACGGCTCTGTTGCCAGCTATCCGGTGGCGTTTTCACCGTGATTGGGCATGGAACATGACGAGGGAGTGAAAGAGAGGATGTTGGCGAGGTGAGAGCACTCCCAATGCAGAAACTATGGTAGTTTCTATAGCTATTAATTGCACTGCCACGTTGGCAATTTGCTGATGTGGCAAGTGATTTAATGAGGAGAGAGAGGCAAAATCTAAGAAACCAAGTCTAACTAAGAAACTGGGTCTTCACGGTTATCGATGGATAAGAAACTACTATAACCGCGTTGGGAGAGCAAATATGGTTTCTATCATTACTAAAGTCCCATGCAATAGAAAATCTTACACTGGGAAGAATAGTTTCTTGGTACAATGTCCTATGCTATAGAAACTGCTAATAGTTTCTTGCATTGGGAGTGCCCTGAGGGGTGAAAAGGGCGAAGTTTCTCTCGAGGCCGTTGGTGGGGATGAGCTGGAGTCAGCTGGGGGTGTTGGCGATGCATGGTGGTCATGGCAGCAGTTCTCTACCATGGTCGGGGAGCTGGCGGTGTGCTGTCAATGACAGGTAGGGTCGATGGCTATTGGGGCCCACCAGTCAGAGAGAGAGCTAGGGAGAGAAGCCGAGGAGCCAAGTCTAGAGCTATGCAATGATGCCATCTTCTCATGCAAGATTGAGAGGCTTAAAGGGTGGAATAAATTCCAGGAAAATTAGGGAGGTTAGCCCATGGTATGGTCAAAGCACTAGTCCAATTGGATTTGGCTTAGAGGTTTAGGTCGAGTTAGGGTAAATCTCCAAAGTTGGCTGATTAACAAGATTGACAGAACTGGGTTGTGTGGAGGGGTTTTGCACCTATTATTTTATGTGCTTTATTTGTGAATTGGGCTTCGGGAAAATTACTGGAGACAGAGGGTACATAGGGCAACAAAATGGTGGAGTCTCATTGGATTATAGGCTATGGATTTTATTTGGTGAAATTGCAAAATTGGCTAAATTACATAGTTTGGGCACTCCAAAATTTGGCTAAGGTTGAATTCTTTTATTTTTGAATACTTAAAGGTTAAAGATCTTTGACTTTATGTTTAATTGTTTCATAATTAAGTATAAAGTCAGGGGCTATATCTAATAGGTATGTCTATTTGGTGCACACTATTCATATTTTTCTATGAAGCTCTTCATAGCCTCGTTGCCAGCTGATGTGAAGTAGGACTTGGAGAAAAGGTACTCAGACACTGGGTACTCGGGAGTAAGGCACTCAAAAAATCTTCGCCAAGAAGGCTAAGCACTCGACGATAGTTGTGACTCAACTATAAAGTCTTAGGGGCTACTGTGGAGATCATGGGTCCCGAGTACCTCATGGGAAGCTTGTGGCCACTCGGATAGAGTATGGGCCTAATCCTGTAATTAGGAATATAATAGGACTTGGTATATGTTACCTTGGATGACAAGGGAAAGGGTATAGTCCTTTCTGTTCACGTTGTGTTCCTAAAAGGAAATCTTTTGGTTGAATCCGACTAGGATTTCTATCTTGTAACCCTGCCTCCTCAGTATATAAGGAGAGGCAAGGAGCCCCTTGGGACAAGAGAACAATCTCACCTAAGAAATCTCAAAGACAATACACAATAGCTGAAAGTAAGGTATTACCTCATCTTGAGGGGCTAAACCAGGATTAACTTGTTTCGTGTTTCTTTGCAATCCATCAAGTTTAGATCTTACGAATAGCCTCATATAATTATTGCCAATACAAAACATCGACACCTACGATCAACGGGACGAGCTTAGCCTTTCTTCGCAAGCTTTGGGTGGCCACACCGGAGGCGTGGCTGTCTACCATTGCACCACTTCTCGTCAGCTCAAAGAGGGCAATGGGAGGGAGAAGCGGCTAAGTCTTGTAGCACGTTCTTGAGAGAGAATAGATCTCCAAGAATTAAGAACACAACAGGAGTAGGATATTACACGTCTGGGTGGCCTGAACTTGTATATTCCAACAACTACGTGCACACGATCCAAACCCACTGATTCCCCGGCCAAACTCAAAGGGGGTCTCTCCGGATCCCCACTATAAATGTTTTCACACCGACAACATCCAATTTCACTATCTCTAGGAGTGCGCAGAGAAAAAGCTGGTCAAGGTCATGTTTGTGGGCACCGTAGAGCAGCTCGGGAACATCTCTACCAAGTCTCTTGGCCGAACCAGGTTCCATGAGCTTCGTGCTAAGATTGGCGTTTCTGATCTCGTTCTCAATAAGAGCAGCAAGATTTAGGGGGTGATGCTATAAATAACTCTAGCTGCTCTGTTAATTCGTTTTGTGTTTTCTCTATCTTCCCTTGTTTCCTCGCTCTTTCTGTTTGCATGGTCAAGTGCACGATCTCTCCTTTTCTGGCCGTGCGCTGAGGTCGGCTCAAGGCGGGCTGCGTTCCTGCAGTGGTGTCGGGCGCACCATGCTCCTGATCGTGGGAATATGTGCACGCCGGTGGGAGGCCATACGGCCACTACTTCGTTTTTAGTTGTATTTTTGTTCTATTTATAGTTCAATCAACAAGCAGAAAAGCCGCCAATTCGCACCACCAAATTCTGTGGCGTTTTCTTGATTTCCAAAAATACTTGAGAGTTCTGTCACGCACACTGCTTATCAGGCACGGTAAATATTATACTGTTAACACGTACCACCCAAGGACTACCTAAGTAGGTGGATCCATATATGCAAATAGCCACTGCCCTTACCAGGCAATCATAATCAAAGTGTTGAACTAAGAACCAAGGGACTCAAGAAAAATAGCACGCCAATCTTTTGCCGAGGCATGAACCTGGCACCTACTCGATGGTTTCCAACCATCTCAATTTTAACAAGTTTAGAGTCCGATGAAATTAACAGTTTGACATCATATATGTGAAATACTTAGGAGAAATTACCATCGATAAATGCAACTTAAATAAAATGCCAACACGCAAGCATTTTTCTCTTTTGCCAACGTCGTTAGCCTTCTATCAAATACACTCCGTTAACCCTATGTGCAATGTCAATTTTACCCCTAGAAATATGAGGCACTCATTAGGCTGAGATGCACTTCTTGGGGTAAAAATGGACTTTTCACATAGAGTTAGTTGAGTGAATTTGAAAGAAGGCTAACAATTGTGCCAAAAAGGAAGAAAAACGCTTGTCATGGCATTTTATACAACTCACATTCGTCGATGGTTCGTAGAATAGATCGCTTTTCAGTAGTAAAACATCCGGCTGGCCTAGCAAGCCTATCTTTGCACTGACTTCCAAAAGTACGTCTAAGACTTGGTCTGCCCGATCAGTGTAGCCTCTAGAAAGGATGTGTTTGGTTCAAGAACGAGATTGCATGAATATGGCCATTCATGTTTATTGGATAAAATGATACATGCTAGTTATTTGGTTAGGTGGATGGAATGAGCTAATTTTTTGTTTGGTTAAATATATGGGATAGATGGAATAAGATTAGTAAATTATTAATCAATAACAAAATATGTTAATTATTATTATTCTTATCATAACCAATACTAATTAACAAGAAAATATACTAATTATCCTTAATTAGCACTAATCTTAAAATGAAAATCACTAATTAACAAGAATACATGCTAATTATAACTAATTAGTGACTAATCAATGTTAGTGAAAGTGGATGAGCTCATTCAACTAATTTGATTGGATCCACTCATCCAGCATCTTTGGAGAATATTTCTAAGGTGAGCACCCATCCATCCCTTATCCGTGAACTAAACACTATAAAAATCCTGATAACCATTTCCCATCCTACCCCATCTACTCAACCATCCTACCCCATCTACTCAACCAAAGGCACCTAAAGACATCCAGGATGCTGCCATGTAGCTCGGCGAGCCACTGACCTTACTTTTAAAAAGCCCCTCGAGCTTCACTTCTCAATAACCCTACGTCACCCCAAGACGAAGTGCTAGAATCGTAATTTTGTTCACTTGCCCATATATTTTTGTGAGGCTAAGGAACACAAACAGCGGTACTATTCTACCATCCACTCATGTATGCACTTGCATGAGTCATAATTGGGCTCTCACTGTGTGCAAAATAAAAAAAAATCAAAGGAAGCTTTTGGACTTTTAGCTACAGTACTTTATTGGGCCTTCTCGTTAATTATTACAATCTATTAGTTAAGTCTAAATTGATTGGGAGTTAACAAAAGTTGCAGCTATTTTAAATGTGTTGCACATTGTTGTTGTGTATATCATACTGTGCACATACTGGCCACCATCACAACCAGCCCTGTAGCAGCATTGCTACCAGCGAGGATAGAGGAATTTTTTTTATTTTTATATTTATTTAATAAAATATTTATAAAAGTATATTTTTGTTTAAAAAATTTACAAAAATATACTCCTAACGCCTTCTGGGAGGGCAGTTTTTAGGCGGCCGGGGGACTGCCTGCAAAATGGCCGGCCCGTGGGTCTGCTATTTTGTAGGCGGCCCCCTTGCCGCCCTCTGGGAGGGCGATTTTTAGCCCCCTGTATAAAACTCCTCCCACACTCCAAAAATATCATAAAATTCACTCAAATCACAGGAAAAAAAGAAGAGAGAGAGCTGAGAGCGAGGCTTAACGAAAGCAGTGAAGCTCTGCCAATTTGCTGATTCGTCTGCAGGTAAAATTTATTGTTCCTTTGCAATTTCTATTTGTATGCAAGAATTGATGTAGTATTATACTTGTTACGTGTATACTACTATATAAAAATAACTTGTTACTCCTAGATCTATAGTTTTTTAGTTAATCTGTTAGATGACTTAATTTTTGTAGAGATAGTAGTTATAAAATCTGGAATACACGGTTTTAGATGTGAGGAGAATATTAGCATCTAGTTTAACTGTATTTTTTTTATCAACAGATATGTCAAATAAGGTGATATTTCAGTTATTTCACGGACAAGGGAATGTTAGATATGGTCCAGACGGTGTAGATTTGTCGGAGTTTAGTTCAACGGCTAAGGGCATTGATAGGCCAGCTGAGAGATGTTTTGGGTCAGTATACAATTGGCTGATGCGAGGGTTTCGACTGGACCCCCAGTTCAGCGCAATAACCTTGTATGTAGTAGTCAGTCATGCAGTTGAAGGTTTTTTTTGGGAACTGATACCGGTGGATTGCACTGCCACTTGGAGATGGTATGTGGAGAATGCATTCCAACGTGGTTGGCCACTGGGCATACTTGTGTCGTGTATGAGAAAGATAACACCGCTGGTGCAATGCCCGTGCAAGATGATGAGGGTCCAAGTACGGCGGGAGGTGATAGCGAAATAATGGAAAAAAAAGGAGGGAATGAACAAGATAGACAGCCAACAGGTGTGGCAGATGAGGGAGAACTAATCGACACCATCGTCTAAGAAATGGATATGGAAGATTCTGAAAATGAGCATGCAGAGCATGATGATTCGTCTGATGAGGACAACGTGATGCTTGTAGAATGGAGCAACGAGGACTTCTCTGGACTTGCTATCTCCAAGCGGCATCATGTGCCATGGGAGTACAAGGAGAATGAGGTGATCCAGGGAGCTAAGTATGCATATGTAGAGGATTTAAAGGAGGCAGTAAAACAATGGGCGGTGTCACTTCAGAGGGAGTTCTCGGTCGTAAAGTCAAGCAAATCAGTGTATGAAGTGAAGTGCATGAAGGATGGGTGTCCATGGCGGGTGCACGCATTCAAGGGTAAATGGAAAGGTTATTAGCAAGTTTCAATCGTGATCGAGCATTCATATTACTTACCAGGTGTTGAAAAATATCATAGAAACATGACATCTGCATTTGTTGCAATAGAGATGTACTCCCACATTGTCAACAATCTAGAGTACGAACCAATGTCAATTGTTAGACATATTAAAGAGAAATTAAAATATATAATTAGCTATGCTAAGGCTTGGAGGGCAAAACAGAAGGTTTTAGAGATGAGGTTTGGCACATTTGAACCATCTTATGATAATTTGCCTTGTTTGTTAGGCTGTATTCTTCAGAAGAATCCGGAGACGTATTACAACCTGAAAGCCTTTCCATCAATTGACCATGGTAATAAAAGTGTGTTGCAACGAGTATCTTAGCATTAGGTGCTTGCATTTAGGTATTTGTCCATTGTCGTCCTATTCTCTACATCAATGGGATATTTCTGACTGGAAAGTACAGAGGGTAGATATTAACAGCAATTGGAGTTGATGGGAACAACCAAGTTCTAACGGTGGCTTTTGCTTTTGTTGAGAGTGAGAACACTGATAGCTGGTATTGGTTCCTAGAAAGGATTAAGTCTGCAGTTATACGGATGAGACCAGATGTATGTCTCATACATGACCGTTACGCTGGCTTGCTGCGTGCATTGAGGAATTGAGATATGGATATGTTGAGAAGAGATACCCACCAAGGTGGTCTGATGTCCAAAGCAGATGGTGCATGCGTCATATGGGTGCTAATTTCTACAGACAGTTTAAGAATAAGCACCTTATGTATCTTTTCAAGAGGCTTTGCGCCCAGAATCAAGAGAAGAAATTCAATGAGCTTTGGAGGAGGTTGGATGAGCTGACCTCTAAACAAACAGATGAGCAGTCCATGAAGGCTACCATTAGAGGGGATGAGGCTCCAGAAACTCTTGGACCTCTATCAAGTGATGGACCTCATATGAGAAGAAGGTCTGTATCCTCAGTTAGCAAATTTTCAGAGTGGATTGAGAATGAGCCAAAGGAGAAATGGGCATTGTTGTATGACAAGGATGGTTCTCGATTTGGTATAATGACCACAAATTTGGCAGAGGTCTATAACTGGGTGATGCGTGGTATTCGAGGGCTCCCACTTGTTGGAATAGTTGAATTTATCTTGCATGGCATATGGAAGTACTTCAGAGATCGGTTCAGAGTAGCTGGCCCCTCAATGACGGATAATAATCTTTTCTTTGGCACACTACTGACTAAGTACCTGCAAGATAAAAGTAAAAAGGCCCGAAGACATCGTGCTCTACCTCAAGGCACACAAGAACACAGATTTGAAATATTGTGTGTCAACAAGGGCATGCGCGGAATCTACCGCAAAAGAGTTGTGCAGGAGTGTGTGCTGAAGGAAGACGGGATCTGCAAGTACTCGTGCCGAAAACCTACTCTGCTCCACAAGCCATGTTCTTCTATGATTGCTGCAAGTAGTGAGTGTGGGATAGAAGTACGTTATTTTGTTTCACCTTATTTCAGAAAAGAAGCAATCGATAATAGCTGGAGTGGAGAGATATACGGTTTCGGTATTGCGGGGACATTTACTACGGAGCATCCTCAAGCTATCTACATTCCTGACTCAACAAAATTGAGGGATAAAGCAAATCGCCGCAAGACAAGACGTATCCGTAATGATATTGATGAGGACATTACTAGCTCGGATATGACCATAGCTACCTTATGTACTCATCAACTAAAGGTGCATGCTTTCTACGTAAGATTTACGTGTTATATATTTGAACAGACGTTACTGCACCATGAGTTTTGTATGTTCTTGTATGCAGAGATACTTACTTGGGTGAAGGGAAAGAGACCGAGTGCAAGGAACGCATGGATGATCAAAGAAGTTGACTGGGGACCAAACCAAGACCTTACCCAATTCTACTCATACATCACCACGTCACTTTTGGTCCATAGAAGACAAGAAATGAAGTTCTGCACGTTTTGGATTCGGATTCGGGCCTCCTGACAGCATCAACTTCAAACGGACCTAGCCGCTGATCCAGAAGGACTTTTGGGGCCCATAAGTACTTGTTGGAAAGCTTATGGAGTCTACTTTCAGATGGTTTTGGTCCCACATCAAAATTCCTCCTGAGCTGTCCGGAATCATCGAAACAAGACACGTACCTCTTCCAGTCCGAGTCTGTTTTGGGCCTTGGGCCTTGTAATTGTGTCGTGGGCTAAACCCATGAGGAGTGCGCCCCTCACAGGGCAAATCCTAACCCTAGGACGTCCTAACTCATATATATATTCAGTAGCCGCCGCCGTTTAGAGGTGGGTTTTGATAGATTGAAGTTTTAGCCACTGCTACTTCGCTTGAAGCGCGCGTGTCGACTAGATCGCCCGTCTTCTTGTTATTGGAACCCCACCTCTTGTCTTTTCAGATTGAAACTTCATATTTGATTTAGCAATTCAGTGCTTGTTCACCTCGTTCTTGCTTGTTCTACGATTGCTTGCAGGAATAAGGTTGATCTGCACTGGCAAGATCAACAACCCTTGGAGAGGTGTATCGATCGCTAAGGCGCAACAACACAACGTCTCGTACGGTTGTAGTCGGGTCGTCAACGTTTCTGCCAAATCGTAGTTACCTTCAACTCACCGAAAGATCGGGCCACCCCTGCTCCTATCAGATATGGATGAGTTAGAAGCCGGTGGAAGGCATAAACGTTGTTCAAAGTGTGACCAAACAGATCATACATATAAGAAATGTCCAAAGGATGCAACCGGTCCAAGTGCGGCGAAAGCTGGACCATCGGGTTCAGGCACTGATGGCAGTCGTCCTACGGGTGAAGGCACAACTTCAAGACGACCCCGTCCTAGGCGTTCTCGAGCATTTGGTGGTGCTGCGGTGTAGTGTAAGTCTATACTTGTTCTTTGTTATAGAAGAATATGTGCCGTACTATTGTTTTTTATTGTCATGTAACAATGTTATAAACCTTAACAATAATTTACGTTAACTCTCTATTTGCATGCAAGTATGGCATACCCTACATCGGAGCTGTTCAACCGGGGTCTCGACCAGTCCCACCGGTCTTACCTGTCAGCCGTCGAGGGTGCCCAGCTAGCCACCTTCTGTCCATGGCCTTCACGTCACCTCCTGCGGATAGACCCCCGGTTTCGTCAGAGGTAAGAGCTGTACGAATATTCATTCACATCATTTGTGCATATCTATGTTTTTCCCTATATTGAATACAGTGCTATATTTTGCAGATTGTGTGAGGCTGGACTTCTTCCGCTGTGCAGGCTAGTTGAGCCCGCACTAGACGAGAGAGACCCTGCCAAGCGATGGGACGCTAACCGGTCACTTCTGGCAGCGCTGGTGGATCGCTGGAGACCGAAGACCCACACGTTCCACCTACCATGTGGCGAGATGACTCCCACACTCTAGGACGTGTCCTACCTGCTGGGACTTTCCCTCACAGGGGACGCAGTCGGTCCGGTAGACGGGGCGCATGGTTGAGCGCAGGACATCACTGCTCGGTTCGAGGCCGTGCACCGTCGACCTGGACTTGGTATGCCGGGTTCGCTACCGCCTTACACCACGAGTGGCCCCTCGTAGGCGTGGCTGCTACAGTTCACCGTAAGTCGCGGATTCCTTTGATTCACAATCATCCGGCCTATAAAGCAACAATGCTTCTGACTATAATCTTCCTTTACAACCTGACAAGCTAGACGATGACGCCGACGAATACTCGGTGAGGCGGAGCATGGAGGCGTACTGTTGCGGCCGTTCGGGTGGGTGATGTTCACCAGCACGACGGGGCACGCGGTGGACAAGGGACCGATCCACTACGCTCGTGCGATCGCTGATAGTGAGGACGGCTGCATACCGCAGTGGAGCTAGGGATCTGCTGTGCTAGCGGCGACGTACCGTGCTCTTTGTGATGCGTGCACAAAGACCGATCCAGGTGCGATTACCACCGGTTGCCCTCTCCTTCTGCAGCTATGGGCGGCTGAGCGGTTCACGATAGGCCGTCCTCTGATTCCGCTCTCTTCCTACGAGGGCGGCCCTAGAGGCTTGTACGGGCAGTGGCCCTAGGACCGTTTGACTATGGGGACGGTATGGTGTCGCCATGAGGTACGTAATGTGAAATTCTATGTTTACCACTTATGCGTAAACACTGACGTGTAATCTTTTCCTATTTTGCAGCGTCGTTACGCCCACAACCAGGTTAGGAGGGCCTACTCCGAATTCGTTATAGAGTTTGACCGCCTGCTGCCCAGCAACGTCGTCTAGGAGCCGTATAGTCCGCAGGCCATCGCGGCCCGTGCACTGCTCGGACTCTCTACTCTTTGCACGCGCGACCAGGCGTACTGGATGACGACAATGCCATTGGTATTCGACATTTTCGTCACTTCCCTGTACCCATGGAGATCGTTGTGCTGCGCGATGTGCACCGGTTAGTACAATTGCGATCTTTGTTTAGTACTACCACTCTTTAATGTAGTTTAATGCACTCTCTGCAAATAGATATAATCGTAGAGGACAGGCAGCCGACGCTCAGTGGTATCCCCGACTGTAGAAGTACGTGGAGGACTAGTTATTGGCGACGGAGGAGGTCATCGTCAAGATACGTGCACACACTGAGGAGACATACCTAGCATACCTCAGCTAGTACCAGCCCCGTACCCGCACACGCGTAACGTTCACCCCAGATGATCCACAGCCACACATCGCCGCTACGACGGACACGTATCCTAGACACCATGACCAGGACTACTTTCGCGCGGTAAGTCACATTATCTTTGCACTTTGCCATTCCCATTGTAGGTGTCCATGATTCTAACACATATTCAAGTCACATTTGAAATAGGTCGACGCAGCGCGACAGGTTCAGGGTGATGTAAACGCGGCGTTCGAACGGTTGGACAGTGGGATCGTGCTGACTGCGGACGAGCAAAGGACGACCTTTGGGAGGATTCGTCAGGCGATGCACACAGTGGTTCATGCGCTCACTTGTCGTGCGGCTGACGCAGTACCTCCCGTAGTTGTACAGTAGCAGCAGCCACGCCCAGCAGAAACAGGAGCAGGAGCAGGAGTGCGCCCGCAGGGTTCCAGTCAGTCATTTGGCCCCTCCAGAGATAAATTCTACTAACCATCGGTTCATAACATGTTTCCTTGTACGACATGCACCGTTGTACATCAATATGCTTCTCTGCAGCTTTCGCTACACCATACCTACATCCCTCTGGAGCTAGTACGTCGATGCATGGAGTGTACCACACACAACCATACGTGCAGCTGGACATGACAAGTGCCTCCGATGCCACCACAGGAGGTCCTTTAGGTTATATCAAAGTTTACTATTGTCTTGCAAAATTTTGGTTTGCAATAATCAATAATTTAGTGTACAGGTTTCCACTCTACAGCGCCAGTAATGTTTGCTGGCGTTGGCTCCTCCACGCAGGGCGCATGCAGCAGCGGTTGGGCACCGGGTCCTTTCGAGGGGGACAATTTGGAGGACGAGGGCAAGGAGATCCAGGAGATACTAGCTGCCTCGCAGCTCGAAGGAGCTCCGCCACCACAGACACAGGACCCACCAGTTGCCACACCCATGTAGACGACCCGCGCTGGCCGTGCCGTACCACCAAACCGGCTGACGTACTCCCAGGGTCAGGTGCGAGCGCAGGATAGGAAGACGAAGAGAGCTAGAGGTTACGGTCAGGGTCCGTAGTACGTTGTATCTGTAATAATTTGCCTGTTGTATATCATGTTTTATTAATTCTACGTTTACTGAAGAAACCCCTTTACTTCGTTTACGCTCATCGATCAAATGATGTATTCCTCACGATTCACGTTTGTGACGAACCTGATCAAAAACATGAATTTTTGAGTTTCAACTTCACGGTGAAAGTACATTCCGAGCGGTGACAACCGAACACACGTTAATTACCATATGAACCTAATGAAATTATTCATCCAAAGAGTACAAACGGCACATCAAACGTTTCTAGTTATCGTTATTACATGCCTTAGGGAATTTTAAACAAACATCCAACTAGAGATACAACTACTGTGTGCAGCGTGGGTACTTCCCCTTCCTCGCCGCCTCTGGCCAGCTTCCTTTTCACGCAATGCCCTCTCCCGCTTCCTCTCCCTCTCTGCCTCACGGGCTTCCTTCCCTTGCCGCTCCTTCCTCTTCTGCTCAGCCTCCCACTCTTCTTGCGCCGCCCAACGACGTTAGATAAGCTCCCAGTTCCAATCTTTTAAACTGAGAAGAAACTTGGCGCCCTGTGGACGGACCTCCATATCTATCCACTGCACAAAATCGCACAGAGGCGGAGGAGACTTCGGTGCCTTGACATATACAAATTTGTTAGCTCAAAGGTTCAAATATTTCGTACTACAAAATAATTCATATTACCTCCGCTGTCTTCTTCGTCTTCCCCTTCTTCCCTTATGGTTTCGGCTTCTCCGGGGAGTAGGCGTAATTAGTACACATCAAATACCTCTGCCGGTATGTGTAATCCTTCTCACTTATTGCAACTTTGCAATTATCTCCACACCAACACATCGGCGGAGACTCGTCAATCGGAGGTCGTAGATGACTGGACATACCGGATGCATCCATAGCAAGCTACATTATAACCAAATAAACGCAGGTTATAACTCACTGAGACAAAAATATCTTATATAACTACATACCTAGGGTATACTACACATGACTAAAAAAAATAAAATGTCATCGTCCACATTCCATCTCCCTAGCGTTTCTCGAACTAGTTGTGGGCACCCCGGAAGTGCATTATGAAGAGTAACTATTACGGCAACGCGAACTATCTAGATGGATGGGGTCTCAAATAAAAGCCAAATAAAAGCCAAATAAGTACGGTAACCATCCATCCTCATCGCAGACTTGCCATAATCTTTACCCACTCACAATACAAATCCAAAATGCCGAGAAGTGTACAAAAGAGATAATCATAAGGATAGCTTGCCAGTCCTCCCCGTCATACGCCCGTCAAACCACTCGATGGTGGCGACCAAACATGATACGTACCCCAGAGGACTCAAACCACAATAGCTATCCCCCAACCATCTCAATTATACACAACTCATACTCATGTTCAGCTAGTCCCCAGGAAAGCGACTAACCTCACACTTTCATCGTAAGCAATTGATAAACATCACAAGTACTCTAAAAATGGATAAACGAGCAGCAGGGTTAAAAATATTACATAGAGGGTTCTCACACCCTAATTCATCCAAAGTATACAAAATATAGCAGCAGAATATCAACACAAAAGATAAGACCAGTGGTGCCATACCCAACCAGGGCAACCAACTGGGGATAGAGCTTAACCACAACTACACATTATCCTCACCACCCTCGGCGGGATAACAGTAGATCACACCATCTTCGTCGTTATCCTCACCTGAAAAGATGCAACGTGAGTACGAATGGTACTCCGCAAGACTTACACAATAATAATAGTACAAAGGAAGCATGCTGGTTTCTACATCAAGGAAGAAGGCTATATTGATTTGATTTTGCACAAAGCTGATTTTCTTGAACAAGTAATACTTGAAACTATAAGCATTTTGTGAAATAACTCAATCTGAAATTTTAAGACAGCAAATATATGGTTCTGAAAATGGAACATAAGTAAGCATAAACCATGCTTTAAGCATCATCCATGGGCCACCCTTGCCCAAACAATTATGCTACACTGGCACACCATTTTTCATGACTAAAGCCAAGTCATATTTAACATTAAAAATCCCTTATATAAACCCATCCATCCATGACTATCCTAAGTCATGGTAACCACATAACCCCAAGTTGGATGCTAACATGACTAACTAACACATCAAGCGGTCGTCCTGTAACCGTGGACACGGCTATTCGAATAGTTCTTACTCTGATCAGAGGTGTACATCTTTACCCACACGATGTGATAGAAGCCAAACGGCTACACTCTAGTTTGATTTGTACCGGCCAAGTACCCACACTCTACACATTGAGTGCGGACTAGAGGTCACAACAAAACCTTTCGCACGCTTAGCCCCAACCACCTAAACCACGTCTGGGCCCCCGACGACTTAGCCCCACACACAGGGTGACTAAGGCGGGCTCACCGTCGTGGGAGGCACCTCCGGCCAGTCCAGGCGCGCTCGAGGTCCTCCAACGGAAATCCATCCTCACGACTGACGGACGAGCGTAGATGGCCACAGCCTCCCGTGCTACTGAGTTAAGCCGTCCCACTCCCGGCGTGTGGAAGTACGTAGGGTGCTTGAATAGACGTCAACATGTTCGGTCCTTAACGACCCAGACGGAGCTACGTGCATCGGGGAAACACCGTCCCTTCATCGCCCTATCATCCGTCCAAGTCAAACATATTCTCAAATATTAATTAGAAGTTATTCTTGTCAGATTTTAACCCATCTATTCGCATTCAACTAATTTTGAACCGATAGCTCCATCTATCGGATTTTGCTAAGTCTAGAATAAACATGGCTAAGCATTCGGTAAAATAAAAGTATCCCAAAGTCCTTAACCAGGGTGACAAGGTATAAACATGAGATCAATAACCAAGGAATGGAAATGCATACAATTGGGTAATATTGACTCTACCCGTTTTCCCATTTTAAATAGACTGGAGCATGCATATAGATATTGTTTTCACAAACAAATCAATTTATTGAAAACATAGGTTCAATATGCTTAGACGCTTGCCTTGCTGCAGCGATGAGTCACACTCAGGCTCTGGGTAAATCTCCACGTACTCCGTATCCTCAGAATCTATCGATAAGAAGCAATATGCAAATAAGAAGCAATAAACATGTCTATGCAACATGATTAATTAATTATGAGATAAATACAGTAGGTATGGCATGTCCTAACAAGATTTTAGGAGAAAGAACCAAGTCATTTGCATCCCTGGATTGGGAGATACAAAAATCACAAGGTAGAAGGGCTGAAAACGGCAAAAGCCGAAGCTATAGGAAAACTCTAAGTAGAAAATAAGTGCTTGCCTTCTCTGGTAGGATTTTATGAGTGTGAGCATTTTTATGTGAAAATACATATCTTCCTGGTTCCGACAAAATTTGGTTTACTGAAATCCGATCTAAAATGATTTAGATATGAATTTTACAAATTTAACAAAAAGAAAGGTTAGAAAATTACTTAGGCCTATTTTGGGAGGTATTTTTATCAAATACAAATTTTCCACAGTAAGGTTACAATTTTCTGAGTTTAACAGAAGTGGTTTCACATTTTTAGCAAATAGGATGAATTTTATGGGAATATTTCAAGTTATTAAGCCCAAAATAAGTCAATTTTGCTTCATATTATTTTATGGATATTTTCTGTACAGAAGCTTTCCTATTTTATTTTACAGTAATAAAGTTCACAAATTTACAGAGCTAACAAAATTGGTTTCACTCAATTTGGAGTCAAAATGGAGAAGTTATGGATTTGCAAAGTTTAGCCATTTTTCTGTTGTAAGATAAATCTTTTAATTACTTTTCCTATTTCTTTCTTCTTTCTTCTTTTCTGATTTCCCTTGCAGCCCGGGCTCGCAGGCCAGCGAGGCAAAGCAGAGCAGGGCGCGGGCACGAGGGCGCGGGCACGAGGGCACGGGCGCGAGGGCGCGGGCGCACAGATCGGACCGTCCGTTCCCGGAGTGTATGGTCCGGCCTGGCGAACAGAGAAGGACGCGGGCAGACAGAGCCGGCGAGCTTCTCGGCGGCAGTGACGGCGAACGGCGGCTCGGCTGTAGCCGGGCCCCAAAGAGAAGATGCAGAGGAGATCAAGGCGAAGCCGTCGGTGGTGGTCTCGTCGCCGGCGGTGGTCGGAACTAGCCACGGCGGTGGCGCAAGCGGCGAGGCACTTCGGGTCGACGATGCAAAAGAGACTACGGTCTGTTGCTGGGCAAACCAGTGCATGCACAAGGTATTAGGGGACTCCAGGAAGCTCACCAGTGGTCACGCGGGGTCCGGCAGAGTCGGCGCAGCAGCAGCGACGTCGAGGACGGCTCGGTGGCGGCGGAAAGCTTCGGGCTCACGTCGTTGGCCTTCTCCCGGGGTTCTGCGACGGAGCTGAGGTGTCGAATAGGTTAGAGACCTCGGAGAGATGGTCTCAGTGCAAAGAATCGGATCATGGCTCACCGGATGGCTCGGGATCGGGTATGGCGGCAGTTGGCCGGAGAGGAAGAAGATGACTTCGATCTCCTTGCTCGGGGCTTCGCAGCGCAATTCCTCTGGTCGGCAAGCTCCTGTAGACTATGCGATGCTAGGGGCGCAGTGGCTCGGTCAGAAACTTCTTGTGCCGGCCGGAACGGCGAAGCGACACCGGCGGCTGCACTGGAGAGCAGAAAGCGGAACACGGCGGCTTCGACCGGTGATCCTAGGGCAACCAAGTGCAAAAATGGAATTATTGGGAGGTGCTAATCACGTTCCAGCAGAGGGAAGAGGAATGGGCTCACCAGAGCAAGCTCAGGCTCGATCGAACAGCTTCGGCAGTGAGGAAGATGAGGTTGCCAACGGTGAACCTTGGGGTCTCCGGCGGTTTTCTCGATGGGAGCGTGAAGAGGATGAGGAGGAGATTCTGCTGGCGAGATTAGAGGCGAAATGGTCGAGGTTTCCCATGGTGGAGCTCATCTAGGTCACTCTGTCTGTGTGTGCTGTGGGAGAGGAGAACGAGAGGAAGACACGTCTGCCATGAAATGCTGAGTCGTCTCCATTGCTACAGTGTTCAGGGTGGGTCCCACATGTAAGACAACACTTTTCTACACACTTGTGGCTAGCTTCACTCTATGACTTGTGGGTCCAGGAAGTGAATTCCTAGGAGGAGTGGAGGAGTATGGGTGAGTTTCCTGGTGCATCACACAGTCCCATGCTATAGTAATGCTGACAGGTGGGCCAGGTCTTGTGGGGTCCACTGGTCAGTGTCTTGAGAGAGAAGAAACCTCTAGAGACTATTTTGTGAGCTGTCCAACATGCAGTTCTCTAAATTACTGTTTCACTAAGTAAATGAGGAGCATAAATTATGGGAAAATAATGGGAGGTAGAGGAAGAAGTATTTAACATGCTGACCAAATTTCATGGTTAGAAGTGTTCTGGTTTGCCTTTGGTGAAAATGCAAAGTAGGCACACAGACCCAGTTTTTCTGCAGCTTGATTTATTCCTCCAGTGCCTTGATCTCATTATTTTATGTGATTTCCTTGGGAATTAAATTAAAATAAAATTCCTGGTAGTAGGGTTCATGGTGTCACACCTGTTGGTAGAATTTCACTGTCTAATTAATCTTCACTCTTATTTGGTGAATTTTAGAAGTAAACTAATTTGTCTCAGCCAGCTTTCTAGTTTTGCTGATTTGAGGGACTTGGTTGAAGTATTTATTGAAGTGATAAAATTATGTAAAATTTACAGTGGGTTGATTTGGTGAGATAGTGCTTACAGGAATTTTTCCATGGTTTTATGTGCAACCTAACATCTTCAGAAAAATCCTTAGACTGTACCAATGCATAAGGCAAAGAGAAGGATCCAGGCTGAAACTTGTTTGTAATTTGTGAGGGGTCTAAACTAATGAAATCAATTCTGGAAAAATTATATTGATTCATGGTAATTAAAATAGTATTTGAATAAATTATTTTCCACATATGTTTCTGTTCAACTTGATGCACTATTTGGTAAGGTTTGGTTTTTTACCGATTAGGGTTTTAACTATTGAAGGTTTACATATTGCAAACTTTAATTTTGCATGAAGTGACATAGCAAGGATTTTGTTTATGCACTCTAGTGGCATTAGGTTATAACCCTAATTACTTGGAATTAGATTTGGGGCTGTGACACTAGTGCTACTCATCTAGTAAAAAAACCTAACTTCTTTTATGCGCTCTATCAATGTACTTAGCCGTTACGCTCAACTACAATAGATCTACACCCTGTGAACCAAACCTAACATTTTTTTATTTGTGAAAAAACTAGTATAATACTACACATACTACATCATTTGATGAATAGAAATAGAAATTTCAAAGAGACATCAAATATTACCTGCAGACGAATCCATAAACCAGCAGAGCTTCGGTGCTTTCGTTCATCTTCACTCTCAGCTCTCTCTTCTTTTTTTTCTGTGATCTGTGTGAATTTTATGATATTTTTAGAGTGTGAGGGGGATTTTATAGTGGGCCGGCTAAAAACCGTCCTCTAGGAGGGCGGCAAGGGGGCCGCCTGCAAAAAGCCGGGGTGTTGACACCGAAAACCGCCGGGTGTGCCAAAAAGCTTGCTGACGATCTGGTTCGGCGTCTGGTGACACGCGAAGGCCTGGGAGATCTGCTTAGCTCCAGTGCAGGTCCTAAAATATTTGAGGTTCGCGGGCGTGCCAGTCAATTTGACCCAGCAATTGACAAGGAGATGAAGAAATTAGATTACTGATCCAATCGGCCAGCAAGCCGATATGGATTCCTTCCAGCCGATGCCGCTATGCTCGTGCCCGGGCCTCTGCCTGTACTCGCGCCCGGGTCTCGTGCTCGCGTCCGGGTCCTTGCTGGTCCTCGTGCCCGGATCGGCAGCAATTGCGCAATCGGCTATCGGCCGATACGGGCTGATATAGACTCCTCGTAGCCGATAGCCGACGGCACCTGTGTATCGGCTAGGAAACCGATAGTGCTATGAGCAAATAGACAAGATGTCAGTATAACTTGTGCATCGGCTAGGAGTCGATTATCAATAAATAAGCAAAATAGTAAGCCAGCCGACTGCCGAGGAAACACATATGCATCGGCTAGAAAACCGATGATAATATAGATGACCAAAACAGTATGGATAATACAGTCGGCTTTATAAAAAGATAACCTATCGGCTAAGCACTCCGATAGAACGTCGCATATACACCGATCAGCCCGACAAGGATAAATCTATTATTATCGATCTAGTAGTTCAAACCTAACTGATGCAGCACAGATCGATAATAGTAAAGGAACCTCAACGAGCCGATAGACCTAATACAACTGTGATGAAAATAACTTACCGGCTATACATTCCGATAAGACGCTTGCGCAAAAACCATCAGCCTAGCAGGAACGATTTATCGCTGGCAGTTCAGTAGGTCGGACCCAACCGATGCAGCACGAACTGATGATAAATCGCCCCCAGTAAACTGATAAGATCTACGCACGCGTGATGTGGTATACCTGATCGGCCTAAGAGGTCGGACCGAACCGATGCAGCCGTAGACAGGGCAGATACACCTGGGTAAGGGGTGACGAGTCTTACCCTCTCGCAGGAGTTCGGACCTAACCGATGCAGCCCCGCTCGAGAAGCAAGAACCCGTCGAAAGGTTGGCGATGCGCCGAAGTTTAATTGATCGATTGATTGTTTACAAGGTGCCCGGGCATACGTATATATACCCCGAGTTACAAGAGTCCTTATAGGACACGTAACAAGACTTTCCTAACTAGAAAAGGAAAACTAACAGACCTGATCGGACAAGAGATCAGGTTTCCTAAAAGATAAAACTATCTAATAGATAAGATAAATAACTGCCATAACGTGGTCTTCACGATTCCTTCCCAAGCTCGGACTCTACTGGATTAGTTTCCAATGGCTGATATCGCTTCTTTCCTTAACCGAACATGGTAACGACCCGTACCAAATTTTGGCGTTAACACATGCCCCCCAATTTCGGAGTTTGTTATCAAACTTCGAAATTCTTCTTCTGTTTGGGCCTCATCATTCCTTCCTGGCCTCCTGAAATCGGCTTTCATGAACCGATACCTTCTGTACTAGGTGTGCTAGGCTCTTGAAGTCTTCTGATGAAAATTTTTCCTTGATCGGAGCCACCAAACCTTGGAATGCTAACTCGGCCAGCTGTGCATCATCCAGACTTAAACTATAACATCAGCTTCTAACATCACGAAACCGCTGGATATATTCTGCGACTGATTCCTCCGGCTTCTGTATTACCGATGTTAGAAAACCATGTAAAGGCCGATCCAGATAATGATAACGGGAAGAGTCTAACTCTCAAAGCTTCTACAGCCGATGCTTCTCCGCACTGCGCCAAGAATCGGCTGACATGCTCCACTGTAGACACATCATCTTGCCCTGAGAATTTGGAGAAGTCTGGCACTTTGTATCGGCGCGGCAACGGAACTCTATCAAACCAATCTGGATATGGATGCCGATACATAAATGTTTCCTCCTTCGGTCTTAAACCGAATTGTTCTCTCATCACCTCTGTGATTCTTGCTGTCAAATCTTCTTCTCTTGGATTTTCACCGTAATAACGCAGAGGTGGAGTTGATAGCCGATTCTGATTCTGATATTCCCTCGGATAGTTGTACTCAGGAACAGCTTCTGGATAACTCTGTTGATGCCCCCCATAGTACGCAGTTTGATATCCTTGAGGAATCCCATCTTGTTGCCCCCCGGGTATTTGAATCGGCTCCACTGCCTTCTTGATCAAGTTCTGTAATGTGTTCACCAATATCCCAGATTGATCGGTCAACGCATGATGAACTGCTTTATTAAACATGTCTTGGATCGGCTTTTGTGAACTTGTAGGCGATATATGGCTCGATTCGTCAATGAGAACAGGCTTTGGAAATTGCGACTTCTGAATCGGCCCTTGATCTGTCATACCGAAGGATTCTAGACAAAGCTTCTGAAATTCATCAATGTTCTGCTCCACTTGTTGTCTCTGTTCTTCGGTCAAGTCTTCCATTGTGACTGGGATTATATTATCTGTACTGACCTCTTTTCCAGCCATGTTGAAGTTCTGTGTCCCACCAGGTCAAAAACGTGTTGATTCAGCCGATAGGATATACTGTGATAATATGAAGATCGTGTCCCACCGGGCGTGCCAAAAACGTGTTGACACCGAAAACCGCCGGGTGTGCCAAAAAGCTTGCTGACGATCTGGTTCGGCGTCTGGTGACACGCGAAGGCCTAGGAGATCTGCTTAGCTCCAGTGCAGGTCCTAAAATATTTGAGGTTCGCGGGCGTGCCAGTCAATTTGACCCAGCAATTGACAAGGAGATGAAGAAATTAGATTACTGATCCAATCGGCCAGCAAGCCGATACGGATTCCTTCCAGCCGATGCCGCTATGCTCGTGCCCGGGCCTCTGCCTGTACTCGCGCCCGGGTCTCGTGCTCGCGTCCGGGTCCTTGCTGGTCCTCGTGCCCGGATCGGCAGCAATTGCGCAATCGGCTATCGGCCGATATGGGCTGATATAGACTCCTCGTAGCCGATAGCCGACGGCACCTGTGTATCGGCTAGGAAACCGATAGTGCTATGAGCAAATAGACAAGATGTCAGTATAACATGTGCATCGGCTAGGAGCCGATTATCAATAAATAAGCAAAATAGTAAGCCAGCCGACTGCCAAGGAAACACATATGCATCGGCTAGAAAACCGATGATAATATAGATGACCAAAACAGTATGGATAATACAGTCGGCTTTATAAAAAGATAACCTATCGGCTAAGCACTCCGATAGAACGTCGCATATACACCGATCAGCCCGACAAGGATAAATCTATTATTATCGATCTAGTAGTTCAAACCTAACTGATGCAGCACAGATCGATAATAGTAAAGGAACCTCAACGAGCCGATAGACCTAATACAACTGTGATGAAAATAACTTACCGGCTATACATTCCGATAAGACGCTTGCGCAAAAACCATCAGCCTAGCAGGAACGATTTATCGCTGGCAGTTCAGTAGGTCGGACCCAACCGATGCAGCACGAACTGATGATAAATCGCCCCCAGTAAACTGATAAGATCTACGCACGCGTGATGTGGTATACCTGATCGGCCTAAGAGGTCGGACCAAACCGATGCAGCCGTAGACAGGGCAGATACACCTGGGTAAGGGGTGACGAGTCTTACCCTCTCGCAGGAGTTCGGACCTAACCGATGCAGCCCCGCTCGAGAAGCAAGAACCCGTCGAAAGGTTGGCGATGCGTCGAAGTTTAATTGATCGATTGATTGTTTACAAGGTGCCCGGGCATACGTATATATACCCCGAGTTACAAGAGTCCTTATAGGACACGTAACAAGACTTTCCTAACTAGAAAAGGAAAACTAACAGACCTGATCGGACAAGAGATCAGGTTTCCTAAAAGATAAAACTATCTAATAGATAAGATAAATAACTGCCATAACGTGGTCTTCACGATTCCTTCCCAAGCTCGGACTCTACTGGATTAGTTTCCAATGGCTGATATCGCTTCTTTCCTTAACCGAACATGGTAACGACCCGTACCAAATTTTGGCGTTAACACGGGGGCCACCCAAAAACCGCCCTCCTAGAGGGCGGCAAGGAGGCCGTCTGTAAAATGACCGGCCCTCTGGGCCGCTTTTTGCAGGCGGCCCCCTTGCCGCCCTTGGGAGGGCAGTTTTTGGGCGGCCAGGGGGCCGCCTGTAAATTGGCTGATACGGCCGTTAACCACGTCATAAAATCACCCTCTCCCAGAAGACGTTAGGAGTATATTTTTGTAAATTTTTGAAACGAAAATATACTTTTGTAAATATTTTATTAAATAAATATAAAAATAAAAAAAATTCGAGGATAGATGTGTGAGTGGTGATAGTGAAAGGCCCGGTCAATTCTAGGGTCATTTGGAATTCAACTTCAGAGCCCTTAATTTTATATGTGGGCTGTCCCAGCCAAGATGTCGCCAACATATATTTCAAAGGTGGGCTAGTGGCTAACGTGCCAATTCACACCACCTGGCTATGTCTAGAGGCAGACAAAAGTACTGTGGAGGCATGTTCAAAACATGAAGGTACTGCCAGCCATCTTAAAAGAAAATCATACATACAAAGTGTGTTAAAATAATTCAACGGAATTGCTAGATTTTCTGCCGATGTGCTTTGTGATTCGTGGTAGGGAATAAATTAACGCGCACGCACGATGGGCGGGGATCGAACCCTGCAACCAATCCAATGCTAGCTGATCTACGATGCATTTTTTAACAGACACATGCAAGTCACATATAAACTACATGGTAGTTACAAGCAAGTTATAATATAATTATCCATAATTATACTGTAGTTACATTTAAAAGTTTTTCACCAAAAAACTTGCGATAGTTATTCTAAGATAGACCCATAATTAATGGACAGTACTTATTACTGACAGTATGTATAACAGAGTCACGGAAATCACAGCATCATGTGTTTTTATGTTCTAACAAACTCAAGCAGCAGAGGTTGAAGATGTAAAACAGTTTTTACATCTTCTAGCTACATATGCTTGTAACGCCCCACAGTCCGTACTCGTTTGATGTAGCCTGGTTGCTTGGGAGTCGGTACCTTCTTCTTTCCCAGTAGCATTTGAGCAACTTCCGGCATGGTTGGCCGGTCTCTCGGTTTGTTCTGGGTACAGAGCAGTCCAATCTCAATGCATCTTTTGATGTCCTTCAGTTGAGACTCGTCACACAGTGAGGGATCGAACAACTTGTTCATTTCTGCAGACTTACGTACGTTCCACGCCTGGGGAAAGACAAACTCATGGACATGACAAGTTAGTTACAGTAATCAAAACCCGGTTTTCATTTGATGAAGGTTTTGTAGCTTTTAAGTTGTACTGTATGAGGATTCTACACTAAAAGAATAGCTCTGAAGAAATGCATGCGTAAACAAGTTTTATTACAGTCTGAGACATATGCTTTACTTACCCACTCAATCGAAGCTTGATGACGAGCACCTCGTCCAGACTCACTCATTCCACTAATGGTCTCAAGCAGTGTCACGCCAAAACCGTAGACATCATTCTTTACGGAGATAACACCTTCGACAATATATTCTGGAGGCATATAGCCCCTAAAAAACCAAATTCAGATTCAAATATATATACCTAGAAAAGCCAGAGGAGAAAAGAGAAAGAAAATAAGTCAGATGCAATTAATGGAACGCCATATATCTTACAATGTTCCACAAACGCTTGCATTAATCTCGTCATCTTCTAATACTTTAGCTAATCCAAAATCACCAATCTTAGGGTTCATGTCAGAATCCAAGAGGATGTTGTCTGGTTTCAGGTCCAAATGGACTACAGTGCGCTTCTCAGAATGGGTGTGAAGGTAAGTAATTCCCTGGGTTACCCCTTGAATTATTCGGAACCGCGAGGACCAATCAAGCTGCTCCCCTGCGAAAACAATACAATTTTAATGGAAACAACCATTAGAGACAACAAAGTTATGAACAGAGTTTGTCCAGAATTGACGTATGCTCTGCATTTCTAGATGGAAGTACGTGCCATAGATAAAGTTGCTCAAGTTTCCATTGGTCATGTATTCTTCGACTAACAACAGATATTCTTCTTTTGCACCAACAATTCCCATTGGCCTATTTTCATGGCAATATCCCAGGAGTTTAACTATATTTTTGTGCTCAAGCATTGAACAGAGATGAATCAAAGGATGCATTTTGGGCATCTCGACGTATCGAGAAGGACATCCATTTGCTTGTTTCCTGATGGCAACCTCGAGCCCATCACGTAACACACCCTGATGGAAAAACGTAAGTTAAACAGTCAAAATAGCACCAACACCATGCATGTAAGTGTTGTCAGTTGGACGATGCCATATAATCTATATAAAAGTCAATATGGATATAAATTGCGAATCAAAAGTTCCTAAAATTTTTTGAAGATAGAGTATTGTGTCATCTATTGACATTCAAAAATGCAATGTAAAATACATGAGTGCTCCGTAGGGTGGCTAAGCTAGCTCTGTAGGGTGGAGGTAATTAAATCCAAGTGAGTATCAATATTCTCGAGGATTTTATCGTTGGCCAAGAACTTGTGGAGGATATGGGTTCTAGTTACAGGAGGCAAATACGGACACCGGAGTAGGAGTGGACCGACCCATGTAATTAGAGATAAAGTATAACTCGGCATCATGTTATCTTGCATGATAAGAAAAGATATAAAATTTCAGCTAAGTACTCTATGTACAGATAAGAAAACCATGGATCATATCTGACTGAGTTGTCCTACATTGTAATCCTTGCCCTCGTCATATATAAGGCGGGTAGGGAGTCTCCTCGGGGCAACTACTCATACACAAGCGAAAGAAATCCACCACAAACAGGAGTAGGGTATTATATTCTGCCAAGGGCCTAAACCTATGTAAATATCTTTGTCTTTCAATCCATTCTAGCTTTAGATCCAACACATAGCTCCATATTCATATGCTGATATAAAATTCAATAGTTGGCACGGGTAGGGAAGCAGGAGATCATCGTAAAGCTGAATGGATCCATTCATCTGAGTCACGTCATTACTCAAGAGAAAATAATAAAAAAATCGGAATTTTTCTCTTTCAAGCGAAGACAACCATCGGGGGAGATCGGTAAACATGCGCCGGTTGCCTCGTACGCTGTAGTGCAATCTTCCAATAGAATGCTCGGCGATAACTTCGATTTAACGGTGGAAGCCATCAACCTCCTTAGGGTTGATTCAAATGTTTTAGCGCAGTCGGTTCGGATTCTAGGGTAAAGGAGGAGGGAAGGGGAAGGGGGGGGGGGGGGGGGAAGGGGGGGAGGGGGGGGGAGAGGGAGGGAGGGGGGGGGGGAGGGGGGAGAGGGAAAAAGGGAAAGGGGGAAAGGGGAAGAAGGGGGGGGGGAGGAGAGGGAGGGGGAAGGGGGGGGGGGGGGGAAGGGAGGGGGGGAGGGAGGGAGAAAAAAGGGGGGGTGAGTAAAGGGGGGGGGGGGGGGAAATGGGGGGGATAGGGGCGGGGGGGGAGGGGGAGGGGGGATAAGGGGGGCAGGGGGGGGGGGGGGGTGGCGTGGAGGAGGGAGATAGATGTCAATCCCATATGCTCACTAAGCTGATGCTGTCTAACACACTTCTCAGGCGGCATCCTCGATCCGATAACCTGAACAACCCATCTCCTAGAATTTGACTCGGATATGCCCCGTTTCGGACCAGATCAGGAGAATCGGGGTCTCATTCCGCTCTGTTTTCCACTCAATGATCAGTCAGAAGATATATCGAAGCTTTCACCTCTACGAAGGTGGTTTATGGCATCAAAAGAAAATTTGGTACCCAAATCGAGAAGCTTGCCTGCTGCGAAAAAACAGGAGAAAGAAGCATCGCTGACTACATTGACCAAAATGAGGAAGCGACCTGGCAGCGAGAATCCACACAATCAATTCGGATGCCAGAGTGCAAGACAATGGACATCCTCCAACCAGATTGGTGCCATGAGTATTCAACTCCTCAATAGAACATCGTGGCTGTGGCAACTCTAGTCGCACTGTCGCACTGGGCACTTGACCACCGGCAATGCCGAAAAGCAAAATAAAGGCAGCTGCACAGCATTGTGCATACAACAGGAAGATCTGGACTGGTTCCCTTAAGAAAGTTAGGTCGATGCGTCACCTAGATCCGCAAGGCAGGCACCACGGGTCATCTAGTAAAGCCATTCGAACAGCCTTAAACGGATCACAATTCGATCGCCGCACGATCAACAGCGGCTTCCATGACGACTACCGCGGCGTGATAGGGATATCAGGCGACTGGCCACGCATGCTCTGTCATGATATACAAGTTGTTGTCCGTGAACGTGAAAAAGACGAACGAGCCAACTAGAAGACAAGCGCAACCATTTGGTTCCACCATACCGTTTCATGTGGGAGCCAGATCCCGTCCAAGTCCCCGATCGTAAAGCACTCAGATGATGGGAATTTCAGCCTTCAGCCGATGCTAACATTGAGTCGACTGCATGGTTCAAGCCGTCTGGAATCGAGAAGTATGATGGCAAGATGGATCCTAAGTCGTTGCTCACAGTCTGCACTTTTGCAATCTAAGCTTTGGAGGTGATCACAGGCAATGGCCAACTATCTTCTAGTTCGCCTTAAAGAGTGAGCACCGCCTGGTAATCAGGGCTTCCTGAGAGGGTAATAGATTCCTCGGAGAGAACTCGCGACCGGTTTGTGGCCAACTTTCAAGGCACCATGAAAGGCAAGCACGAGTTGCTGTACCAATTAATCGGAAGAAAAGAGTCGCTCCAGGATACATCACGTTCTTCGAGAAGAGGAATGATTCTCAAGCATTAATGACGAAGTGGTCATTCGCCTTCCCAAGGGAGTCAAGCCCGCTTCTCATTGTCAGTTCACACAAGATGCGCCTATAGTCAAGCTCTTCGAGATGGCCAACAAATACGCCCCTCAACTACAGCCGTGGCGGTTACAGGAAACAAGCTTTTTAGAGAGAGACTGACGTGACGTCAGATGATGATGGACCATCTCAAATAAGGGACCGGAACGTGAAGTCTGAAGACCTTGTAGCCGAAGTTGAGCGCAGCCATCCTCAACCTCCCGGAACCAAAGATTATCAAAAGGACAAGTAAATGCCAAGGTCAAAAGCTCAACACAAGGATGGAACCCTCCATTCTAACTCGTGGATACAAACAACTAATTCATAAATTGTCAGCCCAGAAATTCACCAGAATTTTAAAGCTAAATTGTGCAATACATCCTCATCCAAAATCAGCCGAGGTAGCACTTAATCGATCAATTTTGATAAACATAACCAAAATGATAAACTATAAATACTTACAAAGAGGCATTTAGTCCTCACGAAGAAAACAGTAGCACAGAACGGTAACTACGTAGCTTCTGCACCAGAAAGCAGGCGAGCTCAACTGGGTATAAGCCAAACACCAAACTTCTCCTCCCCGCAAATCTTCACTCCGATGATTGTAATATTAGTATATATTGAGTACCACAACACCGTATCAATAAGCCATACAAGAAAATGAAAAATAAATGCCACAGATTTCAAACGGAAAGGCATAGTATGGTTCTTGATAAACTTAAAACGTTTACAGGAAAAACACTTCAAAACAATATAATGTTAATTAATATGAATTTTTGACCAATCACTGAACAGCAGCTGGCAATGCAGTTCAGACCAACCAAAACCCTCAAACTGGAGCTATCAAGTTTTCATCAATTATCGTTAATGAACTAGTATGGGACTAATCACAGAAAACATCTGCTAGCGTACTATTAATTGCGAGCATGCTATTCAAATAGTTTTAACTCTGGCAGAGGTGTACATTACCCAAGACACACTCACAACCCACCTGTGTGCCTCAATACCCAAGGTTCTCGAAGAAATTGTGACAGGATTATCCATGTAATCGCACAGTTGGAGAGCGTCCCGAAAGCTTTTGGTCTCCGGTAGGGGTGATCCAAGTGCCTTCTGCAAAACGGCCTCGATCACCCAAACTCCATGGACTTATTGACAACTGCATATGCAGACTTTATATCAACGTGGCACAACACAAAGCCCTGGTCTCCTATTGACTCCGCACACTTCAAGTCCCGCTTTCACATTCTAGCTTGTGTTAGTACAGTACTTGTTGCAACAGTGTCGTGACCGGTCCTTAATTGTCATGAGCATTACACACATCTCATTCCACGTTCTAACGCCTCCATCAGTCAGTTTAGTTAACATATTAATTAACCAGCCATGACCAACTGTCGTGAAACAATAACCATTAATCATTAATTAATCAGGGTGAATAGTTTCCCCACATAAAACGATGCTATAGTTTCTATCCATTGGCTAAAGCAATATACCTAAATAATTCTAGCTAGATAATTAATTAAACATCCAGGACTAGGCAATATTAATTACCCAGGGTATCAACGTATCAGGTGTAATAGCAAAGGGCCATAATCAAGGAATATTGGATAATAAACTAAATACCCATGAAGTAATGCATTCAATAAACATTTCATGCAATAACGTTGAAAATAAAGTATTTTACAAATAAGATCACATGCTCAAGGAGATTGTCGGTGACTTGTCTCTGCAATAAAAGTCTTTCGCTTGGTCTTCCGACTCTTCCCGTACTGTTGCGATTCCTCCGAAATGGCGAAAACATGGCGACTACACGACAAAAACAGAAAAATCCTAAGAAACTCCAAATAAAGCAGTATATAAAGTACATAAACATGTAGATCAGGAATTTTAGATGAATTTAGGAGAAGAATGGGTCGAGATTGGAATTCACGGAAAAGTTATGATCTCCGGAAGATTGAATTCAGAGAAAATCCTAAAAGAAATAAGAAAAGACACTATTCCCTAGAATATTCTCTGGATTTTCGGATTAATATAATTATTTTGTGTATTTTCTGATACCTAGACCCCATTGTCATAGGCTTGGCTCTGGTGAACCTAGTTCTGGACCAAGGAACAGAGGGGAGTTGTGGACTGGGTGATGTGGAGCAGTGGACTAGAGGGACGAGGTGGCCACTGAGGTGGCAGCACACGTGGCTTTAGGGTGACATGGGCTCTGGTCCGAATCATGGAGATCCGATGATATAGATTCAATCTCGGGAGATCGACGGCTAGGATTGGATCTAGGTATTTATGAAGATCTAGCGGCTCAAAATAAATCGGGTGGATCTGACGGCTGAGAGGGTTTTTGGATTCTGTTTCCCCAGGACACCACATTGTCTATAGAAGGAGATCTTTGGTGGTCCGTTGTCAACACACGGAGGAGAGGCTGCCGGGCCGGGTGTCCGCCTGGCGCGGCACAGAGGGGCTAAGCCGAGCTCGCGTGGCTCCATGGCATGGCGTAGCAAGGGGAGGCCAGGGAGACACGACGGTGATGGTGCATCAGCGCGGCAACCGGTGCGCAGGTGACGTGACCGCGATGGCAACCGACGGTACATGGGCGACGATGACGCGACCCGACGGTGGCGGGCAGCAGCGATGAGGAGACGACGCCGAGATGGTGGACAGAGGGCCCGGGTGGAGGAGGGGGGAGATGCTCACTCGAGGCGGCGTCGGGCTGTAGAGGCGACGGCAACGAACGCTGGTGGTGACGTTCGGGAAGTAGGAGGGTGGTGGCGGTTTTGCTCGCAGCAGCACGGGAAGACCAGCATGGTGACACGTGCATGGGGAGAAGGCAGCAACGGTGGTGATTTTGGAGGCGAGGGGGTGGTGCAAGCTAGGGCACAAAGGCGGGGGCCAGCGTGCGGCAATGGCTTTGATATTTATAGAGGAAGGGAGGGTGCTAGGGTTAGGGCGTGTGTGGCGACGGCGGGACTACCGAAGTCAGGGTGGCACGGTAGTTTCTGTGGTGAGGATTTGGAGGACGACACTGGCGCGCGGCATAGCTCGACTAGGTCGGGTTGGCGGCGTGTGATGCGGTCGGTGGGAGCGGTGGGATCAGGCTAGAAGGAGGGGTGTAAGGACTGGGCCGGGCTCGGGGGTCATAGCACTGGCTCGGCTCCACCTGCGATGTGAAAGCAGATGAGAGAGAGGAGGACGAGGGAGGAAGAGAACAGGAAGGAGAATGGGGGAAAGATAAAAGGAGAAAGGGAAAAGAAGGAAGGGGAAAAGGAGAAAGAGAGGGGGTTTTCTAGAAATTTCTGGGATTTGGAAAATTGGAGGATCTGGGAAATTTAGAAAGTAACAAGGTTAATGAAACATTCATAATGTATGGAAAATTTTGGAAATATAATATCAGAATATTTGGGATATTTTTTGGGAGCCAAATCTCGGGATTCTTTGGTTTTTTTAGAGAAATAGGGAAATATTTACACTAGGAATTCGGAGTATTCGAGGATAGAAAATGGAGAATATTTTGTGGAATTGAAAATATTGAAATATCGGGAATGATTTTTCTGGAGATTGAAATTGTAGCAGATTGGAAATTCAGAGTGTGGGAGTATTTTGACAATTGAAATTGGGGTCATTGGGATTGATTGTGTGAAGACCAAGGAGATTTAATTCAAAAGGAAAATTGGATATTAAAGAATTGAATATATCCGAAGCCTGTCGATTTGGAATTCCGAGGGATTTTTGTTCCGAAGTTGGACTTTAGAGATGTAGGGATTCGGGAACGCACCGAGTCTAGGTAGAGAGGAACGGGGTAAGGTATTGGATCCAGGAAGGGGGGGGGGCGATTCGAGAAAAGAATTCAGAATTTGTTTAAAGGATAATATTACTGAAATGGTCTGTCACAATATTAAAATTAATTCTGGAGCTTAAAAAATATAAGAAAATTTAGAGAGGTTATTACACACAAGAATTTATTAAAAATGAATTCACATGATTAAATTAAAGAATTTTTATTCCCTTTTTACTTTACTTATTATTTTACTTTACAATTTAATATATAATTCTTGAAAATACATTATTAATGATTAATTTAATTCCCAAAAATCGGGTTGTGACATAAATTTTTCTCCTTTATATGATGTTCTCACCGAGTGGTTATTTCGTTCTTGCTTACTATGTTAGTTAGTATCTAATTTAGCAGTTAAATCAGGGCTATCAAATAGGTGCATATGCTGCACAGTTTGTTTTTTACTCTTAATTATTGCAAAAATACCCAAGTAGTATGAATTATGATCCGTGAAGCTTTGCTTCATAAAAGTCAAACTCAAGTCATCCTAAACCTGTGGTGGAAGAGCCATGAGCCAATCCCAGCTCGGCTACGACTAGTGGGCGGATTGTTTAAACGTAAAGAGTCAACTATTCGGGGAATTAAAATCATAAGAGGAGAAACGCATATTTACAAATACATTGTAAAATACTAGATTTTTTAGGTGATTCTTTCTACATTCAAATGGTACTCATTGTGCATGTTTATATATGCAGGGCTAGATCAGGGTACGCATAACAGGAAACTCAAGGCTACACCTATCTCCTCATGAGTACTAGACCAGTTTGTTAGATACACTTGGGAATGCGATGCTGCAAGAATCACTGGTAGCTCCATGAGGGCTTACTAGCTGAGTAACTCACTCCAGTAAGGACTGGTTTTTCCACCTTTACCGTTGGTAGCACAATGCGGGCTGACAGCCCTTCCTCACTAGGGGTGTCCGCATTCCCCGTATGGTCGCACTGTGAGATGCTCGGATGAAATTCCCGTAAGGAAACGGTCCTTATATGCGAATCGACAAAGTGCGCACCAATACAGGCAATCATCATTTGCACCATGGATTTTCCACAAATAAATTTTTCTTTTCGCATTTCGTCAACTTACATGTCAGGTTTTTAAAACTTTTAAACCTAATTTTTCCATCGACGCCAATTTTTTATTGTGATGTGGGTGGAACATCGGAATCCGAGCTCAGAGAGCAACATCACCGCAGGTATCACGAGTGAAGTGACGAGGAATAAGGCTATCAAGACCTACCAGGGTTTATGCAAACTATCGGCGGGTGCGTCGTCGGTGGTACGCAAACCGAGGCCGACAATTTAATGTGCACACTACCATGCAATTTTTCAAACAATCATTTTTAAATTTAGGAGCAATATGGTCAGGAGGTGACTTGCCTAGTCTTTTTCGTCTTCAACTCATGAAAATCCGACGTCGACGAATTTCCGAATGTGTCGACTCGCGTGAACGAGCAAAAATACACAATAACACAAGAATAATCACTATTTTAATACTAATAGTACATGAGGTAGATCTCATTTTTAGAAAAATTTAGAGACTTGAAACTGGCGCTCATGGATTACGGTTGAAAAGATATGCATTTAGGAAGTTTTAGGGATTTTGTGAAATAAGGAATGATTTATTTGAATTATTGAAAATGGAATTATTTTGGGAAATAGGGTTTTGAACAGGTTGGGCCCATTGTCAGTGGCTGGAGAGAGGGAAAGAAAGGGCTGGCCACTTGTCATTGATACAGAGGAGGAGAGAGATAGGATGGGGCCTATGTAAGTGGAAATGAGAGAGTAAAAGGTTAGGGGTCACTTGTAGACTTCATTACTTAAATGAAGATTGATTAATATTTTAATTTGCTTGGACCCACTTGGCAGAGGTAGGAAGTGGCAGAGGGGTGGTCCAATTCAGGGGGGTACTTGGAGGGTTATTGAGTAGGGCCGTGTGTCAGTGGGATCCACATGTCTGGACACCGAAGAGAACCATTAAGTGGGGGCCCCGACATGTATTAGAGAGTACGGCAGCTTGGGATTTTTGAGAGGGAGGATGGTTCAGGGAGGGAAGCTCACGAAAAACTTACGGTGGTGGGGCATGCTCCGAGTCCTCGGCTCGGTGTGGCGGCCATAATAGGTCACACGCGGTGCGCAACCTGACAAGGAAGAGAGGCGGTGCGAAGCTTGGATATTTTGGCTCGGCATGTGGCGGATAGCTCAGATGGGACGGGGAGCGACGGGGGCTGCGGCGGTGTCGGTCGGAGAGGAGGAAGCGGGGATGGGCACTGCGAGGTGACGGGACGGGACGAGCAGGCTTGTTGACTTTGGGGCGCATGGATGAAGATATTTACCTTAGTGACATTGTGTCGAGCACGTGGAGCGCGAGGGTGAAAAGACGGAGAAAGACGACGGCCGTTCGCAATCCGTCACGTGGGCATGCGTCGCTCGCCTGACTCACAGGCCGCCGGGTCAGCAGAGCGCCCAGTCTCGTGGCGGGGGAGCGGGCTGGGTGGTCAAATGGAACGGCGGCCATCCGCTCACTGGCTCGCGAGCGGTCACGTGCGAGCGGGCGGCACGTGGGCCGAACATGCGTTGCTCGCTTGACGCGTGGGCCCTGTTGGTCAGCAGGAGCGTGCGGCTCTCGTGAGCTGGCTCGGGCGGTCAGATGGAACGGCGGCCGTCGCCGTCCTCGCTGGCTCGTGTAGTGGTCACGTGCGAGCGGGCGTGCGTGGCACGCCGTGCGTTGCGTCGCTCGCCCAGACGCAGGACTATATGAGACGGCGATGGCGACCACGCTTGATACAGCACAGGGCTAGTCGCACGCCTCTCGTGAGCGGATGAGGCGCGCGCCCAGTTGGCTGGTTGTGCAGATGCGAAGGCGGTCGCGGCGCTTACATGTCAATAGCTTGCGAGTGGTGATGCGAGCGAGCGCCGCGTGGTGTCAACAGCACGCATCTAGGGCACCTAGGGTTGGTTGCGGGATGCGCGCGCACGACGCCAAAGTGGGCGAGGAAAAGGGAGAGGAAATGGGCCGCCGGTACCAGCGATAAGAGAAAGAGGAGAATGAGGGCAGGCGCTCACGTCAGCCGGGGAAGTAAGGGGCTGGGAGGCCCAAGGCACAGTAGTATACTAACATCCGCCAAATTTGGTACGGGTCGTTACTTCATGTTTCGGTTAAGGAAGAAGCGATAATCAGCATACAACATTGAAATATCTGATCCAGAGAGTCAGAGCTTGGGAAGGAATCGTGAAGACCACGATATGGAGTCAATTACCTTATCTGGTAAATTAGGTAGTTTTAATACTTTTTAGAGAAACCTGATCTCGGTGTCCGATCAGGACTTGTTAGTTTTCTTTTATAGATAGGAAAAAGTCGTGTGCCGTGTCCTATTAGGACTGTAATAACTCGGGGTATATATACGTATACAAACGGTGGGGGCCAGGATCGGAGCCCGCGTACCCTTGTAAATCACTCAAACGATCACACTACAATTCAGCGCATCGCACCACTGCTTTTACCAACGGGTTCTTGTAGCTTCTCGATCGGGCTGCATCGGTTAGGTCGAACTCCAGCGCGAGGGTAACAAGTTGGCTATTTTCTAGGTCTTGGCGAAGGGAACGCACCCAGCTCTTCGCCCACCGACCGGCTACCATATCGGGCGCGCTAGGACTTCCTAAGGCGTTAGCGTCCGATATTCTAGTCGGTATAGCCATGGTAGCCGGCTTACCAAGACCGATATAGCTCTGCTTTGTCTACGCTGCATCGGTTCGTTCGCACTCTCTTAGCCTATCAGGTATATCACATCACACAACACTACACAGTCTCAGCGTGATCTTATCAGCTTACTGGGAGTAGCTTATCGGACAGTTAGTTTTTGTGCTGCATCGGTTGGGGTCCGAGTACTAAAGGTCTGTCGCGATAATAGATTGATGGTCCAGAGGTTGCTAAGGTGTGAATGTTTTTTTGGCACTTAGTCGTTTTTATCGGAATGTATAGCCGATAAGTTATCTTAATTACATCACAGTTTGCATTAGATCTATCGGTTTTGTTGAAAGGTTCCTTTACTATTATCGATCTGTGCTGCCATCAGTTAGGTTTGAACCACTAGATCGATAATAATAGATTTATTCCTTGTCCGAGCCGATCGGTGTGTATAGCGAGCGTTCTACAGAGCTTCGGACTTAACGGTGTGACCTCGGAGTGTTAGCCATAGGTTATCTTTTTATAAAAGCCGACTGTATTATCTTTACTATTTTGGTCATCTATATTATCATCGGTTCTCTAGCCGATGCCCAAACACATGTGTTTCCTTGGCCGTCGCTAGTTGTTCACTATCTGCTCTATCTATTTTATCATCGGCTTCTAGCCGATGCACATCGTTTGGGGATACTGACAGCTTATCCATTTATCTATAGCGTTTATCCGTTTCCTAGCCGATACACCAGTGCCATCGGACCAACACTCGGCTACGAGGAGCCTACATCAGCCGTATCGCCGATAGGCCGATGTGCAGTTGCTGCTGACCCAGGCACGAGCACAAGCGAGGACCGGGAGCGAGAACCGAGCACGAGACCCGGGCGCGAGTACATGGTTGAGGACCCGGGCACGAGCATAGCGGCGATCGGCTGGAAGGGAATCCGTATCGGCTTACTGGCCGATTGGATCAGTAATCAAATTTCTTCATCTCCTTGTCAATTGCGGGTCAAATTGACTGCACGCCTGCGAACCTCACAGATTTTAGGACGCCTGCAACTGGAGCTAAGCAGATCTCTCAGGCCTTCGTATGTTCAATCGCATCAAACCAGATCATCAACAAGCTTCTTGGCACACCCGGTGGTTTTTGGTGCGAACATATTTTTGGCACGCCGTGGGACGCAGAACTTCGACATGGTTGGAAAAGAGGTCAGCAAAGATGATACAATCCAGTTACAATGGAAGAGTTGACCGAAGAACAGAGACAACAAGTGGACAGAACATCGATGATTTTCGGAAGCTTTGTCTAGAATCCTTCGGTATGACAGATCAAGGGCCGATTCAGAAGTCGCAATTTCCAAAGCCTGTGCTGATTGATGAATCGAGCATACATCACCTGCAAGTTCACAGAAGCAACTTCAAGACATGGTTAATGAGGCAGTTCATCATGCATTGATCGATCAATCTGGATATTAGTGAACACATTACAGAACTTGATCAAGAAGGCGGAGAAGCCGATTCAGCTGGCTGGGGGGCAACAAGATGGAATTCCTCAAGGATATCACCAAACTGCGTACTATGGGGGGCATCAACAGAGTTATCCAGGAGCTGTCCCTGAGTTAAATAATTATCAGAGAGAATATCAGAGGCAGAATCGGCTATCACTCCACCTCTGCATTATCACGTCGAAATCCAGAGAAGAAGAATTGACAGCAAGAATCACAAGAGGTGATAAGAGAACAATTCGGTTTAAGACAAAGGAGGAAACATTTATGTATCGGCATCCATATCCAGATTGGTTTGATAGAGTTCCGTTGCCACGCGATACAGAGTACCCAGACTTCTCCAAATTCTCAGGGCAAGATGATGTATCTACAGTGGAACATGTCAGCCGATTCTTGGCTCAATGTGGAGAGGCATCGGCTGTAGAAGCTTTGAGAGTTAGACTCTTCCCGTTATCATTATCCGGATCGGCCTTTACATGGTTTTCTTTTTTGCCACCTAACTCAGTTCGAGGTTGGGCCGATCTGGAAAAAGCAATTCCACAAGTATTTCTTTATGGGAAGTCAGGAGATGAGTTTGATAGCTTAACATCGGTAATACAGAAGCCGGAGGAATCAGTCGCAGAAATATCCAGCGGTTTCGTAATGTTAGAAGGCCGATGTTATAGTTTAAGTCTGGATGATGCACAGCTGGCCGAGTTAGCATTCCAAGGTTTGTTGGCTCCGATCAAGGAAAGATTTTCATCAGAAGACTTTGAGAGCCTAGCACACCTAGTACCGAAGTATCGGTTCATGAAAGCCGATTTCAGGAGGCCAGGAAGGAATGATGAGGCCCGAACAGAAGAATTTCGAAGTTTGATAACAAACTCCGAAATTGGGGGGCATGTGTTAACGCCAAAATTTGGTACGGGTCGTTACCATGTTCGGTTAAGGAAAGAAGCGATATCAGCCATTGGAAACTGATCCAGAAGAGTCCGAGCTTGGGAAGGAATCGTGAAGACCACGATATGGCAGTCAATTACCTTATCTGTAAATTAGGTAGTTTTAATACTTTTTAGAGAAACCTGATCTCGTGTCCGATCAGGACTTGTTGGTTTTCCTTTTATAGATAGGAAATTCGTGTGCCGTGTCCTATTAGGACTGTAATAACTCGGGGTATATATACGTATGCCCGGGTACCTTGTAAATCATCTCAACGATCAATACAATTCGGCGCATCGCCACCCTTTACCAACGGGTTCTTGCTTCTCGAGTCGGGCTGCATCGGTTAGGTCCGAACTCCAGCGAGAGGGTAAGTCTCGTTACCCCGGCTACCAATCGGCTAGGACTTCCTCGGTTAGGTCCGATATTCTAGTCGGTATATGGTAGCCGGCTTACCACGATATATCTGCTTTGTCTACGGCTGCATCGGTTCGGTTTGATCTCTTAGGCCTATCAGGTATATCACATCACGCGTGCGTAGATCTTATCAGCTTACTGGGAGTAGCTTATCGTCAGTTTGTGCTGCATCAGTTGGGTCCGACCTACTAAACTATCGCGATAAGTTGTTCCTGCTAGGTTGATGTTTTTTGCGCAAGTGTTTTATCGGAATGTATAGCCGATAAGTTATCTTATTACATCACAGTTGCATTAGATCTATCGGTTTGTTGAGGTTCCTTTACTATTATCGATCTGTGCTGCATCAGTTAGGTTTGAACCACTAGATCGAGAGATTTATCCTTGTCGAGCCGATCGGTGTGTATGCGACGTTCTATCGGAGTTCTTAGCCGATAGGTTATCTTTTTATAAAGCCGACTGTATTATCTTTACTATTTTGGTCATCTATATTATCATCGGTTCTCTAGCCGATGCACATGTGTTTCCTTGGTAGTCGGCTAGTTCACTATTCTGCCTATCTATTTTATCATCGGCTTCTAGCCGATGCACATGTTATACTGACAGCTTATCCATTTATCTATAGCGTTATCGGTTTCCTAGCCGATACACAGGTGCCATCGGCCATCGGCTACGAGGAGCCTACATCAGACCGTATCGGCCGATAGCCGATGTGCAGTTGCTGCTGACCCGGGCACGAGCACAAGCGAGGACCCGGGAGCGAGAACCCGAGCACGAGACCCGGGCGCGAGTACAGGTGAGGACCCGGGCACGAGCATAGCGGCGATCGGCTGGAAGGAATCCGTATCGGCTTACTGGCCGCTTAGATCAGTAATCAAATTTCTTCATCTCCTTGTCAATTGCGGGGTCAAATTGACTGGCACGCCTGCGAACCTCAAGATTTTAGGACCTGCACTGGAGCTAAGCAGATCTCTCAGGCCTTCGTATGTTCAATCGCATCAAACCAGATCATCAACAAGCTTCTTGGCACACCCGGTGGTTTTTCGTGCGAACAAGTAGTACATAGGATTTTCCAGGGAGTTGTTTTGGAGGGTTTTTTGGTGTTTCTAATAGGGATTTAATTTGATATTTGATTTTGTAATATTTTTAGGAATTTGCTGGGAAGGTATTTTAGAGATTTCAAAAAGGAATTTAATTCCAAAAATTTTATATTTGGACTCCCAAAATTCTGAAGATTTTTTAGAGAGGACTTTTACTTCCAAGGTTGGGATATTTTGTCTAGATATATATAATATTATATTATATATATATATATATATATATATATATATATATGTATATATATGGAAGGAATTTTGGGGTGGGGATTTAAGGGAAAAAGATTAGGAACTCCAAGGGTGGGATTTTATTTCGGATATTGGAATTTGGTATTTAATTTTATAATTCTCTCAAAAATTCAACCAAAGGAATTTCAATTGGGATTTGATATTCATACATATAGACATATACATATAGAGAGAGATAGAAAATCTTAGGGAGGGTTCAAAGAAGCTTCGGACTCGATTTAAATTTTTAATTTGAGACTGTAACTCGGGGAACTTTTTGGGGACTTTTTGAGAGAGGATTTATAGGAAGGAAGATCTCGAGGGGATTTTAGAATTTGAATTTAATTCTTGGGATTGAGGGTTATAAATTGGCAAATTTTGGGAAGGAAGTTCTCGATGGAATTCAGAGTTTTTCGAGGGAAAAAATGAGGAGATTTAAATGAAAGGCTTCAAAGGCGACTTTCAAAGGGTTTTATTGGAGGGCTTCGAATTGCAAAATTCGAACCTGAGTACAGAGAATTTTTGGGAGGTATGGAATAAGAGTATTTTAATTAAAGTCTTCAGAAGGGATTCGATGGGAACTCTAAATTTGATTTAAATGAAAGGCTTCAAAGGCAACTTTCAAAGGGTTTTATTGGAGGGCTTCGAATTGCAAAATTTGAACCTGAGTACAGAGAATTTTTGGGAGGTATGGAATAAGAGTATTTTAATTAAAGTCTTCAGAAGGGATTCGATGGGAACTCTGAATTTGAATTTTTCCGATGAAATTTAGAGAGAGACAATCGAATTGCAAAATTCGAGTCTCAGATTTTAGGAGAGAGTTTGGGATCGAGGTTTTAGGGTTTCAAGGGGTTTTGATCTGAGATCTACGGCACTAATCCTTAAGCACACACAAAAATTCAAAAAATTTTGAAATTAGGGTTTTTACTAAAATAGTTTTTAACGGCCCAAAAACCGGGGCGTTACAAGCCTACCCCTCTTAAAAAGAATCTTGACCCCGAGATTCGAGATAAGGGGAACCACGAGGGCTACGGGGGAGAAGTAGGGCAACCTATCTAACTAGGTCTTCGTCGGTTCTTTACATTATTCCGAACTTCATCCTTCGGGTCTTAGCAAAAGCTTCACGATATCCTGGTGACTACGCCGGTCTTGTCACTTAATCTTCCAGGTCTTGTTGTAGGTTCATCTGCTCTGGCGGAACCTGATCTTCTGTTGCTTCGTCTATGGTCTCAAGGGTTAAGACGTCTTGAACATCTTCTGCATCTATGTGGTTGAGACGAGACCTCTTGAAAACAGGCGAGGTTTGCGATACTGATCTGCCATTCTGTGAATTGACGTCCTTGGGACCGATCGTGGGTACTCTATTACTTCCGACATTAGACTGCACTGGTCGGGTATCGCCTTGGCCTTGAGGGCATTGTCGAGAGTAGTGTCCCATCTGATGGCAACGGTAACACTCGACTTCGGCCAAGTATCTAGTCGATACGACGGGTGTCATGGAGTTACTTCCTCCACTATTACCACTGCTGACACCTGACGCTCGTTGTGGGGGTCTAGAAGTAGATGGGCGAGGAGTGAAGCTAGTAGAAGGGGCATACTGGGTTGTGCCTCTATTAAACTGTCCTGATGGATTGGTTCTTCGAAGAGTTCCATCCTTTTGTTGGAAACCAAATTGTGAGGCTCTCCGTTTCCTTATGTCCACTATTTCTCTATCAGCTTCTTCTACCAATAGAGCCTTGTTGATCATATGCTGAAATGTTGGGAACTCATGTGCCACAAGTTGAAGTCTTAAATCCACATTCATTCCTTTTAGAAACTTCCATATTTTCTTCTTATCCGTATTGACTTCTTCCGGGGCATATCAAGCCAACTTATGGAAATGACTCAGGTATTCGTTAATACTGCTATGCCCTTGCTTGAGGTTGTTAAATTCATCCTTTTTCATGCGATTATACTCTCAGGGACATATGATGCTCGAAAAGTTTCCGTGAATTCCTTCCATTCGATGGTCATGGTATCTTCATGTGCGGCACAATAATTTTCCCACCATTTCGTGGCTGGTCCTCTTAATTGATGAGCCGCAAAGAGGGTTTTCTCTAGTGGGGTGCATTGTACCAGATTTAGCTTCCTTTCCACATCTTTAAGCCAATCATCGGCTTCGACTAGCTCGACGGTATGGGAGAATTCAGGGGGTCTTGATCTTAGGAAATCTATCAACTTTGATCTGCCATTGTGCTGGTTAGGTTGGAGTTGTTGGGATTGTATTTGTCCTTGTTGCAATCCTGCCAGGGTTTGGGCTATTCCTTGCAATATCTAGGTTTGCATGGCTAGAAGTTGTTGGAGGTTCATGGGAAGTGGTGGAGGTGGGGGAAACTCAGGTTGGTTTGCGTCTGCATTCTGATTGACGGGTTCGTTGGCGATTTCATGTCCATTGTCTGCTACTTGATCCATATTTTGATTCTCGTGGAGGTCATGGTTGGCTGCCTGAACTGGGTCATCCTCGTATCCGTAGCGGTTAGGGACACGGTTTCGACGACGGGTACGACGAGCCATTCTAACCCGGAAAGGTCAAGGTAAGAGCGAAAATGCTAGGAGAGGAGAAAATAGAAGAGAAGGAAAAGAATTTTCCCGCGAAAAATTCTTTTTGCAAACAGGAAGACCAAACTAGGTGTGGCCAAGTCCAAGGCTGGAACACACCATGCAAGAACGGACTACCAGACATAACACACTCACGCACTATCTTTGCCTCCTAATGAGTTTGCAACGATTTCTAAGGTTAAACTCTTCTTGGTTTCATCTTCATGTCCTGTCTCGAGTGATGCGGAGACTTCATGTCTTCAAGCGAGAAAGGGGGGAAAGTATCTAGATTCTATGTCTTTTGATGGGGGTGAAGGATGAGAAATTCTTTTTGCAAATTTAGAGTGAGAGAAGAGAGCAGAAAATTTTCGCAAATAGTCTTTATATTTAAAATATATGGTCCTTAAAGGCATCCTTATGAGAGAAGGGGTTTCGTTCCTATACCAAACCTATGCTCTGATACCACCTCTGTAACCGCCCCCACCCCTGGCACCACCTACAGTGATACCAGAGAGGAAGCACAGTGATACCAGAGAGGAAGCGCCACAGGAGATTGGCATGAACCAACTCCCACGGAACCGCGATGCCGGTTCTAGTCCTAGGAAACCTTGCTGGTACCCGTGGTCAACGGAGATGTACCATAGCAATTAGCTAAATAAATAAATATATATATACACTATACCTTAATAAGTTGTGACCTTGGGTAAGCCCTAGGCAGCAACCTACAAACAACAGAACGACGGCAGCAGAACGACAGCGTAGCAAGAACCCAATCCACAAGCAACGGCTTGGGACTAGGAAAGAAACTCTAATCTTCACTTCAACTTCACTCTTCCTGAATGAGGGGAGAAAAAAGATGGATTGAGTACTTACGTACTTAGCAAGTCACGGAAAACGTGAGTTATGCAGGCTATCAAAGATAGGCTAGGTTTATTTCACAATTTTTTTTGTTTGAAAACATTTTCAAAAACCTAAGTGTGGGTTGTCTCAATGTGACTGGAAGGAGGCTCTCGCCTCGATCCTGTCCACGAATTGCTTTTCAACAATTCGAGCGGACGAACTAGATTTTTAATAGATTTTAGGTAATTGTTTACCGCCTGTCGGATCACGACAGCGGTCCAGTGGGCCTGCCCTCCAGCAGCTTCCCACTGTATCCTCATCTATTACTTTATTTTTACTTTCGTCCACTCCAAGACGAAATCTCATTTTCCTCTATTATTTTCCTTTCACTTTAGTCCTATCCAGGACATCATCTCATCTCAGTGGCTCCCCGAGCCATTCATAACTCAACTCATTTCATAAACTGCTTCCACTCAGGAAGCCTAATCTATGATGCCATGCGACATCCCGGGTCACATAGTCCCGTTTCAGACTACTCAGGTCATCCATCAGCCACTGAGGCTGATTCTGGTAACGATTCCCAAACCACAAAACCGCTTTCACAAAGCACTGTCAAACAAATCTACGTTAGAGGAATTACCTCACATTCGCCCATAACCGGGGGCACGGCTGTTCGAACAGATCATAGACCTTCGCAAAGGGTGTACGCTTTTCCCACACGACGCGAGCTTACTTCCCACACTCGTCAATGGGGAAGGTTCACGATAGGGCCTTTCCAAAGCCTTCCTAGGATAGCACGTTGCCCTATAAATGGGTTCTCTTAACCAAGTACCAGGAACTCAGGGATGGGGGTATATCGCCCTCTTGGCATCCAACCAGTCCCACATTTATTAGCAACCGAAAACCATCCTGGGAACACTAGTTACTTAGCTAGGGGTGTCTCATTCTACCCGTGTGGTCGCGCTATGAGATACTCGGATGAAATTCCCCAAGGAAACGGTTCTTCTATGCGAATACAAAGTGCCACCACATAGGCGATCACTTTGCACCGCAGATTTTCGCAAATAAATTTTTGTTTCGCAATTTCGCCGATATCGCATGTCGGGTTTTTAAAACCTTTGTAAACCCTAATTTTTCCCAATCGACAAACAATTATGATGTGGGTGGAACCATTGGAATTCGAGCTCAGAGAGCACGATCACCGAGGTACCACGAGGTGGAGCAATGAGGAATAAGGTATCAAACACCTACAGGGTTTACACAACTACCGGGCAGGTCCATCAGTTCGACACACAAACCGAGGCCAAACAATTTAACGTGCACACTAACCATATAATTTTGCAAACAAAACATTTTTAAATTTAGGAGCAATATGGTCAAGGAGTGACTTGCCTCAGTCTTCGTCTTCAAACTTCATGAAAATCCGACGTCCGACGAATTTCTAAAGCGTCGACTACGTGCGAAACAAGAGAAAAACACACAAAACCCAAGAACTAATATATTATTATTAATAAATAATAGTTCCATGAGGTAGATCTCATTTTTAGAAAAATTTAGAGACTTGAACGGGCTCAATCGGAGTTACGGTTGAAAAGATATGAATTTAGGAAGTTTTAGGGATTTTGTGAAAAAAGGAAATGATTTATTTGAATTATTGAAAAAGGAATTAATTTTGGAAATAGGGCTGACAGGTTGGGCCCCTTGTCAGTGGCTGGAGAGAGGGAAAAGAAGGGCTGGCCCACTTGTCATTGATACAGAGGAGAGAGAAAGGGATGGGGCCCATATGTAAGTGGAAATGAGAGAGTAAAAGGTTAGGGGTCCACTTGTAAGCCTCTCATTACTTAAAATGAAGATTGATTAATATTTTTAATTATGCTGGACCCACTTGGCAGAGGTAGGAAGGGACAGAGGGTGGTCCCACATTCAGGGGGTACTGGGAGGGGATATTGAGTGGGGCTGTGTGTCAGTGGGACCCATATGTCATGGACACCGAAGAGAACCATTAAGTGGGGGCCCACATGTCATGCAGGGGGGCGCGAGGGCCACTGAGCAGAGAGAGGAAATGGGGAGAGTGAGAGAGAGGGAGGGCTGGCCGGGGCTAAGAGTCGACGGCCGACGGCGCGGCGTCGGTCGGCGAGCGACGACAAGCTAGCGGCGGCGAAGCACACCAGTTGGGAGCGGAGGAGAAATGGAAGCCGAGGAGCGTCTCAGATCGGTGAGGGAGGGCACGCTGGCAACTGGCGGCGTGGACCAGGGACGGTGGAGAGAGGGGATGGAGTACGGCGGCAACGAAAGGCTAGCGGCGGCAAGAAGTAGGCGCCGACGGTGAGGCGGGAAGCGGCGGCGCCAGCGGCAAGCTTGGGGTTGGAGACGGCCCTGGGGTACGGCGGCTCAAGATTTTAGAGAGGGAGGAGGTCAGGGAGGGAAGCTCACCGAAAAAAACTTACGGTGGCGGCAGCGATGCTTCGAGCTCGGCTCGGCGCGCCGGCGCAGCAAGACTAAGGGATGAGGAGAAGCGGGAGAGTGACGGCCATATATAGGCACGCGCGCGCACAACCCGAGCGGCGGCGCGGCGAGACTAAGGGATGCTGGTCAGCAGGAGCGTGCGGCTCTCACGAGCAGGCCCGGGCGGTCAGATGGAACGGCGGCCGTCCGCTCGCTGGCTCGCGAGCGGTCGCGTGCGAGCGGGTGGCACGTGGACCAAGCGGCTTGGGCCGCGCGTGTGCGGGGATCGCCGGCGGCCGAGTGGGCCGAGGAAATGGGAGAGGAATGGGCCGCCTGTACTGGGCCAAACAGAAAGAGGAGAAATGAGGGTAGGCAGGCCGAGGAAGTAAGGGGCTGGGAGGCCCAAGGCACAGTAGTAGTTAGGATTTTCCAGGGAGTTGTTTTGGAGGGTTTTTTGGTGTTTCTAATAGGAATTTAATTTGATATTTGATTTTGCAATATTTTCAGGAATTTGCTGGGAAGGTATTTTAGAGATTTCAAAAAGGAATTTAATTCCAAAAATTTTATATTTGAACTCCCAAATTTCTGAAGATTTTTCTAGAGAGGACTTTTACTTCCAAGGTTGGGATATTTTGTCTGGATATATATATAATATATAATATTATATATATATATATATTTGGAAGGAATTTTGGGGTGGGGATTTTAGGGAAAAAGATAAGGAACTCCAAGGGTGGGATTTTATTTCGGATATTGGAAATTGGTATTTGATTTTATAATTTTCTCAGAAATTTCAACCAAAGGAATTTCAATTGGGATTTGATATTCATACATATAGACATATACATATAGATAGAGATAGAAAATCTTAGGGAGGGTTCAAAGAAGCTTCGGACTCAAATTAAAATTTTAATTTGAGACTGTAACTCGGGGAACTTTTTGGGGACTTTTTGAGAGAGGATTTATAGGAAGGAAGATCTCGAGGGGATTTTAGAATTTGAATTTAATTCTTGGGATTGAGGGTTATAAATTGGCAAATTTTGGGAAGAAAATTCTCGATGGAATTCAGAGTTTTTCGAGGGGAACAAAATGAGGAGATTTAAATGAGAGGCTTCAAAGGCGACTTTCGAAGGGTTTTATTGGAGGTCTTCGAATTGCAAAATTCGAACCCGAGTACAGAGAATTTTTGGGAGGTATGGAATATGAGTATTTTAATTAAAGTCTTCAGAAGGGATTTGATGAGAGCTCTGAATTTGAATTTTTTTCGAGGAAATTTAGAGAGAGATAGTCGAATTGCAAAATTGGAGTCTCGGATTTTAGGAGAGAGTTTGGGATCGAGGTTTTAGGGTTTCAAGAGGTTTTGATTTGAGATCTACGGCACTAATCCTTAAGCACACACAAAAATCCAAAAATTTTTCAAATTAGTGTTTTTACTAAAATAGTTTTTAACGGCCCGGAAACCGAGGCATTACACCAGCCAAATCCTTCGCTAATACGAGGTTCGAATACTTTATTTGGCCACAACTCTGCCAGGTTGGGTACGCCCTATGAGGGTCACCAGCCGAATCCTATACTAGCATAGCATTCAGGTACCTATTTGGCCAAAACACTATTGTGCTACATGCGGGAGGTTGGGCTTGCGCATTCGGTTGCGGGTCTCATAATAAAAAGGTTTCTTAAATAGTACGCCTTATTGGGTCGTTAGCTAGTCACGTTAAAATTGTGATACAGGTATTGTTTTATAAGATTCCGATCAAATAATCAGATACGCTTCATGCTAAGCTGACAGTTGGGTATAGTGCACTTGGATATAGTGAGGATATGTCCTTATAAGGATCGACAACAGTTCTCCTATAAAATTGGGATGTAGATATCACTCAAGTGCACCTCATCACACATTAGGGGTGAGTCCATAGTGATTAAAGGCATATAAATTTATTCTAATTGCCATGAGCAAACTTCCGGTCATTATTGACTGAAGAGTTATTTTTCCAGGTGATTATCACTCGAGAAAGACATAAAGGTTAAAGTTACTGACTCTATGTTTAGTTGCTTCACAACAAAGCATAGAGTCGGGGCTACACCTATTCGGTGCACATTATTCAATATTTTTATGAAGCCCTTCATAGCCTTGTTGCCAGCTGAACAGAAGCAGGACTCGGGAAGAAAGGCACTCGAAAACCTGAGTACTCGAGAAGGTAGCACTTAGAAATTTCTTCACCGTATAAGAAGAGCACTTGGCGGCAAGCTATGACTTGCCTATGAAGGTCTTAGGGGCAACTGTGGGGGGACATGGGTCCAGGATACCCTTACAGGAGGCAAATATTGCCACCTGAATAGCAAGTGGGCCGGCCCATGTAATTAGAGATAAAGTAGAAGTAGACTTTATGTTACCATGTATAACAAGAAAAGAGATAGAGTCCTAGCCGAGTACTCTATGTATAAATAAGGAAACCTTGGGTCTTATCCGACTAGGTTTCCTACCATATAATACTTGCCCCTCGTCAAATATAAGATGGGTAGGGAGCCCCGTTAGGGGAACAACTCATACACAAGCGAAAGCAATCCACCACAAACAAGTGTAGGGTATTACATCTCGCTGAGGGCCTGAACCGGTCTAGATCTCTATGTCTTTCGAATCCATCCAACTTTAGATCTAATGCATAGCCCCATATTCATTATTGCCGATATAAAACATCGACAGAACTTCTAACCGATACTCTCATTCATCTTTGATTGGTCTAGGACAAGTTTCTTGCGAAATGGCTTACTATGGTTGAAAGAAAAATTTCTAGACCCACAATTCTCGAAGGGAATGTTTGGCTGATTACTCCAGCCGAAGTTCAAGTTTTCGCACATTGGAACCCACTGTTGCCGATGAAATTTTGCATTCTCGGCCTGAATTTTCAAGGAGTTACTTTGTATGCGGCCAGTGTTGCTACATATGTACGAGAATCCAATGACTTGTCTCCCTCCGGAGCTTCTACCGTCTTTAGAATAAGGTCCATATTGGCAGCCAACATATCCGTTGTGCTGATCCGATGGACTCCCTTCATCTTGGGCTATAAACGCCCTTTGTCACAGCCTTGGTTGGTGACCATCTTCTCGATCAACGCATGATTTGCAGTGACGTTGAGAAAAAAAAGGCACCTCCCACAGCCATGTAGGATGTTCGCGCTGAGGTTGCAAGAGCCCATTGTAGAAACTCTGGATTAAGAACTAGTATTCCATGCCATTGTTTGGATATGCTTAGATGCACTCCTGGAATTGCTCCCATGCATCGGGTATTGACGCATTGTGAAGCTACTGGAAACCTGATATTTTATTCCATAGCACCGTGGTCTTTCCGATGGGGAAATACGTCAATAGAAATACATTGGAGCATCTCATCCAGGTAGAAATTGAGTCTTGGTCAAGAGAATAGAACCACTGTTTTGCCTTCCCTACCAAGGCGAATGGAAAATGGTGAAGACAAATTATGTCCGATGAAACACCCTTAATAACAACTGGCAATCATATCTAACCAGAGGACTGTCTACTCACTATTCGGACTGTTGGTTATCTAGAGTACACTGCTAGTTCCCTGTAGCAAACCAGGTACAATGTTGATATGAACGGATAGTCTGGACTCTAGTGAAGACGGTCAGGCTGCCCAGCAGGAGAATGTATCCGCACAAGGCACAACAAAGCACTCATCGCTTGTTCTTGGACGTACAAGGCGCTCAAGACGTAGGATGATTCTTGCTTCAAAACTAAAGGGCTAAAGCACTCCAGCTTGAAAGCTGGAGTTTGCAACTTCAACACTGCAGGTAGATAATCACTACCGGTACATGTGACACAAACCGCAGCAAGCAGTACTTGATTATCCCTACTAGTTCTCCTTGAGAACCAACAATGACAAACCAGTATCGCTGCTGGTTCAAAATCCGGCAATGCTAATAGTTATGAACCGGTAGTGATTAGCTTTTCTGCGATAGTGTGTTGATGGGCACATTATTGATTATTTTTTTACATGCTACTACATGTATGGCAATTTGATTGTGTTGGTGTCGGACTGTCCACACCCGACCGATCGTATATTAATTTACAGAAAATAAATAGCATGCGATGAACATCATAATTTCAAAAGGAACAAATTATAATCGCTTCGAAACCTAATCAAACCAAGGGGAGCATAGGGGCCAACCTTGTAGACCGTGGAAAAACCACCTTCTCCAATTCTTTGTGCAAACTGATTTGTAGCAATCTCCAACTCAGAAATTCTGAATTTTCGGATTCCTATGGGAATTGAACAATTTCATATTATAGTTCCCAAAATAATCTGAAATTTCTGCGAGCCAGACAGGGATTGCAGTAAAAGAAACAGTTCAGGTTGTGGCATCACAAAACAGTTGGTAGAAAGTTCGCACGGTTGCATTCTGGCCTTTTTTTTTCCTTTTCTAGAAATTCAATGATTTGCCATTGTCAAATGCTCCAAACACAATTTCTACAATTTATACTGTACCATTGTACAAGTGACTTTCTTCCCTTTTAGCAATCTCCGTTAGTTAATCATCAAATTTTGTTCGTGATTTTAATGTAATGACCAAAATGTTATTTGAGAACACTGTAATACCCTTAGTTATCCCTGATGAGTCCTTTTTACAATCCAGGGGTAGATTGACTTTTTGTAGGGGATAACAGAGGGTGCATGACATTTTGTTGACAGTGATGGTAAACATGAAAGAAAATCGTATTTATGATAGCATATTGTAGAACTCATGTTGTTAATGATATTTTGTAGACTCGAGAGCTTGTTGATGACAAATCATATAATTAATTTCTTGTTTATATATATGCTGCTTCTTTCTTTTTTTTTTTTTGCAAAACTGGTAATCTCTCTCACATTCACTCCTTTTACATTGACGTAAGTAAGTGTACCAACCAATAGATACACTGGGTCTCTGTAGTTCTGTTGGACTATTAAGTGGATTGACCCATTACTTCATAACTTTTGATTGATTAGATCAATGGTTATCCATGAGTAAACCAACATGCATTCCTACGTCTATATAAGAGGCTTAGGGGTCTCCTCCAGCTCAACATTAAACGGTACAATTGCTTATTTTCTACTATCAGTGTCTCATTGACCTAAGAGTTCATCTAATTGAAGTCACCACACTGAAAGAGCATAACCAATAATACATGCATGTCAATATGACTTCTTATTTTCCGTCACAAAATTAATTAGAAGATTTCTTAAAGACATACCTGGAAAGGATAGTGATGACTTCGCGCTTTCTTTTTTCTCTTCCCTGCAGCCATTGATATACAGTAAAAGTGAAGGCTTCTTGAAGGAGTACAAACTCGAAAGAGCAGGAATGCAACAAATTAGTAGTAATTATCTGCTATTGCTGTCGTTTTAAAGTGATTAAAATTTTTTTTTGAACAAGGACAAGGAAACAATCTTATGGATTTGAAAATTGAATGGACAAATTGTCGTTCATTACTTTGTAAATTAAACAGCACTGGTATGCGTGCACGAAACAGATGCAAATAAAGTGTAAGGACGCGTACCATTTCCCTGAATCGAGACATAAGAAAAATATATATAAAAGATCCATTTGGACGACACGTTGCACAGATAAAAATCATGAGCTCAACACATTTTAATCTGTTTTGAGAAGACTACACGAGTTCAAGCCATGAAGGAAAGAGAACTATAGCAGGTAAAACCTCGCGTTAGTCACGTCGTACTTGGGGATGGATCTGTTACATCTGTATTCTACGATCTACATTGATGTGGACTTGGAACATTGGATTCGGTGCACAGTGAATGTAATTAGAGGCGATGCTAGCTGCGATGCACCTTGAATAGGTGATTAATTGGATTCAGGATATCCAATGGTATGTCTGTTGTTGGGCTGAGCTATAATTTGATCAGGCTCTGCTCCACGGCAATCCAGAAATAGGATTGATGTGCTTTGAGCTTCCCCGTGAGTGCTCGTGTTCTTGTGCCTATCTTACTATACCTGTTATAAAATCATTGTCATGATTAATATTTTATGATAAATCATTGACTTTACAAATAATTTATTTAATAAAAATTGATTTGAAAATAACTGTGGATGTTGGTATGACTGCGTGTGCTAATGTGAATCAAGTTAGGGAAGAATTATTGCACGGATATTGTTTCTTTATTTTTGCATGTGTATGTGAGTCTTCAGGTTTCGGGAGTATTGCCGGTGATAGATCGGGAGTCGACTTGGGAAGTGTTGATGTCCGGATGGTCAAGAGATTACGCGGAATACTAAATATTGGGAAGGAGGCTCCGCCCCTTCTCCCTCTGCGCATAGCGGCGCAACCGGCAACCAAGTGCTCCAGGTAGGCTCTAGGAAAGCTTTCGGACCCCCCCCCTCCACCCGAAGCCCATCGGACGACACGTGGGGACAGAGCCTGAGGGGGACCAAGGGGACCATGGAGCATTCATGGGGACAAGATGAGGGCATTTAAGGCCGCCACCTACCCAGTTGACCTGCTCCAGACGAGTGGGATGGGGAGCGGCAGTCGAGGCCTATGGATCCCGGGAGGCATGTCGTTGTGCTGTCAATCCCGGGATCCACGGGATTCTCCCTACTAGAGACTTAAAGCGCCGTCCCCTTAGGCCTCCGGTTAATTCACCATTTAGCCCTAGGAGGGGGGGCCACCTGCCGGCCACCCAAACACTGAGGGATGATCCTATAACTTCCCGTGTATGTCATGAGGCTATAAAAACGTGCAATAGCTCCCCGAGAAGGGGCAAGATGAACAGACAATACACTTCTCAACACTTTCGATATTCTCCCCTGTTGGGCTTAGTTCTTGGTTCCAACACTAAAGGCTAGAGATCAATCCACGTGGAGGTGAAGATTCCATATGGCATACAAGAGGAATTGTGTGTATATGAAAAGAGAAGTCTATTTTGGATAGGAGTCCAAGATCGAAAAGTTTGAGTCCTAGTAGGATTAGTAGTTCTACTCCTAGTTTATGTCGAAAGTTTTAGGTTTAAATAGAGGGGGGTTGAGACTCTAGAGAGACAAATTTAGAGAAGAGAAAAAATAGAGTTTTTTCTACAGCCACGACTTGTGTACTAAAGTTGAGCGAGGAGTGCTGTAGTTGCACTTTGTAAATACATCTTGATGCAATAAATTGATCTACTTTGAAGAGCATCTTCGGTTTGTGTTTTTCTGGGTCCTGACGGTTCAACCAACAAGGACACGGCGGTCAGACCGATGGGAGTGGCAGTCAGACTGACAACAAGGTGGCACACTCTATTCAGGTTTGAGGGTTCTTTTATTCCGTAAAAGATTTTGGTTTTTAGTATTCCTACCATTCACCCCCCCTCTGGTAGGCTTAGTTCTTGTGTTCGATTCTACACATATTTGATTCGTAGTCTGCTTTCCTTAGCTAGGCAAGATACGTGAATGTGTTCTGACTGTTAAATATATGATCCAAATTTCCACGTATCGTATATTCGGATTAGTTTCCTAGTAGGACTTCAAGTTTTTACCTATTAGGAGTCTTGCTTTCTTTCCCATATTTATCTCTTGTAAGCCGCATGGGAAGGAGTCAAATCGGAAACAGATGCGTTCTTCCGCATGCAGATTGTTTGAAATATCAACTTAGCAAAATTTATGCGCATCAAGTTTATGTATGAAAAGTTTGTATGTATAAAGGCGCTGATTGCTAGTCTGGACTGTCGCTACGCCACAGCCAGCCTCTATAGTATATTGTGTTGTATTTGTGTTTGGCATGGCTGCGGCTACCAGGTAGGTCTAATGGACGAGCGTTCGCGCATATAGGCCACGCGCGAGTGCTTCAGCTCAGCCCACGTGTGGTAAAAATACCTTTATACACAAAAACTTTATACATATAAACTTTATACACATAAATTTACACATACAAACTTTTAATACGTAGAAATTCTACGTAAAAGACTTTGATTCCAAATCAAATCCGAATCCAAAATCGGACGTATAAACTATATATATATATATATATATATACTTTATACATAGAAAACATTGTATATAGAAATGAAAAAAGTTTTTTGATATAAAATTTCTACATTAGAACTCTAATTCCGAATTCGAATCGGACATGTAAACTTTTCGTGTATAAACTTTTCGTATATAAAGTTTACGTGTATAAAGTTTCTATAAAAAGGAAAGCGGCACCAAAAACAGATGGTTGGAGGGGCGTTCGCACAAACGCTCTACTCGTGAACAATCGCTAAATAGCCTTTTCGACGGCTACAGCTGCGGTGGAGCCGCAGCTTGGGTAGCAGATCTAGCCAACAGTTTATGCATACAAAGTTAGGGATTAAATAAAGAAAATATAATCACAGAAAAAAGCCTTTGTGGCCCATATGTATATGTGGCCAAATGGGTTAGGCTTTCTCGTGCCAGCCCTAGCATGCATGCACTATTCACAACCTAGGCACGGCACAACCCGTTTGGTCCTAGGTCATGCTATGCTTCGGCTGGCACCCCGGCACGGCATAACCCGTTTCTGTGTGGGCCAATACATCACGGCCCATGGCACGGCACGTCCCGGCCTAGCCCGTGAGACACGGCCCTTTTTAATACTTTTATACATTTTTGCCATTTCCCCCATATTTTCATATATTTTTCCCTATTTTTTCTCTATTTCTCTATATTTATTCCCCCTTTTTCTCTCCCATTTTTTTACTTGTACTTCTTTTCTCCTTTTTTTTTCATTCTCTGTTGGGCCAACCGTGCTGATGGGGCAGTGCCAGTCCATGGGCCATTTTCATGCCCATGCCGGCCCGGCTTGCCACTCCTTTATCTTGGGCCATGTCTGGGCTCAAGCCGCAGCACGTTAGTAGGCAAGGCACGGCCTGTTTCACCAGCAATGCTTAACAGACCGTGCCTAATTGTGCCTAGGCAGAGCTGTGCCATGCAGCCCATTTGGCTACCTATACCTATATAGCTTGCTCCAATTAGATATAGCAAATAGATAACTCCTCACGTGTTTCTGACTTGTATGATTGCATCATGTAGATGGAAAACTATAAAAGCTAAAGGGCACTACCTGGTACGTTTATTTGCCAAAAAGGGCATCTCAGACAGGTTCACTTGCATGCCGTGTAGCCAAAAAGGTAACTCAACAGGTTCAGACCTGCGCCCTGAGTGCTAGTGTTCGTGAGCTAGACTTCTTGTCTATAGCTTTCCTCACGAAAAGGTATATGGATGTGCTTGGTGCAACCCGTGGATAATAGTTGGTCTATTTTATAGTGCAACCAAGTGTTATTTTTGGACCCCTAAGGATGAAATTCAGTTGTTGAAAACCGCAGGTGGGCGCAAATCCATCCCTATCAGAGGTATAACAGTAGTTTCTGTCCTACAGTAATTGTCGCTGTCATACTACATCTAGATAAAATGGAATGATTTTTTTGCTTTTCGCTGAAGTACTCTTGCTTTTGAACTTAGCAGATCCCTCCTTTTCTCGCAACAAAGTAATCCAGGCTAACTTTTGTCCAGAAATCCTGTGTAAGAAGTAAAATGACAATGGCGGACAATTCTTATAATATACTAAGAGACAAGTTTGTTTAAAACCATATTATCATATATAGTTTTCATGTCTGGGCATTCTGGGGCATGTTTTACAATAAGTGTGGCGGCCAATAGAGCTAACCTTACATAGTACCTACATAGGTTGAGTCCCCAAAAAAAGCACTCTTGTGTGCCTATTCCTCGACTTAGCTGCCATCATAGAGAGCTTTATAATTGTTGAAAAGGAAACACCGTAACACTAAAATCAAAAGGCCCAGAAGGAAGCCTTCTCTACTCCAATCTTCTCCACGTAGCCACGAGGGTTTATGTTTAATAAAGTAAACACATACCTTCCGAGTCCCATCATCAATGAAGGTGACATAATAGTGTATCTGCCAAGTGATTGGACCGGTGCCAGCCCCCACACATCTGTGTGAACCAATTCTAGCCTTTTTCCTTTGAACCCATGCCCCCGCAAAACTAACACGTTTTGGTTTACCAAGCACACCATCTTCACAAAAGCTCATCTCTACCGTCTTCACATTTGGGAACAAGCCTTTGTTTGATAGAATCTTTATGCCCCTATGACTCATGTGTCCTAACCGATTGTGCCATATTACCGGATCGCCTGTCTCCTTTTTCGGACGTAGGTCCTTAACACTCTTGTTATTGGTCTATTATATTCTTTGATGGATGTGCTGCTTTCAATACATCTTTAAGGAGTAAAAGTAGCAATGGTTCATGTAGCCTAGCCCCTTGAAGTGATGAGAAAAAATGCGTCTTTTCCAATCTACGTGTAGTGCTAGATGCTGGGTGCCATGGATCGAGTGATCAAATCAGAATTGATTAACCTAAATTCAGTGAGCCTTCATGGAGAACTCTTATCACTTTCTATTTGATTACCGAAGCTAAATAGACCCGAGCTATTGATGACCAAATAGAAAGATTTATTTTCAGTGACAAGTCCTAGATGATGTAGGCTTTGCTTATCCTAGCCAACAACAAAGTACACATCTCATGTGCAAAGAGACAATGATCTTCCGTCATAGGCTATAATAAATAGTAAATGGACGCATCACAAGTTTATTGGCTCATTCATTCACTCGCTGGGTAAGGAGGCAGTCACTTACAAGATGTCGAAGAGAAAATAAAACTTCTTTGGTAAAGGGCTTTAAGCGAGTAGGGGTAGCTAATACTACGGCAGTGATTTGTAAAGAGCAACGCCTTATTATGTTCATGACCAATTGATCAATATTATAAAATGATACGTGTTAGCACCGTGGCTTGTGACTTTCGAACCCTTCCTTTGATACCACCCTCGGTAACGCACTAATAGACCCCACTGTTGACTCATGTTGGATTCAATCGATTGCTTTCCGTATTTCTAGCCACGTTTCAGCCCTATCCTTGTGTTCTGTTCTTTATGTAGTTGTTGGTTGTTTACGGCCAGCCAGCCTAGAGACAAGGCATAAGATCAAGCAATAGCAGGTATTCAATTCTTCTTTATATCTGCAGCTCCAAGAAAAGAATCAAAAATTGCACCTTTGCACCAAGAGCCAGCCTATAGTCAAATTGGTAAGTTGAGGGCGCTAAGTCTTTCATTTAAGATAAGTAAGGGCTCCTTTTTTCACACAACCGGGAATAAGAATAATCCAAAAGTCGCTAGATTAGGGCATAGGATCAAAGTATTTCACGGCCAGCAGTAGTCTCTGAAATCGGTGCCATGTTGTCTCATGTAGCTTTTCACTAAAAGCATTCATGCGATATCTGGGTCATTTGTATGATTAGACTTAACAGATTCTTATTTTATTTGAATGTTTAGTAAATTTAAATTTTGAAAGATTTAATGGTACTTGAGGGAAAATATGGATTCTCCAGTTGCCAATGTATTGCCACCATATAAATTACTCTATTTATTTCTGAAGATTAAAACTGTAAAATTTATGGTCGATCATGTCACAAAAGCATCCCATGCAATTTGTATATCTAGTCGTCAGTCAACAATAGTGAAAGTATCATCGCTAATTTATATTCCAGTATATTATGATATTTGGTAAAATTTTAGAATTATGAATGCACTTTCTGAGACAAATATACACATATGATTGCCCTGTAAAAATTCTAAATATTTTTAATGTCCTCAATCTCATTGTTTCCAAAGTTTTAGTTGAAATATGCAGAAAATGACATGTTCTAGTGACATCACATAAAAGAGAAGAATGTAGTATGCTTATCTGACCTAAAAGGAGCGAAATGATGATCACTATAATATTCCATTGCTGGCGCTCCTCCAGCCCCTCCTCCACCCTGAGAAAACAAAATAGCTGACCGAAATTATGGTATGACAAATGAAGCCTTCACAAATAATTATTGAACAAAAATTAGTGTTGAATGTTTTTCTCTCTGTTTGGAAGTAGTTTCAATACACAAGACATATCCAGTGCCATGCATTTTGATTATTTAGAATTTTAAACATGGGAAGGCAGCTGAGTGGGGATAGGCATGGGTCAGCCGTGGGTATTCTATGACCGACTCTAGTTTCATTAAATAAACTATATTTTATATTTATGTTTTAAAAATAAAACTTAGTTTATTTAGTTAAGCTAGAGCAGGTCATGATTACTTGTGACTGATCCACGTCCATCCTCACCATCTGAGAAACAAATCATTACTCTATATCTTTGACATTAAGTAATAGCTCTGGTACCTGCAGTGGCAGAGGGGACTTAAGATCTGGTTGCTCTTCTGGTGGTGGAGGCTCAGGTTCTAGTAGCAGAGGGTGTGGTGGAGGGAGCTCTGGTTTCCCTATTGATAGGTGTGTTCTTTTTATTTTTGGAGATGGCACCGGAATCTTGTCGAATGAAAAATAGGCATGGGATGACCGTTGCATCATTCGAGACCACATATCAGCCCAAGATTTTCAGCACACGTAAAATAAGATAAGTCATTAGTATATAATTAATTAAGTTTTAATTATTATAAACTTAAAAAATAAATTTATTTAATTTTTAAAACAACTTCTATATAGAAAGTTTTCGCACTAAACACACCGTTTAGCTATTTAAAAAACATATTAATAGAAATCGAGAAAGCAGCTAAGCCAATAGACACTGGCGAACGCAGCTGAAGTTTGTGTTCAATATAATTAATAATGATGGAGAGGAGAAATTTCCTTACTGGCTCGTCTTCGTTTGGTGGTGCACGTCTAAATAATCTTGGCTGCACACACGCGAGAGAGGGGATGAGTGTGTTCCTGAGCACAAATGTTTTCTAAGTTGACTTAAATTAGCGCAACAACGGTATATATAACGTATATAACTCATTATAAAATCATAAACAATGACATCAACTCGGATGAACATCTTGGCCTATTATTCCTCACAACTTTAATCATCACTATGACTTTACACTAGCCACAAACATGCCCTCAGCCATGCCAACCAACCATGTGGCGCCTACGGGTGGAACACGATTTATCTCAGCTACTCTAGATGATATGATTCACACTGCTCAGGAATGGGTTTTTTTAGGTTGACTCATTTACATATGGGGTACTTTTGAAGCATTTCGTTAGACAGGGGGTTTTACATGCAAGCACATTTAGTTTACATGAAATTGTTTATTACTACTTACTCTATTTATTAATTGTAAATACTAGAATTATTAAAGTGAGAAAAACAACTAATAGAAAAGAGTATTAGAGTGTATTGTTTATATAATTGTGTAAGTACTGATTTAAATTTTAGAACTATTAATAAAATAAGTTATTTTGTTCTTGGACACTTGGACACAAAGCATAAACGAATTTATATATAAGTACCATATCTGAACGTTAGTGAGTACTGTTTCTCTAAGAAATGAATGAACAAAGGCTAGCTAGTGCCACCTTATTTGAGTCCTTCAACAGATAGCCTCTAATCAATGAATAGCCTTATCATTGACTAAATGAGAGTGAGTAGAAAAGTATCTTTGGTGTGGTGGTGAAATTGTGTGTATGATCTCATCTAAGTAGGGTTTAAATTCTGCTACTTGGAATAAAATGGTTATGTGCAACCATAATAACAGAGACCAAAAGTTATTCCGTTGTATATATAAAAAAAGAAAGACCGAGCGTTAATTCTACCATTGATCCTTGGACCCTTAACATGTATGCAAGTTATTGTTCCACAACAACAAGGCACCAAAAGTTTAAATCTGCCACATGTACCTCGCGGAACATTATAAAGGATGGTAAAATACCCTGTTATTTTGTTAACATAGATTTATCATTCCACGGTAAGTTATGACTAGGACTATAATGAAACTACACAGCACCTTTTTATTGTCAGTTTGCTCAATTTGTGCTTGTTCATAGCCGGTGTCAGTGCTCATTTTTTAACGAAAAGTAACAAACTAGGAATGATACCCGATACCACTGCTGGTTCAATAACTTACACAAATGCTACTATCACATTAATTCATATCACGAATTAGCTGTGATATAAGGGTTGCATATTTAAATTTTATGAACCAAGTATTTGATATTATACGGCCTGATACACAAATCATACGATTTTCCGTACGAGATTCGTGCACCTGCAATCGGTGGTTATTCCAAGACAAGGACCACACACCATCTCACCTGTAGAGCAAGGATTATAGCATTGAGATGCATTTTCATTTTGACCCTTCTTTGCCTTAATGACTTCAAATGAATAAAGATATCAACTACCAAGATTTATAACTTTTCTTATACAGTTTATCTCTATTTAAGTTCATATGAAAAGTTATGAATTTATAAGGTTAAGTTACTCTACCATTATAAGCGAATGTTCATAATATTTCCTGTCTGGATTCCCATATAATGGCTGCTTCTAGTGGTTTGATTGATATTTGTGTAGCAGGGATAACAAGTGCACACAGTAGCTTAAATTCACCCTATATGTGCCGAACATAACATATCTAATTGTTGCTGCAAGAATGTGCCATGCCACATATGCGAGCACCTTGTGTGCAACCTATAATGGCACCTAAAGACGTGCTACCATAGAGGGTAGATACCGCCGAGCGATCACTTGGAAGGAACCTTGTTAGGGTGAACACGCTCCGGTTTGTTCTAGCCTTGGTAGGCCATCTAGAACATCCTCAAACGCTGTAGAGACGAGAGACGAAGAGCAATTGAGGAATTGGAAATGAATAGAGTTGAGATATAGAATGTAGAAGGCAGGGGTAACAGATTGATTGTGATGATTGATTGGTTGTTTTCAATCGGCCTTAGCCCCCTACAATTAAAAGAGTTATGGTCTTGTGTCTACAAAGTCTTCTTCACGTTCTATTAGGTTTCAGGGATCAACTAGGACTCAAAAATCTTGGTCTCAAACAAGAAAACACGAAAAATACCATAACTGAATTTGGACTAAGGCTGAAGATCAAACCGCCCAAACACCTAAGGTCGGACCACCATTATGTTGTCGATCGAACCAGCCTGATACAAAATGTTTGGTTCTCTTCCGATTAGACCGCTTGGACACCTATGATCGGACTAGCCGTTACGTAAAGGACTTGATCTTTCCAAATTTAACTTGAATTTTCCATAAATCCAAACTAGTACTAAATTTGGGTGTCAATACTAATATGTTTGGAAATAGTTTATTAGGGCATGTTTGGTATGGCCACAGCTTTTGGATTCTTACATAAAAAAATAAAGTTTGTAAATTAAAAATAAACCGGTACAATTATCTATTTTTTGCTAAAATTGGAATAAGTGTACCCTTAACTTCAATTCTAAAAGGTTAAAGGAGCTAAAGATATCAAGCTCAAATAAATGTACACTAAATGGGTCTACGGTCGATTATGCTATGATTATATCAAATAAATAGAGCTTTGGTACTGTACCTGTGGTGGCGAAGGGAGCGCTCCCTTTGAACGAAGGGGTATTTCCATGGATTCTGGTTTGGTTTTCTCAGGGGTTTTCTCAGGTGGTGGCGCGGGTACTACCATGGGCTTTGGTCTGAATTCTTTAGATGGTGGTAGGGGCTTTGGTGGCGGAAGGGGCTCATGCATCGAGAGTGTCTCGGGTTCGGGTTCCGCAGGTGGTGGAGGGGCCACTACCTCATGCACGCGATCGCCATGAATTTGGTTTAGAACTACGGTAACATGGAGAGTGATTGCAAATATCCCCACCATCAGCTGATCCGAGATATCATCATTCACCCGGCGCAACTTCTTGGAGAGGGAAGTAGCCGTGCAGAAGAGGCACACGACATGCTTCTCCTGGCAGGCCATGACCAGCGTGTGGGCGTGACCGAGCGTCTCGGCGAGCTCCTCCAGCGCGGAGCTTATTGCCGAGTTGTCCATGTTGCCCCTTTCCTGCAGCTGCGAGAGCACATCGCTGACATTCACCACTCGCCTTCTGATCTGAAGGCAGTCCTCCTTGTTCTTCCGAACCGTCTCCACCGCCTCCTTGATCTTCAGGGCCACCTCCGCTATATGCTTCACGCTGCTCACTGGATCAACCATCTGAAAAGTGGCAATTCAGCTTGCAATTATGATAGCTCAAGAGACTACACCTAATTTGCCGCCACCGCAAACAATCTGGATCGGTTGACAACACAATTAACTGTCAAAAATATATAGGAATCGAGCAAGCAAGCACCTCCATCCATCACAAACCTTGGATTAATTCAATCTTAATGCCTCCTTCTGTAGTACGCGTCTCCTCCTCCGATATGATTGATACCTCCTAGTGGAGCTAGACAGGCAGGAACGCTTGCTTGGGGCTATGTACAAGACCACGACCTCCACTGAGAAACGCGGGACGACCTCAAGTCTTCCCCAAGCCAACTGATTGATCTGATCGCCTCTGCCCGCGACCACTTCCGGCACCCATTTAATTTCGTTGTCAACCCAGCCAGAACCTTGCATGTGCACAGAGGGCCCATATGCTGTCTTTCTGGCTTTTGCCACGCATGCATTGTTTCTTTGGGACCATCCTCTCTCTGTCTGTCTATCTATACCTCTATACTAATTAAACACTTCTATAAATTTTCACGCTAACCAAAAAGATCTGACCGTTAATTAGATAAAGCGAACGATTATAACAGTGGATCATATATAGAAGCCGTGTTATATAAAACCGCGTTTGGTAGGGATTTTCGGGGGTGATTCCTAATCGAATCAATTAGAATTGAGCCAAACGGGCAAAAAATCTTTTTGCTTCTCAGCCGAATCGATTCACTGTGATTCCTAAATTTACACTAATTTTGATAGTATGTATATAATAAAGGTTGTTTTCATGGATATAAGAATAAAATGGTATGTTATTAGAATACTCACCTGTGCAGAGCACGGACTGATGGCTAGTTTTTCTAATAATCAATATATAGGACAATTAGGACAAAAAATAAATGATTGCGTACTTGATTTCTAGAAAAAAATACTGGTCCAAATTTACCAACGTTTATGCTAGTACTTTTTTTGTTCGGCATTGTACAAGCAGCAAATTTCTCAGGTAACGAGGACAGGAGGCAAAAAATTCAACCAAGCAAAAGCAACGCCACTGACTAAAGATTTGAAGCACGTATGCACATTTTAATGGGTCTTCATTGATCTTCTATTGGACCGCTAAATCCAATAGCATGAATCTCCAATGATCCTACGGCCTACAAATCGAATGAAATAAAAGAAAAAATGTGGCTGACACAAATGTAGCAAAACCAAAAAAAGTAAAAGAAAACTTAACAGCTTTCGCTATTCTCTTGCATGTCTCCAAAAACTCATCAGGAGAATTTTTTTTAATCCGGTTCAGGCAAAAACAAAAGAAATAAAACAGTACATCACTCATAATAGAACAACTGTTTTATAAATAAAATTGCCAAAAATAAACTATGACATAATTGTTCTTTTAAAAAATAATTTTGGTACAAGACAGTAGAGTCATCATGTTGAAAGTTGAAACACCATTACTTAGTCCACTGCACGTACAACACGCGATGCGAGAGGTTGACAACGTCAAGTATAAAGAGCTAATTTTGACAGACCACGTGCGTGCATCCCCCGGCTCCGGTCCGTGCTTGGCCTAGCGAGATGAGATGAGCGAGTGTACGCGTATGTTTCTCTAGTTCTCTCTATCACACGTTGTTTAAGTAGTTAGAAGAGCAGCTACTCTTTTAAGATGATCTTTCTTCTAGAATAAGTAAAGTGGTACTAAAGTTCACATATATGTCTCTTATAAGGTGGATTTTTGAGATTTTTCTAGAATTATTCTTCCCATAGGTTCTAGGCCTACTTAATAATTCCAATAGTTTCAAGTCCCAACCATTTATAGTTGTTGCAACTTGTTACATGCATAGGTGATCATATACACAGCTAATCTTTGCATTTAGTTTATGCTTTTTAAAGTAGGGCAAAAGCAATTAAAGTGACATGAGAAATTTCACACTAGACCATAAAGTCCAATGTCTTAAATGGAAAGTTTCAATTGTAGTGCAGAAAGTTTCATATTTAATTGAAAAGTTCCGATTGTTTAGTGTAGAAAGTTTTAAATTTTGAGTAGAAAGCGTTATATTCTTGTGAAGATAATCACACAATTTAAGTAGAGACTTTACAACTTTGAAGTAAATATTCTATTTTTAGTTGAACTTTGCAAACATTTCATTCTTGATACACGAAAAATGAAGCTATAGCAATATATGCATGCCACGGAAAATTGATGTGCCACGAGCAAGGAAATGACAAAAGCATATTTCATTGGAAAATGTTTTCCTAACATGGGTTGTCCATATGGCATGCGAAAGTTCTATTTTGGAAAGTGTCCGCTTCTCTTCTGTTGCTAGCAAATGTTCGCTAATTAGAACCCTTAGACCCTAGAAATGCTTTTTCTTTTTACTGGTTATATTATCTTCTGCACATCCAAAATAAATCATATATCCTTGAAAAGTATAATAAACAATACTAATATTTGTTATATGAAATAGATATTTAAGTAGATTTGTTATGAAGATGTCGTTGTGTTTCAATATTTTTATAAATATACGATTGAAAAATGAATGGTTGAATATATATGTTAATCACAGATTGTGCGTAAATCATTGATAATATTATAATTAAAATATAACTAAAGAATTTTTAACAGAAATTTATATGCTACTGCATCCATTCCATATTATAAATCATTTTAGGTTTGTCGCAAGTCAAACTCTTCGTATTTGACCAAATTCATAGAAAAATACAGTGGCATTTCTAACCCAAACAAATTTAATTATAAAAATATATTTAATGATGGATTTAATGAAACTACTTCCTCCGTCCTCTTTATAAATGATTTTAAGGTTTTTAATTTTTCTTTAATATAAGGGATTTTATAGTGCTAGTTGTTCCATCAATCACTTTTTATTTAAAATTCTTCCTATTTTACCCCTCACTTATTATCCCACCTAAACCATCATTTATGTAATGAGAGACATATTAGTCTTTTTCTCAACCTTAATCTTTCTAGAAAAAGATCTCTCATAGAAGTGAATGGAGATCTCTCATAGAAGTGAATGGAGGGAGTAGTTTAATGTTGTAGATATTGCTATGTATTATTTATAAACTAGTTTAATGCTGCTGTAACGCATGCAGGGTGGGCGTGCGGTCGCCGATGGTGGAGGTGCGGTGGCGCGATGTGTGCGTGGAGGCGGAATGCCAGGTGGTCACCGGCAAGCCACTCCAGATGCTCTGGAACTCGGCACTCTCCAAATTCTACACTATACACTGAACATTATACACTGTATAGTACTAATGTAATTCTGATCATATCAAAACAAGAATGTAAATGCATAGCACCCTTTCTACTAGAATAATTATTTGTAGGCCTACCCCTGTTGATTATTTTATTAAAATTGTACCATATGTGTAGACTGCTGCACATTTTTCATTGCAACTGTTAGCATGTCACAATTGAGCTAACCTTTCATAGGAAATATCTATGGAAGGTTTACAAAGGAGCATGCAAACAGACTATATTATGAAGGTAGCTTCTGATCCAAACAATAATGTTATGGATCCAGTGCAATATTTTCTCTAGTGCATAATTTCTTTTTAACCTTGTAGATCATGGGACTTGACAAATGCGCTGATACAAGAGTGGGAAATGTTATCAGAAGAGGTATTTCAGGTGGTGAGATGAAGAGACTTACCGCAGGTGATTTCACTATATATAAATAATATATCACTGTTGTTATATGACCTAAACTACAATACAATGTCCTCTTCTATAATATTATGGCCATTACATTAAAAAGGGAAAATCATTGCAGAACATAATTCTATACTTTATGTTTAAATTCATGTTTTCATTGCTATTTAAATTGTTTTCTCATGCAGAAAACACCTATTATGACTAGTAGAACATAACACTAGGTTTTACAACATAATGTTTCACAAAACACCCATCTTAAGGAAATCCTGGCTGAATTGGCATAATGGTACACTCAAAGTACCACCTTGGCACCTTGTGCTCTTTGGTCCTCTACAATGGCCTGCAAGATTTGGCACTACAGGTGGACCCAACTTCTCAACTCAGCTGGATTTTGTCCTTGGTTGGTAACACATTAGAAAAAAAAATGCGGGTTGTGTGCCCCAAGACAAGATCACTCGGATTCTACATAGTCATAGAACATGTGGTTTTCTATAATTCTCTCTGTTCTTTATTGGCATGTACTATTATAGTGTTATAATTATCCAAACAACAGAGATGTAAATGTCATAAAAATACCTTTAGGATGAAAACATGAAATCCACCCTGCTTTGCTATTAAATTTATTTAGTGATGGATTTTTATTTTCTTTTTCCTTGAAATCTTGCCTTACAATCAGGGGAGATGATAGTAGGACCATGTAAGGTGCTCCTAATGGATGAAATATCAACTGGGTTGGATAGCTCCACAACCTTCCAAATTGTTTCTTGCCTCCAACAGTTGGCACATATCTCAGAGTATACCATACTGGTCTCACTCCTTCAACCAGCACCAGAGACATATGATCTTTTTGATGATATTATCTTAATGGCAGAAGGAAAGGTTGTATATCATGGACCAAAGAATTTCGTTATGACATTCTTTGAGTCATGTGGGTTCAAATGCCCAGAAAGAAAAGGAGCTGCTGACTTTCTTCAAGAGGTATTTAGTAGACCTCATATTTACAAAATCTAACTAATGATTGTGTGATGCAAAAGCAAGAGCCAAAGCTTCTAGCAGTTCCTATACTCTGGGACTATGATTTGTACTTATTTCAATACATTCAGGGTAACATATAATATATGTGGGGTCCTTCATTTAACTATGAATTTTTCTAAGTAGGCCTTGTAAGAAATTCAACTGAACCTTTGTAATTTGTAAGATCAAATATAATCTTTCGATTGACGAAAGCAGGCAGAATGTCGATTAGCATCTACTTTAGATTTAACTTGGTATATCATTTGGAGCAATATCCATCTACCTAAAAAAATATATTACATGTTTCTGAAATGATCCAATTAGCATTTCTTTTGTGGAGAAATATTCCAAGTGCATTGTACAAGGGCATCATTTTCGTATACATATTCAATAAAGAACTACAAAAGGTGTTAATATGCAAGATTGTATATAGATTACGTAATCTGAATTTGGCTGATTAGTATTGTTCAGGCATACCATCAGATACTAGTAGTTGATCATTCTTCTAAAATTTTGAATAGGTCTTGTCAAAAAATGATCAACAGCAATATTGGAGTCATAGTGAACAAAGTTACAATTTCATTACTGTCGACCAGTTCTGTGATAAATTCAAAACATCTCAAGTTGGTCAGAGTCTAGCTGAGGACCTTTCAAAGCTATACGATAAATCAAAAGGACACAAGGATGCCTTGTCCTGCAGTATCAACTCATTGTCCAAGTGGCATCTCCTTAAGGCATGTTTTGATAGAGAGCTTCTTCTCATGAAAAGGAATGCTTTCGTCCACATAACAAAAGACAGGTAAGTAAGTTCTATGCTCTGCAGAGACAATGATCTGAAACTTCATTCTTTTGATTACAAGTGGATGCATTCTGTATTACAAGAAATATGCTAACTACTGGATGACTGGATGCATTTGTATTACAAGAACATACCAACTAGTCGATGCATTCCGTATGACAAGAAACATGAAAGCACCTAATATATTGGAGCTAGGTGTTGATGAGTCACATTCACTTCTAATTTATATATGCAGAATCTGCAAACTATCCGTTCTAGCTGCATATAGAAATGTACCAAAACTTAAAGGAAACATTTTAGTTTTTTCTCTCTCCGAAGGAAACGCTAGACATAGCTTAATTTGGAGAATGTGAGGATGTGTTTGCAGTAAAGAGTCACTGTATGGTGAACTTGTCATTTGCTACATTCAAATCTGCATCTGAATCGCATGATATTTGAAGTGTCCTTTGGCACTGATGGTGGTTCAGTTAAGGGATATGCAGATGTAGTATAGTTTTAGGTGAGCTCACATGTGAAATATTGCAGGGAGTGGCTACTGTATGGTCATAACACTCAGTGCAGCGGTTTGATAACAATTTTTCAATACTCTGTTTTACATTTTATGCGCAAAGCGCTCATTATAAAAAATATTTCACACTCATAACTTGATCTGCATCTTACTCTGTATTCAGTCCCTAGGTCCTATTCAATGTGCCGCTTAAGAACTTGAATAATAAATGCTCATGTGCTTTTATTTCTTAATTCAGGACTACAGCTAAAACCTCTAAAAGAATCTGCAAGTGTAGTGTTTTTTGTAAACAAGTATGCCCGACAGATTCAATAATAATAATAATAATAAATTACAGTTTGGGTCATAACAACAACAACTTAGGTGTTATTTTGCATCTCGGAACATTCCGTTCAAAAATTAACACAGTACATATTTTTAGTTCAGCTTGGACTAGTTGCAATTATTGTCGGGACAGTATTTTTTCATACACACATGGCTTTTGACATAGTTAATGCCAACTAGTACATGGGTTCACTCTTCTATGCATTCATCCTGCTGATGGTCAATGGAATCCTTGAGCTGGTCTTGGCAATTAACAGACTGCCAGTCTTTTACACAGAGAGATCACTACTTATATCCTGTATGGGCTTATGCAATACCAGCTTTTATCCTAAAGATTCCGGCCTCTCTAGTTGTGTCAATAGCTTGGACATCAATAACTTATTATCTCATTGGTTATACTCCAGAAGCCCCCAGGTATAATACAATTCCGATGCAAACCTACGTACTCCCTCCATCTCAAAATATAAAAACCTAGTACTAGATAGATTGTCTAGATTCGTAGTACTAGGTGGTGTTACATCTAGTACTAGGTTTTATATTTTGAGATGGAGGGAGTAGCTAGTTACCAGGAAATACCAAATAAACTATGGTGGAACTTTCTGTTGTTAGCTTTCCAAGTTATGCTGTTGTGTGGTATTGTTCTAAAAGATTATTGAAGAAGAGTCACCTATATATTTTTTGTATAGTCAATATTATTTTTGAACCATAATACCATAATCTGATAATTTCATCAGTTCTGTATGTCTACTCAAAAGTAGGTTTTAAGACATAGAAAGTGTATTGTGTTAACACACGCTATTCTTCTGATAGATTTTTCCGTCAGCTCCTCGTCCACACAGGAGCATTGTCATTGTTCCAGTGTGTTGCTTCATAGTACCAAACAATGGCAGTTGGTCCAGTTGTTGGCACAATGTCAATTCTAGTTATCGTTCTATTTGGCGGTTTCCTCATTCCTCAATGTAAGACACTCCCCATGTTTACACAAATTAAGAGATATATTCTTATAAAAATATATTGTACACCATTATTAAAAATATCATGAATACTTCTACAGCATCTATGCCTAATTGGCTAAAATGGAGGTTTTGGCTCTCTCCATTGTCATATGCTGAGGTAGGCTTAACTGGAAATGAGTTTCTGGCACCAAGATGGCAAAAGGTACATATTGACTTAGAAATTCTGAAGTAACAGTAAATATGTGTAAAATACTGTAGTCATACTCTCACATGATACTGATTTTCTATATTGATAGATGACAATATCTGGTGTAACAATTGGAAGGAGGATACTAATAGATCGAGGGCTAGACTTCTCCGGCTACTTTTACTGGATCTCGGTTGCTGCATTGATTGGGTTTATTTTGTTATTCAATATAGGTTTTGCCATTGGTTTGACTATAAAACAATGTAAGTGTCAATGGGTGAACTATCATTTGAATTAAACAAGAATGGAAGATATATAATTTGCCTCTCAATTCAGAAACTTAGTTGAAACATATTCTGATAAGTAACAAATGAATGTGACAACTTGAATGGACCAAAATCGATCCATTCACAAGCACACATTGTTTGTCGTGGTTACATGTGCCACCTATTATTCTAACCTTCGATGATCCTCTCAGCTCCAGTGACTTCTCTAGCTATTATTTCTCTTGACAAGACAAGCATATTTCATGGAAGAGACCAAGAAAAGTCAAAGGACGTCAAGATTGGGATGAGTAAGTTGCATGCTTTTGCACCTAATAGGATCGATTACTTCAATTGTACACTACGCAACTAAATACAATTTATGCTACTAACAGAATACAAGTGGACTGATTTATGAATAACTAAATCTTGTGCAGGGAGGATGGCGTTACTCTTCACACCCCTTACTATTTCATTTCAAGATGTGAACTACTATGTAGATGCTCCTCTGGTAATTGACATATACTATCATGCATGTAGACACCCATCCACCAATGATATGTACATTTAAAGTATTCCATATGATCATTATTTTGTAATAGTGCATAGGATTCTCTCTTGTTTGAGAAAGAAAAGATGTAATGAATATGAATAAGATACTATAACTAAAATTAAGGTCAACTTTGAGATATGGAGATACTCCAAGTAAAATGGCGCCTTAACTAGCAAGAGTCAAGAAAACTACTATATTGAATAAGGCTATGCTTGTTGATGTATCAACACATGGAGGATAGTTTCTGCTTGCCAATGAAGTAAATAGAGAGAGTGATACTCCTTTCTCCCATATGGACATTTGTCAATGAAAATTAATACTGATTGTCAATGAAAACTTAATAGTGCTTATATGTTTTCTTCAAAAGATGGGTGAACACGTGAATTGAAAGCATTGTATTTCTCATAATAAAGGAGCTGATCATTAACACAGTTTTGTTGCTGCAGGAAATGAGGACTAAAGGTAACACCGGGAAAAAACTACAACTTCTCCATAACATCACAAGGGCATTCCAACCTGGTGTCCTATCAGCACTAATGGGTGTTACTGGAGCGGGGAAAACAACCCTCCTTGATGTTCTTGCTGGAAGGAAAACTGGGGGTGTTATTGAAGGAGACATAAGACTAGGTGGTTATTCTAAAGTTCAACAAACATTTTTTAGGATATCAGGCTATTGTGAGCAGAATGATGTTCACTCTCCACAAATCACAGTAGGGGAGTCTGTAGCGTATTCGGTCTGGCTACGCCTTCCAACACAAATTGACATAGAAACTAGAAAAGTGAGTTATGTTGTTATTTTTTAAAAAAAATGCAGTTATACCATTTGAAATTAAAAAAAGAGTGCACAAATGCAAATATATCAAAAAATTTTATGTATAAGGTTAATGTTTTAGGTGCTACTGAGTAATAACAGTTTAGATGACAATTTGAGTTGTGCTGACCCCTATTATTTTCCTTGTAGGAATTTGTCAACGAAGTTCTCGAAATAACTGAGTTAGAGGAAATTAGAGATGCTTTGGTTGGAATACCTAGAATAAATGGTCTATCTAGAGAGCAAAGGAAACGGCTCACAATCGTAGTTGAACTTGTGTCTAACCCTTTGGTTGTATTCATGGATGAACCGACATCTTGCTTGGATGCAAGAGCAGCTGCTATTGTCATGCGTGCAGTCAAGAATGTGGCAGAAACAGGTCGAACTGTTGTGTGCACGATTCATCAACCAAGTATCGAAATATTTGAAGCATTTGATGAGGTAATTACCATATATATAAGAATATAACCTTCCCAATATAATAAAAGTTCTATTGGGAATTTATACTAACCCCCGACGTGACCTCACACCTAGTGCCATGTTGATCAATACTAACCCTTACTAGACTAACTCAGGAATACTCCCCCTCAGATGAGCCAAAGAGGTTGATTATGCACATCTTGTTACATATTCTAAATGAAACATTTAATCAGCTGTTTCCTCAACTAACATATTACAACATCAGCATCCAGTTTCTCTAGCTTCTCCTTGACGCAATATTAAGTAATGTTCATTGATAACGTAATATCTTTGTTTTTGTCCACATTGCTTGGTTTATTGGCAAAAGAAATCCTTTCACTTTTAACCTGTTCAAAGCTCTTTCCCAAGACTATCATTCTAATAATTCTAGACCCGATACAGTTTCCATGTGTGTCCTACTCTGTGGACATGAACAGCCCTTGTGTTAGAAATATCATGTCTTTTGTGGTATAAAGGCACCCAGCAATATATTACAATAAAAACATCCATTCAAGATCACCTGACTAGACACAATGTTTTTTCCATCAATTTGCAAAGTGATATAACACTATCCAAGTATTCTTGTTCTGTAACAACATATGAAGAACATAGTTCTGATATTCGGCAAACTAGCCTATTCTTTTCAGATTATTGGCCATGGATTATTTTCGGTTTATTCATGCCACACTTCTAAAAGTATGATTTCTCCAAAAACTTTCTAGATCAGCATTGCTCAGACCACTTATTCTAAGATATTTATTAGGTTTATAATATATAATATTTAATTCATCCCTATAAACAAATCCATCGTCCAACAACCTTCATCCACTTTGAGCATTATAGATGTCCTTACTGGGTTTTAGTTATTTCACATAGCAATTCATATCATAGTGAAGATACAATATATTTACATTTGACATGTAATACTTTGTAGTTAATGTTGATGAAAAGGGGTGGAGAGTTAATTTATGCTGGGCCACTTGGACAACATTCGTGCAAGGTCATCCAATATTTTCAGGTAACTAATAACCACACCCTTGTAAAAATCCAGTGAAAGCATTAACATAGTGGCAGAGGATAGTGTCAACCAAGCTGGGCTTTGTCCCCACCCACAATCCCCAAGTATTTTTACATTTCCATGCAAGAGCTTGTGTCATTATCTATGCTATTCTAAAAGAAGATAATGGTGGTGGTAGTGAATCTACCACTCACCAACTCTATTATATATTGTTTTTACTAACTACAACTTCATGTATTTTAATATTATAAAATATTTCTACATATTAGTCCTATCTTATTTCATCTCTATACTATTCTAAAAGAAGACAGTGGTGGTGGCAGTGAATTTGCCACCCACCAACTCTATTATATATTGTTTTTACCAACTACTCCTTTATGTACTTTAATATTATAAAATATTTCTACATATTGGTCTTATCTTATTTCATCTCTAAAATACAAGTTGTTTCTAAACAATAGTAGCATGAGTATAATCCATATTTCTATGTAGCAAAGCATGGATATTTAGCTAGTCTCAAAAAATGCAAAAGCTTGTGTTTTTTGCCTAGCTCGTGCTGTACAAGGATATTGCATGTGCATGTCTTTTATCTAAAGCATCATCTAAAAAAATATTTTTGTTAAATGGGAAAATATGTATACCAATCCATTTTGGTTAGAAGCCCCAAAGAAGCTTCCATTATAGTACATAGTTTCTTTTCTATTCCTACGATTGCTGCAGATATTTTGTGATTCATTCTTATTTTTCCTTTAGTTCTTTCTTGTGGTTTGTCCTTCTTAAGATAAGTAGGCACGTAAATTTATTATCCTACAACAAAAAATAGTGTTCATTGACTTAAACTTTTGCAATTCCCTTAATGTTGGATCATCCTTGTACTGCATAATAGTTAAAATCTCCATTTGTATGTGCTGTTTGTCTTCTTTTCTGATTTTGAAAGTGAAAAAAGTAACTTTTCTCAATTGCTGTGTGCTATGCAAATTAATATACGTGTTTTTTTTTTCAGTCAATACCAGGAGTACCCAAGATCAAGGACAACTACAATCCATCAACATGGATGCTAGAAGTTACTTCCACATCCATGGAAGCTCAACTTGGACTAGATTTTACACAAATTTACATGGAATCATCAATGCGCAAGTTAGTTTTCTAGCTCTCACTGTTATTAGCTCAACGCTAAGTTCATTTTAGCAATATTTCTTCACGAGTAAATATTAATTATTATCATGCCATCGCATGCTAGCTGAAGAACAAAAACATGCACATGTCACTGAAGGCAGTTTTGCTTAGTATGAGATTTTAGCATTGCCGATTATATTTTACAGAAATCTAGCTATTATTTAGAAGGCAATAATAAACCTGACAGAATAATAATAAGTACCGTGAATTATGATTGGAGGGACAAGGATGAGCTGATAAAGGGCTTCAGCGTGCCACCTCCAGGTACAAGCGATCTCCATTTCCCAACACGGTTTCCGCAGAAGTTTTTGGAGCAGTTCAAAGCTTGCCTCTGGAAGCAGTTCCTGTCGCATTGGAGAACCCCTTCATATAACCTGGTGCGAATTGTGGTCATGACATTCTCTAGCATTATCTTTGGCGTGCTATATTGGGAGCAGGGCAACATCAAGCACATGTATGTCAACCATCACTTGATTTAATGTTTTAAGCACATCATATGACATCACTAAATTACATGGCCATTACTAATGTCTTGCAGTGGGCAGGTGAAACATGATTAAAGGTTAAAGAGATAACAATGCAATTTTATTAGCTCATTCAATAGTGGCTCTAGATCCTAGCCTAGGAAAATTCATGATTGCACTAATTCATGATATGTTCTTTTTTCTAGAAATGACCAACAAGGAATGTTCACTATTTGGGATGCATGTATGGCACCGCTATCTTTACTGGCATTAACATCAGCCAATCAGTTATGCTATTCTTGGCCATTGAGCGCTCTGTTATGTATAGGGAAAGGTTTGCTGAAATGTACTCTCCTTGGGCCTACTCTTTTGCACAGGTCAACCAGACTGATTACTACCAACCGCATATATTCATATACTTTATTTACTGGTTCCAGAGCTCACTGCATCACAAAGTTAATGTTACTGCTTGTAGACTTTTTATTCTTTCTATGTGACTATGTGATTTGGCAACAGGTCGCTATGGAGATCCCCTATGTGTTGGTGCAGCTGGTGTTGTACATGTTGACAGCATACCCGGTGATAGGGTATGCGTGGACAGCAGCGAAATTTTTCTGGTTCTTTCACACCATGTTCTGCACGTTGCTCTACTTCCTCTACTTTGGAATGCTGATGGTTTTAATCACCCCGAACATCGAAGTGGCCTCAATATATGTGTCGATGTTTTACACCGGTAATATAAATACGGGGCTACTCGGCGGATGGAAACTCGGTGGATTGCAAAGGAACACAAAGAGATTTTTATACTGGTTCAGACTCTCAATGTGAGGTAATACTCTACGTCCAGTTTGTATGTATTTCTTTGAGGAATTATGGTAGCGATTCTGATGAACCGTCTGGCCGTACCCTCAAGGGGCGCCCTGCCTCTCCTTATATACTGGGGGACAGGGTTACAAGGTAGGAGTCCCCGCCGGATTCCGACTAGGAGATCTCCCCTTAGAGATATAATGTACCCGGCTAGGACTGTATATTCCTTATTGTACAAGACAAGGTCTGCCGAGGGTTACCATATCTCTAATTATAAGGCTAGACCCATCCTCTATCCGAGTGGCCCATATGCTTGTCATGAGGTACTCGGGGCCCATGGCCTCCACAGTAGCCCCTGAGACCTTCATAGTTGAGTCACAGCTGATGCCGAGTGCTCATCCTCCACGGTGAAGTCTTCCCGAGTGCATTGCTCCCGAGTACTCTTTGTCCGAGTGCTTCTTCTCCCTAGTCTTGCTTCATGTCAGCTGGCAGCGAGACTATGAATGGCTCCATGTAGAAGTATGAATAGCGTGCGCCGAATAGGTGCACCTATTAGGTGTAGCCCCCGACTTTGTGCTTAATTGTGAAGACAATTAAACATAAAGTCAAAGATTTTTAACCTGGAAGTCTTTCCCGAGTAGATTACTACTGGTATATGAGACTCTTCGGTATCATGTCAATCGGAATATAATTTATAATCTTTTCGAGCAGGGAACTACTCGTATGTAGGACTCTTCGACTTCATGTCAGTCGGAATGGGTATTTATAGTCTTGCCGAGTAGGATGCTACTCGTATATGTGACTCTTCAGCGTCATATCAGCTGGAAATGGGGGTTTATAGTCTTTCCCAAGTGGCGTCCCACCCAGAAGTTAGACTCCTTCGCGTCATGTCAGCGGGAATGATAAATTTATAGTCTCTCCCGAGTAGTGCACTACTCGAAAGTTAGACTCCTCCGCATCATGTCAGCGGGAATAATATTGCTCATGGCAACTGATGGCCACGCATGTAAGCCGAGTACCACTTTATGAAAATAAATCCACGGCATGGTCAGGTGTACCCGAGAAAGATACCTGCATCCCCAATTTTAATGAAGACCAGCTTGTGATCCTTGTAAGGATATATCCTCGAGACCTGGTGGATAAAACAGATACCCAAACACTTGTGTTTAGCAATAAGGCTCTCATGAAGCATATTTGTTTACCTCATCGGCTCCTGTCAGTAGCACCAGCGCTATAATTTCAACTCAGCCTGCGGGCAGCCCACATGGAGCATGCTACTGTAGGAACTCATATCTTGGTGGCTACTACCAAATAAGCCGGTCTGAGCCGACATATCCAGCATAGCTCTATAGAAGTATCATCCATCGCATGTCAGGATGAGTTTTTTGGTGTCGGTAACCGCAATCAGCCAGAGAAATCCTTATTTACAAGCCTTTCCGACTTATGTTCTAAATGCAGCCTGGTTGCCACAGGTGCCTGAGTAGGTATGTTGTAGGATCTGCTTGCCCTCCTCAGGTGTGACGCAGTGCATGAGAATTCCGGATGCGCTTTGACGATGTAAGTCTTGTCTGACTTCAGGAGAGCCGAGCAGGGTACCTGAACCTTGCATTAGCGTAGGATTCGGCTAGCGACTCTCATGGGGCATACCCTATCCAACAGGGTTATAGTCAAGCGACGTATCCGAACCTTGCATTAGCATAGAATTCGGCTAGCGACCCTCATGAGGCGTACCAAACCTGACAGAGTTGTGACCAAATAAGGTACCCGAACCTAGCATTAGCATAGGATTTGGCTAGCGACCCTCATGGGGCGTACCCAACCTGACAGAGTTGTGACCAAATAAGGTACCTGAACCTAGCATTAGCATAGGATTCGGCTAGCGACCCTCATGGGGCGTACCCTACTTAGCCGAGTAGTACACAGCCCCGACTGGCGCCGGAGGTCGATTATCAGCTCGCATGGAGCGTAGCCAGGGAAGATGACATCCCGACTGGTGCAAGTACTCGGTCAGTAGCCCTCGTGGAGCATCCCGAGTGTATTTTGGCAGACTTGTCCAGCCCCTGAGCGTAGGAGATAGGCTCGCAGCCCTGAGTTCCTGTCACGCGTATCCGGAGCTGGCCCTGCGCTATAAATATACCGGATGAGTAGCATCTGATGATGAAAACAATCACCCGAATAAAATGTATTTTACAATATATGTAAATACGTGTTCTTCCTCTTGCTGATATTAATTTCTCCGAGTAGTTGACCCCTTACGTTTAAGCACTCTGCCCGACTAATCATAGCCCCCTAGCGTCGGGAGTTGGCTCATAGCTCTTTCCCAGACACGCGTTTTGGGTGACTTGAGTTCGTCTTTTATGGAGCAAAGTTTCACGGATCAGGATTTATGCTACTCGAATACTTTTGCAATCATCTAAGAGAAAAAACAGAAAAAAGTGCGGCTTGTACACCTATTAGGTGTAAGCGGCTGCAGCATTGGTAAAGCCGAGTGAAGAAATATTTATCAGGAAGCGACTTAGCTGTTCGGTATTTCGGAGTGGGGATGCCATCCTTGCGTTTGAGCTTGTGAGCCCCCGAGCATGTCACTAGTTGTTCTGATAATCTTCAGTTGTTGAAAGTCGAAGACGATTGTGACCGACTGCCACAATGAAGCCGTCTGACTTGCATTTGCGATTCCCGGCTTTAGTCGGGACCGCGTCGTTGGTGCCCTCCCACTTCTTCTGTCAGGATGCCTTTTTATCTTCAAGGGCCTCAGCAACAGCGTGGGCTGAGTCGGCGTATTTGTTCGCCATGTCGAATAGAGCCTTGACAGAGTTGGGAGGCTTCCGAGTGAATTTGTCGATGAACGAGGTGTCTTTGACTCCTTTTCGAAAGGCGGTGATGACGACCTTGTCCTTGATGTTTGGGATTGAATTTTTCTTCTCAAAGAACCTCTTGATGAAGTCACGAAGAGACTCGTTCTTCCTTTGATGCAACTGATATAAGTCGTACTCGGAAGATGGCTTCTCGTATGTTCCCTAGAAGTTGGCGATGAAGCGTTCCCGGAGTTCTCCCCAGGAGTCGATTGATTGCTTGGGAAGTCCTGTTAGTCATGTCCTCGCTGAGTCGGCTAAAGCGACTGGGAGGTAGTTAGTCATGACTTTCTGATTTCCCCCAGTTGCTCGAATCGCCAGAGTGTAGACCGTGAGCCAGGACTCGGGATTGGTCTTGCCATCGTATTTGTTGATGCCTGTAGGCTTGAAACTCGACGGCCAGTCGACCTGTTGTAGCTCCTGGGTGAAGGCCGGCATGCCTTCGTTTTTATGAGGGCTCCGACTCCGAATATGGTAGTGAAACCGCTCGTGGTGGAGGCCGAAACGCTTGTTCTTGTCTTCCAGTTGGCGTTGCTCATCTTCTTCTTGTTCACGGCGCCGAGCGATGGTGTTTTGCCGAAGGTCGCGCTGTAGTCGGTCTCGGAGGTCCTGATCGTCCCAACGGTTGCTTTGACGTCGCCGGTTGTCATTGGGGTTGCCGAGTGACGCCTGACGTGCCTCTGTATGCGGCTGACTGGAGCCAGCCGCTCGGCGTCGCTTTGAGGTAGATGAGACTGCCGTTGGGGATGTCGACCGGTTGGTCGGTATGAGAGTATCACCCAACTGTTGGTGCTGCTGACATTCAGCAGCGGTAAGCATGGCTTTTATCCTTGCGATGGTCGGGGCGGCCTGGTGATCAGGCCCAAGCTGGATCGTGTCCAGTAGGGTTGCGGCGGCCACGATGTTCTGTTGTGGCGTGACGAAGACGTCGTGGTCGCCGACTTTTGTTTGGAGGGTTTGTTGCTGAGCGGTTTGCCCAGCCCTGCGTAGACCATCGTTGCGGGCGTGCAGGCGTCTTGCTTCTTCCTTCTGTTGTTCTCGCAGTTGGCAGGCTTCCTCCTCTTGTTGCTCGTGTAGTCGGCGTGATTCCTGAGTAGGAGTAGAGCCTTTGGATGCCATGAAGATTTCTCGTGGTGGGGAGAAGCTTGCCGAACTACTGTCCGACTTAGAGTCAGAATCCGACTGGGAGTCGTAGTCCGACTGGAAGTTAGAGTCCGACTGAGAGTTGTAGTCGGAATAGTTGATGGGGGTGATTATAACTCCGACCTCCCTAGGTCCGATCTCGAGCGACTCAGGGCCGTATCTGAGTCGAACTCCAGAGGATCGGGTTTGCCGCGTTGGATGTAGATTGTAGATATCCGCGGCGTCGCCGAGTCCGAACGGGAAATTGACGATCTCTTCCTTTTTTGGCCCGATCTCGGCCGGCTCAAAACCGAGTCCGAGTCGAACACCGAAAGAAAGAGTTGTCCCTGGACTTGGGCGTATTGGAGATCGCCGCAGCATGTCGTGAAAGATTGCTGCAGCATCGTGTAGGCCGACTACCGAAAGAAAGAGTTGTCCCTGGACTTGGGCGTATTGGAGATCGCCGCAGCATGTCGTGAAAGATTGCTGCAGCATCGTGTAGGCCGACTGGCGCGGAGTCGGCTGGTTCCCTGGCAGATCGGATCGAGTCCGAGTCGGCCAAGGTGACATTGCCGATCTGGTCGGCGACGAAGTCGAGGCTTCTGAATGCGATTGTATCTCTAGGGGAGAGTTTGCCGCTGTCGACTTCGATTGCTGGATCCATCGAGCTTGTAGATGTAGATCGCGCTGAAGCCCCTACCTGGCGCGTCAACTGTCGATGTTTTACACCGGCAATATAAATACGGGGCTACTCGGCGGATGGAAACTCGGTGGATTGCAAAGGAACACAAGGAGATTTTTATACTGGTTCAGGCCCTCAATGTGAGGTAATACCCTATGTCCAATTTGTATGTATTCCTTTGAGGAATTATGGTGACGATTTTGATGAACCGTCTGGCCGTGCCCTCAAGGGACGCCCTGCCTCCCCTTATATACTGGGGGACAGGGTTACAAGGTAGGAGTCCCCGCCGGATTCCGACTAGGAGATCTCCCCTTAGAGATATAATGTACCCGGCTAGGACTGTATATTCCTTATTGTACAAGGCAAGATCTGCCGAGGGTTACCATATCTCTAATTATAAGGCTAGGCCCATCCTCTATCCGAGTGGCCCATATGCTTGTCATGAGGTACCCGGGGTCCATGGCCTCCACAATATGCATCCATGTTTTACACGACGCAACACCTCCTTTCTAGCTTTGTTGTGCCTCTCCCAGTAAGTCATGCCCCCTGATACTCATTCATCGTGCTTGTTATTAGTTTGCTCCAATTAACTACTTCCGCCGCAAAATATAAGGCCTATAAATTTTTTACACGGTTCTATATAATATTTTGATCTTTAATTTGTTTCATAATATATTACTAACTACTTAAAAAATCAACACTATTTGGTAGTACCTTCAAATACGAATTTAGTAGTATGACATATGTGACACTATATATATATATATATGTATATATATATATGTATATATTCTTAGTTTAATTATTAGTCAAAACTTAGAAAAACTTAGAAAGGTTGATTTTCCTTAAAAACAAGTGTGCCTTATATTTTGGGATGGGGTGGGGTACTAAAGATATATAAAGTTGGATATGAATGAAAATTGTGGTAATGGTTGACATGCCATGCAGCATATACCAAAATGGTGGATGTGGTTGTACTACATCTCCCCGATGTCGTGGACACTGAATGTCCTCATCACTACACAGTTTGGATGCGAGAATGACAGCAACATCCTCGTCTTTGGAGAGACTAAACCTACTGCAGAGTTCGTGAGAGAATACTTTGGGTTCCATCAAGGGCTGCTACCACTATCTGCCATAGTGTTGGCAGCCTTCCCAGTCCTCTTCACTATCCTCTTCAGCTACAGCATCTCAAGGCTCGACTTCCAAAAGAGATAGATAGTGTAACGCCCAGCTATTCATATACTTGGAGTGCTACACCACACAGATAAAAACACGCTAAGTCCAATATTTATAGAATTTCCGAGAGAGCTTCCGCTGTAATTATGGACATCCACGACAAACATGAACATGGTATCATGAAGAACGTGCAGGTAATAAATCAAATCGTGGCAATAGATCAATGGATGTAACCTATTATATTGTTCTAAAACTAAAGTTAATTTGAATTTGTGTACTGTACAGATTAAAGGGTGTTACTTCTCGCCCATGTATGCTGGTCTCATTGTGTACCAAAGAATCAAATAAAACACAAGAGTGAGTATAAAAATACTCAGCAAGTACAACAAGGAACCAAAAAAAAATACACACAACAAGTAGCAAATGAAGACACGAGTAGGAAAACTTTTTCTTTCTTTAAAAGAAAACACCAGATTACATTAGACAGTAGTTCTTGTCCCGGCCAGACATGAATATGAAAACACCAGATTTTATGAAATAGTAGTTTTCTTCCTAAGCAAACATCGACATCCTTTTAGCTTACCGATAAGCCGAGTAACTAGGGCTAGTGGTACTCAAGGATCTTGAATAAAGAACTAAATAACATTCCAGGGCTACACATGATACTTGAATTATTTAAACAAAAAAGAACAAAAACATAAAACTTGAATAACATCAAGAACTTAGCTGTCAACTTGAAAGATGAATACATGCCTGTTTGGTAGAGCTCTAGATTCTATGATTCTGATCTTGCAATTCTGATTCTTATGGGGATTTTGTGAATTCTTATGGGGATTTTTAATTTTCGTTCGTTGGATTCTTACGAGCAGCCGTCTTTTACCTGATTCTCCATTCATGTGTAAAATTGAGAATCATAGCGGATTGATTCGGCTGAGAATTGGAGGGATTTTTTATCCGTTTGGCTCAGCTCCAATTAATCCGATTGAGAATTACCCCCGAGAATCCCTACCAAACGCGCCCTACATATAATAAGAACAATCCCATGAAACCAAAATCAACAATATATGGAATCACATGAGTAATGATATAGTGAAAGTAATATAAAGAGAAAAAAAACAATCCATTCATCACACATCAATCACACGAGTTCGTCATGTACATGCTTAACCATGATGATAATCTGGCATCACGCCAAAGGGACCGGAATCCTCGAAACCTAAAGAACAAAAATAGACTCAAGATATAACAACCACAATACTCGTGAATAAATACTTCCACTAATTGTTCAATATAAATTATAGAAACCCAAAATATAGAAACTACCGAACACTAGCTAAGACCTTGCTTGCTCGCTGTTGTAGCCTTTACTTTTGAACTACTAAACCAAACATAATAAATAAATACATCTAGAGATCTACAGAAAATTATTTACAACTTTCATGTTGAGAGAAAAATCTAATTCTGCTTCTACCATGCCCAGATTTTAGAATTTTAGAAGACAAATTACGGCACAAGTTTTTGAACCCGGCCAGCAGCAATGTTTTTGTAATTTCTTGTAAACCACTTATCCGAATCGAACGAAACCAGAACCATTCAAAAGATATTAAAAATATCAAAAACGTTCATTTAGACCTCAAAACTTGATTCCTAACATATTAATCCGAGATTTGAAAAGAATGTTTCAGCCTACTGTCTAAACATTAAATTCGAACTACCGGCAATCAAAATCGATTTCTACTATAATTAGGTGCAACTAGGGTTTACTTAGGTATTACCCTTGGAGCATTGACCACAAAGTCTGTGCTAAACTGGCAGAGCTGCAAAATCTCCAAAATCTCCTCTTCCTCCTGCTCTATTCTTCTTGCCTTCTTTTCCTGCGTCTCTCCTTTTCTTTTGTGTTCCTAGTCGTTAGCAACAGCAACAGCATCACAGCAACACCCAGCAGCGATCAGGCACGCTTAGTAGCAGATGAGGTATTACAGAAGCAGGGGCAGAAGCAGAGCCACACGGAAGAGCAGAGCAGCAGCAGCGGCAGCAAGCGGTGTTGATCGCTGGCGGCGGTGGAAGCGTGGCGACTACTAGGGCATCGGGAGGAAAAAAGGGCTGCGCGCAACGACGTGAATAGATTGATGTATTGTTTTCGTTTTTCCTTTTTTCCCGTATGCTGCTACTTATAAAGGATAGGAAAAATTCAACGGCCCTTGTTAATCCAATTGCTACGACTTCGTTCAAACTCTGATCGTAACTGAAATAGTCTATTCCTCATAATCAATGAGCTCTACGTACGTTTGGTTTCCGATCGTCCATCTTAGCAACGGTTTAAAAAAGTCAAATTTTTACACCTCTTTTAATTATTTTCTAGAAAAAAACTAAATTAAAGCATGGGATATTAAAGATAGATCTAGGTGTAAATGGTCAAATTTGAATAGGATTTGAATACGAATCAAATATACCTTGAATGCGGATATATATTCAGATCAAATACTAATATATTACAGTTGGTTTTAGGATCTATGTGTAACACCCCCGTCTATTTGTGGTCTGTAGTAGTTGAGCCCATCTGTGACATCCCCGATTTTTACAGGTGTATTAGTAAATAAAATCAGTTTGTTTGTTCTAGCAGGGCCAAGGACTGGGCTAAAAGTAGGTCTTAATCGGGCCAAAGTCTAAATTAGAGTGTTGTCTTAGGTGGGATCTAATCTAAACCCTAGCCCAAAATTGTTGGTCCTTTTATTCCCTCTTCTCCCGTACAGATGCAGTAGGCATCGGTAGTTCGGTACACAGCAGCCGCCGCCGCTACACGTCTCCTCGCCCACGTTGCCCACCTGCTGCTGCAAAGGCCACGGCAAGGAAGAAGGTGCCATCCAAACTCAGATGCCCAAAGCCAACATACTTTACTTGCTGCAAAGGCCACCTGCATTGCTGCACCTGGCTGCAGCGTTAAGAACAGGAAGATCAAGGCTGCAGGTAGAATAGAGAGATGGGGAGGCAAAAGGGAAAAGGTAAAAGAAAACAACCAAGGAGAGTGAGCAGAGGAAGTCGTCAATCTCTGTTTAAAACTAGGGGTTGTTATGTTCTTCATCTGCTCAAAAGCAAGGTCGTCGTCTATAAAAGCATATTCAACAATAGCTCTAAAACAGAGTCCCTATTTTCTAAATAAGGGCTCATTCTATTTTCTAGGTTCTGTTTTTAACACCCAACTTCAACAAAGGTCTCTAAATCTGAGCCTCTATTTTTTTCCTCATATTTTAATATAGTATATATATATATTCTTCATATTACATCACTAAAATTCAAACTCAAATATTTGTAAACCATAACAATAAACCATATTCAAATTTATGATTTCAAATAAGACAATTTAAATTCAAATTCAAATTTTTTCCAAACATAAAAATCATATAGATATATAGAAATTGTCTATCACACCACATAGCAATAAATTACGATCAAACTACAACGAATCATACTAGCTAGCGCCATGAAGTGCCCACAGATGCTCTACAAGATCATCTCGAAGTCTCTCATGCACTTGCTTATCCTCAATCTCCTGATGAATGTTGAGAACCTCGCCTCCATCTTGATCATAGTCATAGCCCCTATCATCATTTGCATCTCGCTCATTTTCAATGATCATGTTGTGCATGGTAACAGTAGCTGTCAATATATACCATAGGGTGTTTTTATCTCAAAATCTAGCAGAACCCCTCACCATAGCAAATCGAGCTTGTAGGACACCAAATGCTCTCTCTACATCCTTTCGCACTGATTCTTGAGCTTTTGTGAAATGAATTTTCTTGTTGCCTTGTGGATTGCTATAGCTCTTAATAAAAGTCACTCATGAAGGATAGATCCCATCTGCAAGATAGTATCCTATAGTGTATTTGTTACCATTAACAACATACTCCACAGGTGGTGCAGTCCCTGAAGTTAGCCTCTGAAATAGTGGTGGCCTATGCAAGACATTAATATTGTTGAGAGAGCCAGGTAGTCCAAAGAAAGAATGCCAAATCCACAAATCCTCAGATGCAACAACTTTAAGGATCCTGGTTGGACCATCCACATGCCCCAAATACTATCCTTTCCATGCTGTTGGGCAATTCTTCCATCTCCAATGCATACAATCAATGCAACCAAGCATGCCAGGCCATCCTCTTTTAGTGTTCATAGCTATTAATCTTGCAGTGTCATCAATGGTAGGTGCCCTCAAGTATTGCTCACTAAACACTACAACCACAGCCCGCACAAAGTGGTGAAAATCTTCTAGCATGGTACTCTCAGCAATCCTTATAACTTCATCCATTCAATCAGCTGGAACATCATATGCGAGCATGCGGAATGATCCAACCACCTTCTGCAGTGGTGGCTCCAAGAAGGCCTACAGCATTTGGCCTCTGTCTAAAATAGTTATCATGAGCTTTCACCCCAGCCACTATGCGCAAGAATAGCTGTTTGGACATCCTAAATCTTCTCCTGAAGAACTTTTCATTGTACACATGAGTATCTGCAAAGTAATCAGCCACAATGCGCAAATTACCACCAAACATGTCCCTTCGAACTACCTGATGACCCGGCACTGATCCACGACGCTTCTTCTTCTGCCTCTCTTCATCATCTATGTCGCAAAGCATAGCTAATACAATGAGATCATCATCATCAGATTCCTCCTCTTTCTCCCATCATTGCTCAATGATATCATCATCGTCAGAGAAGACCATCTATAAAACTTGCAAAATTGTCAATGTTACAATCATATTTATATTGAATATTGCATAACAATTCTCAATATCAAACAACATAAATGCTTTGATCAACAAAAATAGTCCATAAATGATTCCAGAAAAATAGTTCCACAAACATAATTGGTTCGATAAACATAAATAATTCCAAAAATATTAAATGGTTGACTAACATAAATAGAGCCACAAACATAAATAGTCCATACTACACTCAAATGTTACCACTATCTCCACCCATGCCATCACTACGTCCACCAAGACCGCCATTGATGCCTGTCACCTTTTGAGCTACAATTTGTGCCCTCATTGCTAGCACATAGGTCTTTTGTTCTGGATTCATGGTGGAGATATCATAGAACATGATCTTATGTTCTTGCTCCCACATCAATTTGTGTTCCTCAAGCATAATCTTGCGCTCTTCATATAAGATCTTGCGCTCCTGGATCATCTTACTCTCCTTCCATCTCTCTTCCTTCAGTTTCTCTTTTTGCATGATATAATCTTGTACGAGTTCCTTGCATGTTTCAGCTTCCCCTCCACTCTTCATCTTCTCCTTTTCTTGCTTCCTTCCATTGGTCTTTTATTTGAAGTTGGCTCTGATGAATCAGGAGATTGGCTCTTGGTACCCTCTTCTTGTGCACCATTTTGGGCAGTTAATGGTGGAGAGTTGCTAGTCCTTGGCCTCTTGTTTGTATCAAGTGCAAGGAATTTCTGACTATTCCTCACCTTGAGCCAATAATTAGTGAATTGGAAGGATTTCTGCTTTGGATCCTTCTCTGCCCACATAGCTTGCGCTTCCAGCAACTATGGCAAAGAGAGGTACAAATGAGTTCCAAAGTTAGTACACATTTTATTATAAATTTAGGATAATTCACAATGCACAAATGAACTTACATGCTCCTTGTATGGTATACCGCTTGGATGCCGACGCTCAATAGTTTCAAACATTGCTTGAAACCTCTAGTATTACTTTTGAATGGTACTCCAACGGTGCTCAAGAGAGTTAGCACTCCTATTGGACTCAAAGTTCTTATGGGCATGAAAGTGATCAGCAATCCTTTTTCAATAAGCCTTTCCTGGTTGCTCATTGGTAGTGATAGGATCTGTGCTAATGCTCTCCCATGAGATGCACAACTGAATGTCCTCCTGATGAGTGTAGTTGCCTGCCCTCTTGGATGACTTTGCACTACTAGTTTGGGTACTACATTGGGTACCAAAGGTTTCAGGTGGCATTGACAGTGAAATATCATCAACATTAGTATCCTCAGACATCATCCGTGTCCAATGATCACCTTCAGAAGCCATGGTAATCTATCCACCTCAAATTGACAAGCATTGAATCATATTGAAATTGACAGGAAACATATAGAACATGAATTAAAACAAAATAGATTGATGCCATAAACCTCTTCGGAACAACATTGATTGCATTTATAAAATCGCTATGAAAAATCATCGGATTGATGAAATCAAGTTGATTTCGACCCATTCAGAATATCTCAATTACAGTACCTTTTTGCAGGAGGCGGATAGGAAGGCGGCGGACGGGAAGGTGGCAGACGAGGAGGCGGCGTCTCTGGATGGGAAACGCCGGTTCACCTTTCTACAGGAGGCAGCTAGGGAGGCGGCAGATGGGGAGACGGCGTCTCTGGCTGGAAAACGCAGGAACCGGTGAGGGGGAGGGCGGCTCCGGCAGCACTGGGCCTGGATCCGGCGGCGCCGCTTCTTCCCTGCTCAGATTGAGGCGGAGATGGAGGGCAGGAGGCGGCGGCGCGAGAGGGAGTCGAACGGGCGAGACTAGGGCGCGGGGGAAAAATTGTTTCCCGGGAGAGAAAAAACTCCCAACCGTAGAGTAGGGAGCTCCCTACGTACCCGTGGGAGATGCGGCTAAGAAGGAAGATTTTAGGGCCTCCATAAAGTAGGGACTCGAATTGGGGCACTGTTGGACTTGAGGTTTTTTTGTCTGGCTTCAAAAAATAGAGTAGGGGCTCTGTTTTGGGTCCCTGTTGAAGATGCTCTAAAGCAAGCAACGTGTGGTGGTGCTCTATTGATATTACACCTTCGTGTTGGAGTTTATTTTGGATAAGGATAACTAACCGATTAGGGATAAGGGAGAGGAGTCCAAGGACTCTCTCCCACGACCGATTCAACTGCCATGGTTGGAGGCGCTCCAACAAACTTTGGGATCGGCCCCTGATCACGCAACGTACATTAAAAGGGCCACCGGCACTTTGAGAGCCATCCCAATCTCTCTTGAGTTCGGCTAAACCCTAAAACTCTCTAATCACCGAACCTTAGAGCGCTGCAATGATCGGAAGGCCGCCTCTCGCACGACGACGATAGACGGTCAGTGCAGTTGGAGACCCGAGGGCCGGCGTCATCCTCAGCCTCACCATGGGACTGCATCTAGTCGGAGAACTACTCCGACGTACAACAAGACCATGGCCTCGTCCTCTAACCCTGGATTGGTTTCTAGTCGCTCTCTAGATTTCGTATCAAGTTGGTGTTCATGTTTAGATCAAGTTTTATGTTCAAGTATTTAATTAACTTACATTTGGTATCAGAGCAATTTGATCTAACCATGAATCCATTAGAATTGGCTAGATTCCTGTGGTCTATTATTTAAGGTGTAATCCCATTTGGGTCCTGCATCCCTCATGTTTATACTGTCCAATTAATCCCTAATTAGTCCTTAATTGCCTCGGATAGATTTGGAATTCAAGTCATGCGCCCTAATTCGACCCTAATTGGCTTTGGGTTAGCAGAGAAAAGGAGGGGAATTGGGGAGAAATTGGCATAAGGCGGTCGGATCAAAATCCCAAGAAGAAATTCCTCAATTTGCGAAACCCTAAAACCGAAATCTCACAAAAATTCGGTCCTAAAATCCAAGAGTTTAAGAATCCGAGACTAAGAAATCCCCAAATTAAGGTTAAACTGACCGGTTTTCTTAGCATTTCACGCACATGGTGCACCGCCGTAGCCCCTTCATTGCCTCGGACCGGTGTAGCGCCCGCATCAGGAGCCGCGCGACACTGAGGCTAGCCTAATCTCGGCCCTGCGTCGTCTTTGAGGAGGAGAACCGAGGTGAGGACAGGCCGTGCGACATCAGCGGCCGCATGCCCTGGCCGTTGTCGTGTGGATGGTCACACGGCATCAGCAGCCGCTCGCTCTGTGCGCCGCCGCTGCCCCGCACCCCGGCCACCGTCGCCACCGCATCAAGCGGTGCCGCCGCCGCTAATCCCCTAATAAACCGGGAAGGAAATAAGGCTCTAGGGTTAGGGTTTCCTTGGTAGGCATAAAGGTTATCGTTGGTGCCACCAATCTCAGCCATCCAATGAGATCGGATGGCCCTTGGCTCACCGACACTATAACGGGCTGCCTCGCTTCACTGGGCCATGGGATTGGCTGGGCCGGTGACATGCCGGCTGGATCGACCGTTCCTTGGGCTGCACGCGTGTGGCTGTTCTTTGGGCTGTGCACATCAAAAAAAAAAATAAAGGGGGCCTATAAATCTACACCTAAACTTAAAATTGAACCAACGAGATATTTTGATTTTAGGCCTGATTTCTGTTATAAGAGATGTTTACTTTATTTATTCATGGATAATTTTCTGACCAACGTTGATAATTGCTGTGAGTAATTTTCAATCTTCTAGATTATTATTTTTGGATCTTTTTCAATACTGCCCAAAGGTGTTTTGAAGAGGATTTGGCATGTTTTTATTTGTACCAACATAAGTTTAAATTCATGTAATTATGTTATTCTCTAATGTGCTCATGTTTTCACGTAAATTTCTGCTTCAGGTGTTGCCCATGCCATTGAAGGTATTGAGCAACTCACTAGGAACAACTTTCCCGCTTGGAAGAACAAGCTGATGCTGGTGCTTTTCGTACATGAGCTTGACTACATTTTTCGCCATGCCACCCCCACTGCTCCCGTTTCAACTCATGAAAACTATGCCGGGTTGAAGAAGGCGTACAAGCGAAAAGTGGGAGTGGTCTAACAGGATATCGCTCATGGTGATGAAGAGCACCATCTCTGTGGGCATCAGGGGAGGAATTCCCAACTCTGAGAAGGCTACTGTATACTTAGCTTCCATTGAGGAGTAGTTTAAGTTATCATCAAAGGCATATGCTAGCACTCTCATTATGAAGATGCTCACAATTAAACATGACGGTTCTTGTAGCATAAGGGAGCATGTCCTTAAGATGAAAGACATGTCTGTCAAGCTCAAGGACTTAGACATGTCAATATCTGATGGATTCTTAATTCACTTCATCATGACTTCTTTGCCTCCTGTGTATGGGCCATTTAAGATAAACTATAACACGCAAAAGGAAAAGTGGTCGATGAGTGAGCTAATTGCTTAGCTTGTTCAAGAAGAGAAAAGAATCAAGAGTGAAGAAAGGGACGTGGCCCTCATGGTTGGCAACAGAAAAGGGAAAAGGAAACACCCTAATGGAAGGGAACCAAAGTCTAAGAAAAGGCTGCAATTTTCTCCCCCAGTGCAGTCAAGCAAATCTGCACCTAAGGGAGAAAAAGCTCCTACTGCACCTAATGATATAAAGTGTCGTTTCTGTAAGAAGGAAGGACATGTGCAAAAGGAGTGGGCTGGTTTCCGCCAGTGGCTCGCTAAGCATGGTAATTACGATATAATTTCTTTTGTAGATGAGTCACTTTACATCTATTTTCCACATAATTTTTGGTGGGTTGATTCCAGTGCTACTGTGCATGTCTGTAACTCCTTGCAGGCATTCTGTTTGATAAAGACCATAAGAAAGGGAACCCAAAGGCTTAGGGTGGCCAACAGTGAAGAGCCTAAAGTGAAGGGCATTGGATCGCTCTCCTTGAGATTAGAGAGCGGCTTCATCCTCCATTTGAATAATGTTCTATATGTCCCTTCCATGAGGAGGAATTTAATTTGAGCCCCCTATTAGATGATAATGGTTTTTATTGTGTTATTGGAAACGACAAGTGTGTTATTCAATTTGGATGTAATAATGTTGGATTAGCTATTAAGCATGATCAACTCTATATGCTATTATTTCAAGATTCCTCATTATTTAATGTGTGTGATGCTTCTAATAAATGTAAACGCAACGTTAGCAATGAGACTTTGTCAAAATTGTGGCACTGTTGTCTTGGCCATATTTCGAGGGGGAGAATGGAACGTCTCATTAAAGAAGAGATACTCCATCCATTAGATTTTTCTGACTCTGATGCTTGCACTGATTGTATTAAGGGAAAATATGTTAAACAAATTAAGAAGGGAGCAACACGTAGCTCATACCCCTTAGAAATAATTCACACTGACATATGTGGACCTTTTCCCATTATGTCGGTAGATGGCTATGACTCATTTATTACATTTACTGATGATTACTCACGTTATGGTTATATTTACCCCATTAAGGAACGATCTGAGTCATTAAATAAATTCTAGATATTTAGAGCTGAGGTCGAGAACCAACACGACTCTAAAATCAAGCTAGTAGATCGCGGGGGAGAGTATTTTGGTAGGCATGCACCTTATGGACAAATTCCTAGTCCCTTCACTAATATCTTGAAGAAAATGGGATAGTGGGTTAATATTCCATGCCCAGTGAACCATAGCAAAATGGAGTTGCTGAGCGGCGTAACCGTACCCTTATGGACATGGTACGAAGCATGCTGACACACACCAATTTGGTAGGTAATTTATGGATGGAAGCTCTAAAGACAGCTGCGCACATATTAAATCGGGTTCCCAGTAAATCAGTGTCAAAAATACCTTATCAATTATGGACTGGAAGAACATCGACATTAAATTATTTGCATGTGTGGGGCTATCTAGCTGAAGCCAAATTATTTAACCCACATATTGGGAAATTAGATCCTAAGACAGTAAGTTGCCACTTTATTTGATACCCTGAAAGATCAAAGAGATATCGCTTTTATTGTCTTGATAGGACTACTAAATTTGTTGAAACCAGACATGCTGTATTCTTAGAGAATGGTGAATTCAGTGGGAGTACTAAAGTCAAGAACATAGACCTTGAAGAAAAACGGGTTTACAAGCCTCTACCGATAATAAAAGAGGTCAATGTTGTTGTGCCTGAAATAAATCCAACTTTAATTGAAAATGAAGAACACACTGAAAATACAACATCTAATGATCAACCCGTGGAACCCGCTGTGACTACTGATGCACCCATAAAAAGATCACAACGGGAAAGAAGATCTGTTATCCCAAATGATTATGTTGTGTACATGAACGAAGACATACATGATATTGGGAAAGTGGACGACCCCACCTCATATAAAGAAGCCATGATGAGTGTTAAATCATTTGAATGGTTGAGTGCCATGGAAGATGAAATGAAGTCTATTAGTCAGAATGATGTCTAGGACTTAGTAGAAATCCCTAAAGGAGTCAAAATAGTAGGCTGTAAATGGGTCTACAAAACTAAACACGACTCAAAGGAAAATGTTGAACGGTTCAAGGCTAGACTTGTAGCAAAAGGGTTTACACAGAGAGAAGGGATTAACTATGTTGATACCTTTTCTCCCATGTCTAAGAAGGACTTACTAAGGATAGTCATGGCTTTAGTAGCTCATTATGATTTAGAGCCTACCAGATGGACGTTAAAACGACATTCCTTAATGGTGAACTGTAGGAGGACGTTTACATGACTCAATCAAAATGTTTTGTTGTGGAAGGCAGTGAACATATGGGATGCCATCTTAAGAAATCCATTTATGGGTTGAAACAAGCGTCCAGACAATGGTACCATAAATTCGATAAAATAATTAAAGGATTTGGATTTAGGGAAAATAGAATGGATAATTGGATATACTTTAAGTCTGAATGTGGCAAATTTACTATCTTGTTGCTTTATGTGGATGACATTCTTTTGGCTAGCAGTGATAAGAATATGCTGCTAGAAACCAAGGGTTTTCTATCCTCTAACTTTGAGATGAAAGATCTTAGTGATGCCTCTTATGTTTTGGGCATTGAGATACACCGAGACAGGTCCAAAGGGGTATTAGGATTATCTCAGAGGGCATATATTGATAGAGTGCTCAAGCGGTACAGGGACATGAAAATTGCTTTATCATGCTGCTCCAATTGTTAAGGGCAATAAATTTGGACAATTCCAATGTCCAAGGAATCAATTAGAAACTGATCAGATGAAGTCGATTCTATACGCTTCGGTTGTCGGAAGCATTATGTAAGCTCAAGTTTGCACGTGCTCTGATTTAGCATTTGTAACTGGGATGCTTGGTAGATATCAGTCAAATCTAGGTATAGACCACTGGAAGGCTGTTAAGAAAGTATTACATTACGTACAAGGTACTAAAGATTACATGCTCACATATGAGAAGTCTAACAACCTTGAAGTCATAGGTTATTCAGACGCTGATTTTGCGAGATGTGTTGATAATCGAGGTCTACGTCCTCTTCGTTTCTTGCCCTCTCTATAACGGGATGCGGATCACTAGGGGTATGCCACGAAGTCTCGCTAGATAACTTGTCCTAGCTGCTCCTGCCCACTTGTTCCGTCTTGAGTCTCGTGTCCTTTCCTTCCATCGTTCTATTCAAAATATTTGTTTTATAAAATTTAAATATCTGAGAGCAAAATATGTTGAATAAAAACTATGCATACATGTTTGAAATGGAACAATATTTTTGTACATATGGAAATTGCTCTCAAATGTGATGAGGTTAGGATAGATGGTATCTTGTACATCCATCTCACCTAGTTGTCATTAATCACATATTAAATAGCGATAACATTTAAACAAACTTGCTACATATGTGGATGCATGGCATGGTAGAATACGCCAAGTCATGCAGGGGCGCCGACGACAAAGAACGGAACATGCTTGTCAGTCGACACGCGTTCCTTCTTGTAGCCGGTACGCCCTGTAGAACTAAAAAAAAATGCACTTCTCATGTGGTGAAGTTGTATTTGAGTCGTAGGCTAAGTTTGCAAAAGTTTTGTTCTATTAAATATCCAAACGACCATAAACTTCATAGAGCAAAAATTAAATATCTTGTGGACACGACGGACAATTTCATATAGCATATGCAAAATATGTTTGAATAAAAAGTATGTGTAACGCCTCCCCGTAACTGGCACCACCTACAGTGATACCAGAGAGGAAGCGCCGCAGGAGATTGGCGTGAACCAACTCCCACGAAACCGCGATGCCGGTACCAGTCCCAAAAAACCTTGTTGGTATCCGCGGTCAACGGAGATGTACCACAGCAAATAGCTAAATACATAAATATATATTATACCTCATAAATTGCGACTTCAAGCAAGCTCTGAGCAGCAACCTGCAAACAGAACAGCGGCAGCGGAACGACAGCGTAGCAAGAACTCAATCCACAAGCAACGGCTTGGGACTAGGAAAGAAATCCTAATCTTCACTTCAACTTCACTCTTCCTGAATGAGGGGAGAAAAGCAATAGATTGAGTACTTACGTACTTAGCAAGTCGTGGAAAACGTGAGTTATGCAGGCTATCAAAGATAGGTTGGGGTTTATTTCGTAAACCTTTTCATTTGAAAACATTTTCGAAAACCTAAGTGTGAGGTGTCTCAATGTGTCTGGAAGGAGGCTCTCATCTCGATCCTGTCTGCGAATTGCTTTTCAACAACTCAAGCGGATGAATTAAATTTTAATTGATCTTAGGTATTCTTATACCGCCTGTCGGATCGTGACAGCGGTTCAGTGGATCTGCCCTTAAGTAGCTTTCCATTGTATTTACATCTATTACTTTATTTCTCTTTCGTCCACCCAGGACATAATCTCATTTTCCTCTATTATTTTCCTTTCACTTTTGTCCTATCCAGGATGTCATCTCATCTCATAACTCATTTCAGCGGCTCCTCGAGCCATTCTTAATCTCAACTCAAAACATATACCGCTTCCACTCGGGAAGTCTAAACTATGATGCCATTCGACATCCCGGGTCACACAGTCGCGTTTCAGACCACTCAGGTCATCCATCAGCCACTAAGGCCGATTCTGATAACGATTCCCATACCACAAATCAATTTCGCAAAACACTTGGCAAACAAATCTACGCTAGAGGAATCACCTCACATTGCCCGTAACCGTGGGCGCGGCTATTCGAATAGTTTGGAAACCTTTGCAAAGGGTGCACGCTTTACCCACACAACGCGAGCTTACTTCCCGCAGTCGTCAGTGGGGAAGGTTCGCGATAGGGCCTTTCAAAAGCCTTCCCAGGATAGCATGTTGGCCTATAAAAGGGTTCTCTCAACCAAGTACCAGGAACTCATTTCCTGTACTCAGGGACAGGGGTATATCGTCCTCTTGGCACCCAGCCAGTCCCATATTTATTAGCAACCGAAAACCATCCTGTGAACACTAATTACTCAGCCAGGGGTGTCCCATTCCACCCGTATGGTCGCACTGTGAGATGCTCGGATGAAATTCCCCAAGGAAACGGTCCTTATATGCGAATACGAAGTGCTACCACACAGGCGATCACTTTGCACCGCGGATTTTCGCAATAAATTTTGTTTCGCAAATTTAGCTGACATCGCATGTCGGGATTTTTAAAATATTTGGAAACCCTTATTTTCCCAAATCTGCAAACAGTTATGATGTGGGTGGAACCATCGAAATCCATGCTCAGAGAGCATGGTAACCGAGGTACCATGAGGTGGAGCGACAAGGAATAGGGGATCATATCCTATCAGATTTATGCAACTACTAGGGAGGTCTGTCGGTTCGACACGCAAACCGAGGCCGATCAATTTATCATGCTCACTAGCAATGCAATTTTGCAAAGAAAATATTTTTAAATTTAGGAGCAATATGGTCAAGGAGTGACTTGCCTCAGACGTCGTCTTCAAACTTCACGAAAATCCGACGTCCGACGAATTTCCGAAGCGTTGACTATGCGCGAAATGAGAGAAAAGCACACAAAAACCCTAGAAATAATATACTATTATTAATAACTAATAGTGCCAAGAGGTAGATCTCATTTTTAGAAAAATTTAGAGACTTGAATAGGGTTAATCGGAGTTACGGTTGAAAAGATATGGATTTTAGAAGTTTTTGGGATTTTTCTGGAATTAAAAAGGAATTATTTTGAATTGAAAAAGAATATGCCAAGGGAATATTCCCTTGGCTGACAGGTGGGGCCCTTGGTCAGTGGCTGGGAGAGAGAATTTGAGGGGATGGCCCACTTGTCATGGACACACAGAGAGAGAAGATGAGGTAGGGGCCCACAGGTAAGAGGGAGGCTGAGAGAGAGGAGGGGCCAGCCAGGAAGATCGACGGTGAACGGCGCTCGACGGCGGCCAGCCAAATGGCGGCGAGGGGCGACGGTCAGAGCACGGCGGCAGCTAGCGGGGAGGATGGTGAAGAGGATGGCTGGCTTGGGTTGACAGGGGGAGGGTGCGATGGCGACCGACGGCGTGGATCAGAGGCAGCGGGAGAGAGGGATGGATTGCGGCAGCGGCGGTGAGACGCTGGCGCCGGTAGCAGGGTTTGGGTGAGGGCATGGACTAGAGGCGGCGTTGCGCGAAAGGGAGAAATAGGAAAGAATAGAGCAGAGAGCTCGTCGGGGAAGGGAATAGGCGGCAGCGGCAATGGTGAAACGGCAGCGACAGACTGCGCCGGCGGCGGTGCGGCTCGGGATCTCTCGGGGCGTGCGGCTTCGTGAGAGAGAGAGAGAGAGAGAGAGAGGAAGAAGGGCTTCTGCGGCGGCGGCGATAGCCCAGGGCGGTTTGGAGCTTAGACTCGAGGTGGAAGACGGTGATTGCAGGCCGAGAGAGGTGCGGCGAGCTCGTGGATTTTGGGGCTCCATTTATAGGCGGCGAGCGGTGGAAGGGGACAAGAGAGATAGACGGTGGCTATAGGAAGGCAGTGGCGAGATTTTTGTGGGCGGTTTGACCTTGGGGGCGCCGTGAGCTAGCTTGAGACGGGACGGTGGGAGGCAGGGGCTATGTTGGCCGGAGGGGAGAAAGGAAGGAATGGGTGCGGCTGGGGTGATGGGACGGGATGAGCGAGCTTGATTGACCATGGGCGCTTGGGGAGGAGATATTTTCAAGTGCGACGGTCAAGGCAATCTGTCGAGCACGTGGTGCTCGTGCTGTGGGAAGTCGGAGGAAGGAGATGGCCATTTGTTGGCCGTCACACGGGCGTGCGCGGGATACTGTCGCGGCTGACAGGCGGGCCCGGGGAGAGGGAGCAGGTGATGGGCATGCAGGGGAGGGCGGCCGCGCGGGCGGTTCTGTGCGCGAGCTTGCGGTGTCTGACTGGTGGGTCCGCTCACAGTGGCGTGGGGGAGGCTGCTGCGGCTGGGCCGCGGCGGGAGGGACAGAGGCCGAGCGAGTTGGGCGCGTTTGGCCCATGGGCCGGTTCAGCTGCGGAGAGGAGAGGAAGAGAGGGGCCGAGCAGAGCCGAGCCGAGGAGGGAAAAAGGAAGAGGGTTACCCAAAGGAATAGTGATGCTTGGTATTTTCTCAGGAATTTATTTTGAAGGGTTTTTGATGATTTCCAATAGGGATTCAATCCAAAATTTGATTTTTGGGCCCATAAAATTCTGGAGATTTATGGAGAGGACTTTTTTGGGATATTTTGCCCGGATAAATATATATATATATACATATATATATATATATATATATATAAAAGAAATAACTTTTGGAGAATTGGAAGGGTATAAATTTTGGAATTTTGGTGTTTGATTTCTCGGGAATTAAATTAAGGGAATTTTTGTAGAGGGACTCTAAGATGGGTATATATATATATATATTGAAAGAGAGGTTTGAAGAGAATTTTTGAAAGGATAATTGGAGATTCAATTTTGGATTTGATTCTAATTTTGGGATTTGAACTCCTGGAACTTTTGAGACATTTCCGAGAGGGGTTTCTGTGGTTTGGATTTGAGCACAAATATATAGATTGATTTTTGGATGGTATTTGGGAAAGGAAAGAGGATTTTCAAGAGGGAGGTTTGATTTAAATTGGGACTTGATACTCAGGGATATTTTGAGAATTTTGTAACAGAATAGAATTGGAGCACCTCGAGGGAATTTTAGGATTTGAACTTAATTCTTGGGATTTGAGGATTTTAGGGAGAGAGTTCTTAATGAAAATCCTGAATTTTTGGAAGGGTAAAAATAAGGAGATTTTACTGAGAGCCCTCAAAGGCGACTTTCGACGGGTTTTTATTGGAGGGCTTCGAATTGCAAAATTCGAACCCGAGTATAGAGAATTTTTTTTGGGAGGAGTGAAATAAGAGTATTTTAAGTCAAAGGCTTCAAAAGGGATTTGAAGGGGATCTTGGTTTTGAATTTTTTCCTGGGAAGGTTTTGAGAGAGACAATTGAATTGCAAAATTCGAGTCTTGGAATTCAGGAGAGAATTTTGGGACTAGGGTTTTAGGGTTTCAAGGAGGTTTAAACTGATATCTACGGCACTTAGTCCTTAAGCACACACAAAAATCCAAAAGTTTTTGAAATTAGGGTTTTTACTAAAATAGTTTTTAACGGCCCGGAAACCGGGGTGTTATAGTATGCATGCATTTTGAAATGGAACAATATTTCTATAAATATGGAAATTGCTCACAGATGTGATGAGGCTAGGATAGATGGTATCTTGTACATCCACCTCACGTAGTTGTTATTAATCACATATTAAATAGCGACAAAATTTAAGCAAACTTGGCTACATATGTGGATGGCACGGTAGCCAAGTTGTGCAAGGGCGCCGGCGACAAGAAGGACCTCGCTTGTCGAGTCGACACGCGGTCCTTCTTGTGCCGGTGCGCCTGTAGAACTCGAAAAAAATGCACTCCTCACGTGGTGAAGTCGTATTTGAATCGTAGGCCAAGTTTACAAAAGTTTTGTACTATTCAATATCCAAACGACCATAATCTTCATAAAGAAAAAATTAAATATCAACACGACGGACAATCTTCATATAGCATATGCAAAATATGTTGAATAAAAAGTATGGATGCATATTGGAAATGGAACAATATTTCTATAAATATGGAAATTGCTCTCAGATGTGATGAGGTTAGGATAGATGGTATCTTGTCATCCACCTCACATAGTCATCATTAATCACGTATTAAATAGTGACAAAATTTGAGCAAACTTGGCTACATATGTGGATGGCACAGTAGCCGAGTCGTGCAAGGGCACCGGCGATAAGAAGGACCTTGCTTATTGAGTCGACACGCGGTCCTTCTTGTGCCGGTGCACCTGTAGAACTCGGAAAAAAATGCACTCTTCATGTGGTGAAGTCATATTTGAGTCGTAGGCCAAGTTTGCAAAAGTTTTGTACTATTCAATATTCAAACGACCATAACCTTCATAGAGCAAAAATTAAATATCATCACGACGGACGATCTTCATATAGCATATGCAAAATATGTTGAATAAAAAGTATGCATGCATATTTGAAATGGAACAATATTTCTATAAATATGGAAATTGCTCACAGATGTGATGAGGCTAGGATAGATGGTATCTTGTACATCCACCTCACATAGTCGTCATTAATCACATATTAAATAGCGACGAAATTTAAGCAAACTTGGCTACATATGTGGATGGCATGGTAGAATATGCTGAGTCGTGCAGGGGCGCCGGTGACAAGAAAGACCTTGCTTGTCGAGTCGACACGCAGTCTTTCGGTCGCCAGTGCTCCTATAGAACACGGAAAAAATGCACTTCTCACGTGGTGAAGTTGTATTTAAATCGTAGGCCAAGTTTGCAAAAGTTTTTGTACTATTCAATATCCAAATGACCATAATCTTCATAGAGCAAACGAGAACTTTTAAATTAAAATACAAACTAATATAAATATAATTTAATATATATGAATAATCATAATAGCCATACAAATTTAAAACATTTCATAGGTCCAAACAAATTTAAAACATTTAATAATGTCCATACAAATTTAAAACATTTTTAAATGTCCATACAAATTTAAAACATTTCATCACATCTATACAAATTTAAAACATTTCCCGTAATAATTTCATCAAGCTATATGCAGCATTATCCATACAAATGTAAAATGGATTTAACCTTTTTTTAATTTTTGGGTGGTGTCAGGACCGGCCTAAGCTCGGGGAGGCGGCGGCGGGTTCGGCGGCAGCTCGTGGAGGAGCTGGCAGGGTAGGCCGGAGTCGGCCATGGTTAGCGGGGCCGGCAGCGCTGAGAGGCAGCAGCAGCGGCTCGGAGCTAAGAGGCAGCGGCGGCGATGGCTCGGGGAGGGACGGGGACGGCGGGAGCGAGGAGAGGGGCTGTCACCTTGGGGAGGGGCCAGCGGCGGCTCGGCTCGAGCTCGGGGGAGGGGGCTGCGGCAACTTTGGGGTAGGGGGCCGGTGGCGCGGAGAAGGGCCAGCGGCGGCTCGGCTCGAGCTCGGGGTAGGAGCCGGCGGCCGCTCGGGAAGGGGCCGGTGGCGGTGGGGTTGGCGGACCTCGAGGAGGCAGCACCGGAGCTCGTTGAGCGGCGGCGGCCGGAGCTCGAAGAGGCAGAGCCGGGGTTGGAGACGGCGAGCCGAGTGCGGCGGAGAGGCGACAGCGGCGCGCGAAAGAGCAACAGCCTGGCGGCATAGCTAGGTTTTTGGGTGCACGCCAAAGGACATAGAAAAATTTTGACTCCAGCACGTCCCTTTATGGGGGGAGCATTATCACAGGCGGGCGGCTTAGAGGCCCACATGCGAAAAGGATCTTTGCATACGAGTGACTAAGCTGCCCGCCTGCGAAAAGGATTTTCACATACAGATTGCTATGCCGCCCGCCTGCGATAACATTAGCGCCCGTATGCAAAAATGATCTTCGCGTACGGGCCGCTATGCTGCCTGCCTCAGAGGAGACGTGGGACCCATCTGTCAGCCACACGGATTAAATGTATTACAATTGTGAAATAGCGTGGTACTATTTAAAATAGATATACTGTGTTGTGGGAGCCACCTACCAGCGACATGATAATGCCCATAATAATTATAAATATTTGGGTGTAGCATTTAAAATATTTATTTAATGAACTAATTTTCACGATTGTGAAGTAGTAGCGTTTGAAATGTATATAAAAATTTAAAATATTTAATCGAGTAATTAGAATTTTTACAACGCCATAAATATTTGAAATATATAAAAATAATAATTAATTAATCTAGTAATTATTTAATCAACTAATTTTTACGATTGTGAAGTAGTAGCGTTTGAAATGTATAAACAAATTTTAAATATTTAATCGAGTAATTAGAATTTTTTACAACGCCATAAATATTTGAAATGTATATAAAAATAATAAATAATTAATCTAGTAATTATTTAATCAACTAATTTTTACGATTGTGAAGTTGTAGCGTTTAAAATGTATATAAAAATTTAAAATATTAAATGGAGTAATTTGTATTTTTTACAATGTCATAAATCGAGTAATATTATGCATTCACACAATTCGATTGTTACATGGCAACAACATTATGCATTCACACGAGTAAATTGAAAATATTCATAACTCCTCATTAATATGAATCAAATATTATGTATTCATATATAGAGCGTAAATCCTAATTACATGGTAGCACATGATTTGGTTGTTACACATGGGACCCAACATTAGCATTTCACGAATTTTCCAACGTCATCAATGCGCATGTACGGCTTCATGGTTTCTTCATTAAAGGTCTCTTTGATGCGCTTGATTTTATTTGGAAAGTCGGTAAACAATGGCATCGCATTATACTGGTTGTAGTTTTCGGCATATTTGACGCCATCGACACCAACGATTCTTTGCTTACCCGATAGAGCTATGGATTTTTTCTTGTGCGTAGGGTCGATAATATAGAAAACATGTGCGATACTCTCAGCCAGTACCGACAGGTCGTCCTTGTGTCCTACATTGACGAGGTCAACAATTGTTAGCCTGAAGTTGTCCACGAACACTCCTGTTAGGTGTTTCACCCATTGGCATTGAAACAGGGGGATCTGAATGTTCAATCCATAGTCCAGTTCCCATATTTCATCTATAAACCCGTAGTAGGTGGTTTTCTGTCCGTAATTATATATTGCATCCACTCGAACCCTGCTATTTTGTGCCATCCCCTTCTTATCCTTTGACTTTGTATAAAATGTGTACCCATTAATCTCGTAGCCTGGCATGACGTTACTAAACTTGAGGGCCCACAGGACAACCTTTTCAGTGTTTTTTCTTCAAGTGAGTCACCTTCTAGTAGATTCTAGTCCTTAAACCATGCGGTGAATCGACGCTTGTGCTCTTTCATAATCCAATCTTCCGATCGTCCAATGTCATCGGCTATAATTTGGTTTAAGTGTTGTTCGATGTAGGGCTCAACTATCGCAAGTTGTTGTAGGACGCTGTAGTGTGCTGCTCGCTCAGTAACGAACTCATTGTCATGAAACTTTTTCTTGCCAACGGTCCCCCTTCCGGACAATCTTCCTTGACGATGGGGCACAAGTAAACCAATGGGGTTGGCCTCTTCTATGTAATCTATGCAACACTCGACGACTTCTTCAATGGCATATCTCTCTGCCATCGACCGTTCTGGATGAGCACGGTTTCGGACGTAGCCCTTTGTAAAAGACATGAACTGTTTGTACGTTTACATTTGATGTAAGTACAAAAGACCTAGTTCAAGTATCTGAGGAATGATGTGAACCATTAGATGAACCATCATATCGAAGAATGATGGAGGGAAGTACATCTCAAGCTGACACGGAATCTTTGTCAGAAATGTCTGAAGATGTCCCAGTTCGTCAGGATCCAAAATTTTTTATTAAATCACATTAAAGAAGTAGCACAATTTCGTGATCACGACCTTAATAGCAGTTGGTTTAATTGCCCTTATTGCAATCGGGAGAAACACAGTTAGCATGACATGGCAGTCATGCGAGTTATAGCCAAAGAGAGACAAGTCTTTCATTGAGACTACTTTCCGGATGTTTGATGAAAACCCGGTAGGCACTCTCAAATCATGTAAAGACTTGCACACCCCTTCTTCTTCTCGGGTGTTAGGGTGTAGCTTGCAGGCGAAAGGTATATTTTCTCATGTTCTTGTGGCTGTGGGTAATCTCTTTCCTATCTTTAAATTCACCAGGCCATTACGAGAGCATAGACTATCCTTAGTCTTACTCGGAATGTCCAGCAAAGTACCGATAATACTGTCGAAGACATTTTTCTTGAGGTACATGACATTGATGGAATGACAAATCTCCAGGTCTTTCCAGTAGGGTAAGTACTTAAAGAAAATAGAGTGCTTCTTGAATGGAACGGCTGGCTCATCTTTGTCTTCCGAGTTTTTCTTCCTTTTTGTTGCCTTCTTCTTTGTCTTCCCTAAAACAACCTTCAGATTACTAGTTATATCAAATACCCATTTGCTATTGTGAACTTTGGGTGCAGACCCATTCTCTACTGTCTTGTAAAATAGTTTTCCCTTTGTTTGATATTTGTGCCTACTGGGTAGGAACCGCCGATGCCTCATGTACAACAATTTGTTAGATGATGAAAGGTAGATAGATGCGGTGTTATCCACGTAGGTTACGTAACCCGTCTTCCCTTTGATCTATCCCAAGACTGAAAAGTTTGCCGGGTAGTCGTTGATGGTGATGAAGATAATGGCTCTGCAAGTGAAGTACTCACGTAGGTATTCATCCCACACCTTGATACCCTCATCTCGTGGATCTGCCATATCCTCCAGCGAAGGATCAAGAAAGACATCTATTTTTATCCCAGGTTGTTTCGGGCCTTGTATAAGGACTGACAATAAGATATACTTTCACTTCTGACATAGCCAAGTTAGAAGGTTATACATGGTCAGTAGTACTGGCCAAGTACTATGCGAGCTGCTCAAGTTATCAAAAGGGTTCATTCCATTGGTACTTAGTGCAAATGTAATATTCCTCGGATCCGAGGCAAAATCTGGATGTATTGCGTCAAAGTTTTTCCACTGGCAAGCATCGGCAGGGTGGCGGAGCTTCCCATCATTCCTATGATTCTCGTGATGCCATCTCATCAGTTCAGCGTCCCTAGGGTTTCAGTATAAACGCTTTACGCGATCTTTCACTGGCAGGTACCACTTCACCAGGGAAGGAATTTTCTTCTTGTTGTTCGGAGAGGAATCATATTCTTGCCTATCAAAATCCTGCGACTCGTTACTCGATTTGTACCGACTGGTCCCACATGTCGGCAGCACTCCAAGTTTACGTGCTCTTTGCGATATAGGATAGAATGGTTCGAGCATGCATGAAACTTTTGCACACCTAGTGATAACGGACATATGAGTTTCTTCGCTTGATATATGTTGGCCGACAGGAAGTTAGGCTTCGATAGGATCTTACTTAGGAGGGACAATAAATCATTGAAACTACTATCCGACCATCTGTTGCACGCATTCAACCTTAGTAGTTCAAGCACCGAACGTAAGACTGTCATCTCCTTAGAACAACCATTCGATTCTTCGAACAATAGATCTTTTGCAGCCTTCTATAAAGACTCAAAATTATCTAACCCTCTCGTAAAACCCGTCAACACTACCATTTTGGCGTGGCATAGCATCTCCTCCAGATCGAAATTAGCATTGTCATTGAGGTCATTCATCATTTCGTCGTCTGACATATCTACTGTGAAATTATCACCATCCCCTCTTTCTTCGTGATTACCATCCCCTTGAAGGTTGGCATCTTCGCTGTGATGAGACCAAACCTTATAATCCGCAACAAATCCACACTTCACTAGTTGTGACCTGATTACATCTGGAACAATCCACACTTTCTAGTTCTTGCAATCGACGCACGGACAATGTATTTCCTTTCTACCCACTATTGAAGCATGTGCCTTTGCCGCTTCAATAAATTTCTAAACCTCCTTTATGTATGACTACTGAAATCTTGGCGTATTGTACATCCATGTTCTATCCATCTAAGAATTTAAACAAATTTAAATAATATCAAACATTCAAACAATAATATATAGTTTTAAAATAAATATCTAAAAACCGTAAAAAAACAAGCTATTCAATTATTGATGAAAAAATTGATTTGGAAAAAAACAACTATTCCCTTGGAAAAAATCCCCACTCTCTTTCTCTCTCCAAATAGATCTAGGAGTTCACATGCACATTCAAATCTCCTCATTTTACATTCAAAAGAACTAAAATGATTTACATATGGACTAAGGCATAACATTGCACTAATATTACATAGATATTTTGGTTCAAATGCATGGTAAAACACAAATAAAAATTATTACATCTAGGTCAAAAAAACCACTATTTTCAACTAAAATTGACACTATCCAAACCCTTAAATCAAAGGCAAACTTTATAAATATAGTTGGAAAACATGATTCTAACATTTGGTAGATAAATACCCTAAGAAATTCGAGTTCAAAACCTCCCCCAATTTTTTTGTAAGTTTTGGAGAGAGAAATGTCGGGTTGGAGAAGAAGGGGTTAGGCTGGGCAAATATATATGTGGGAGGATATCTCAGGCGGGCCGCTTAGGGGCCCGCTTGTGATAATTGACTATTCTCAGGCAGGCCCCTAAGTGGCCCGCGTGCAATAATAGATACATTATCGCAGGCGGGTGTCTTAGTGGCCCGCATGTGATAATCGATCTCTGCAGACGGGCTGTTGCGACCCCGGATCCGGATTATCATAGACGGGCCTCATCTTGGCCCGCTTGCGACCTCGAGGGGGGTCTGTCTGTGAAAACCGAATCTGTAGTAATGAGTGTGTGATATGCTTGATTTTATTTAGAATGTTTAAGGAACATTAGAAGTCAATGATTCTGACTCTGGGCTGCTACAAATCCCAACATCAACGAACTTATTAGCCTCGATAATATGATAGTTTATTGATGAAGAGGTCAGTACAAATATTCTTCTCACAAGTAGTGATTATTTTATATATGTCTTCTCACTTATATTTGCTATAGGGAATATATGGTACTACAAAGAAATTTCGGGTCAATAAGTTCAGACCATTAACAACAAAATGACCAGTCAACATGATAACAAATTCCAAGGTTCTGTTAGAAGACATCATCCAGTTGAAAGTGCAAAAAAAAAACTAAACTTCTGAAACATTTCCAAAGTTCAGGAGATAAACACTTTGCCAAACGTAGTTACAAAACTATTACATATCTTTCGATTTCTGAGCATTCGGGATATTTCAAAATGAATAGGCTGCAAAATATATTTATCTAGCAAGATTTTAGTTCAGAGCATTATTTACTAGAAGCTAAAAATTAATTAGTTGACATAAAAGATACTTCTTCTATTCTAATTCATATTAACAGCACTTTCTTCTTGTGCAGATGCCATTGGTTTAGCATCTTATATTACGGACTGAAAGACAAGAGTGTCATGGGATAATCAAAATTCATGACTGGATGCTCCGAATTGAGTGGTTTCAACTAAAATCAATTAATACATGTAAGTGACCGATGCAATTGTTTTGGTTCTCAATATATAAAGACATGATAAGGTTAAAACCAAATTATGTAGTGACAAAGCAAAATTAATTAATGATGATTCATTGAATTATTTTAACAACCATTAAAAGAAAATGAAAAGGCTAATAACACTAGCTAGCTATGTGTAGAGTATTCTTTATCATCCACAAGTGCAACCTATATATCATTTGGCTATTCCTGAAACAACAAAGCTGTGGAACAGGTATAATACTTTCTTATAGAGAATAAAATTTCCATTGCCTAATAAATGCCGGAATATTGTAATTGTTAATTTCAAATTTTGCATCTATATATCTAGGTGGAAAACAATTATAGTAACATAGATTAGAAAAGGACCATCTGCAGTTACCACAATCCCATATGGTCATACTTTTTATAAAATTTAATCTAAAAGTAAGACTCCAACGTGAGTACAACCCACTACTTACTAATTCTGTATTTTACAATCATTAGATTAAGAAAAATACAAAATTGAGATTCCAACACCAGAACAAATAGGTTGTGATTAGTTCTGAATTTTGAAATGATATGGAAAAGCTATAATATAGTTGATACAATTCGATATTTATTAATTATGAATCTTAAATTTATTAAATATAATTGAACAATCTTTGACAGACTCTCCAAATCGAGTACTATTTGATATTTATTACTTCAAAGTTCTAGATTATTAAATAATTAAAAATAAATAATTTAAACTTCAAATCCAGTATAACTCACTACTTACTAACTCTTAATTTCTGAATTAAGTTATAGCAAATATTAAATTTAGGGTCCAACATGAGTGCAAATCAGTACTTAATATTTTTTAAAAAACATTAAATTAACAAAATAGATAGTAAAGAGTATTAGGATGCACTACCAGAAAACCGAGATTTCGTGAGGGTTAAAATACCATCACGAAAATAAGAATACCGTCACGAAAAATATTTCGTGACAGTCCACCCTCACAGAAAACCTCTCACGAATCAGAAGCCAGGAAAATATCGTTTTTGAGGCGGTTAACCATCACAAATTATTTTCGTGGCGGTGAGGCACCGTCATGAAATAAGACACCGTCACGAAATAAGAGAACTTCCAAGGAGGTCACCCATCCTAGTACTACTCTCGCCCAAGCTCGCTTAATCTATTGGGATCCGATGCTTTAGTGCTAGTATGATCGCATCTGACATACTCGTGCCGCCGGTGGGTCTAGTTCTTTCTGGTCCAAGTAGAGACGCGATAGTACTGTACATTATTTCGTGAAGAGACAATCATTTTCGTGGCGGTCTAAAAAATACCTTCACAAAAACAACTGATTTTCATGGCGGTGTGTCGAGAACCGTCATAAAAATATGTTTTCGTGGTGGGTTGTGCTGCACCTTCATGAAAATTGTGATTTCCGTGAGAGTGTATCTAATCCTCTCACGAAAATTCAACGCCGTCACGAAATCTCGATTTTCTGGTAGTGATGGATTTTGTACTTATTTCTGGAATTGCTAATTTTAAATTTTGGGACCATAAATAAACTTATTTTGCCTTTTGAACTTTAAAACATATTTGCATGCAACTTTTGATAAGATTTAATAACTAACGAATTGAACATGTGATTAACATTTTAATATTTATAATACCATGTGCAATGCACAGGTTAGCGACTAGTATTGCTGATTATTAGTAATTTGAGACTCGAGGATGTGAATACGTTCATATCTATTAATTATGAAATTAAAGGTTTCATTCGATCTTGCATTAAATGCTCCAAGTACTACCATTTTATGATTCGTATCAATGATAAATGATTCAATACTTAAATTTCCAGTTGAATTACTTAGTTATTCATTAATCATTGTAACATCGGGAAGACCGTGTGTTCCAGCTGCAGTCATGATAAATACATTTTCAAGCAAGAAATAACAAATGTATTCAACCACATGCATGACTAAATTTAAATTAAAATATTTCTATAACAAAAGCCCATGCAATGCATGGGTTGGCGACTAGTCTACCCTATAGTTCCTCACCTCATTTTACTCATGACCATCATCATTCATCAAGTCTGACGTCTCATATCATCTGCATCACATGAACAGTCTGGATCATCCCAAGCCTAACCCTCACCCGAAATCGCCCACCCAATCCCCGTTTCATCCTCCAAATCACGTCCCCATCCTTCTCCTCGTGTAGACATCACTGGCCCCCTCGCTGTTTTCTCCCCAAATCAAGCCCCTCTTGCCAACTCCTCCATTGATCCAGGTCCCCATCGCCAATCCCCCATCCCCAGCTCATCGTCGTCAATCCCCTGTCGCCATCGCCGTCGCTCTATCGATCCCCCTCTTTTCACCTCATTGTGCCGCCGCCCCGATGTTCTCCCTCTACCCCCTCACCTACCGCCACCGCCTTCTCCCACTACCATTCGTGACCATTCGTGACAGCACACATCCTGTCTCCCCATCCGTGTCAGGACCTGACCAGATTAGGGCCTGATCTTCAGAGAAAATTCAGAGATTTGGCTAGTGGCTAGCTAAATATGTACTTACAGAATCAATAAACGGAGGAAATTCCAAAGTAAATTAACAATCATAGAGGAAATATAAGTGGCGGCTGCAAGATAGAATGGGTAATGGTGGGAGTTGAAGTGTGACACGTTCAACCAGAGGCACCAGGGCGTGTTGTGACAGTCATAAGTCCATGCATGGCAGTCATAAGTCCATGGTTTGGGCGCTAGGTCATCTTCCTATTAGGCACCTGATCAGTCCCTGCCGGAGACAGGTGGTTCAGCGGGTGGCTCTCTTGTTGTGCGTATTATATTGATGGTCCTGTCACAACTCTTTTCTGAGGTACCATGGTGGTATTGAGACGCGTGGTAACATGTTATAGAGTTGTGTCTTGTGGGTAAATTAGTACACCTTTAGCCAGAGTAAAACTATTCGAATAGCCGTGCCCGTGGTTATGGGCGGCCTAGCAATGTGTTTTGGGATTAGTCCTATTTACACTAAATTAAATTGGATATTATTTGGATTAGCTCTAGGTTGGGAGTGGTTGGGCTCGTACTACTTTGGAGGGTTGTGCGGTGGTGATTAATATTGTTTAATGACTACTTGTTTTATTACTTCTTTAAATGCTCTTGTTAAATGCTATTTATGCAAATGAGCTCTATTATGCATATCTTTGTATACCTGTGCAGTTGCATCTTTGTTGAGTAGCTTGCGGAGTATTCTATGTACTCACCTTGCAATCAATATGTGGAGGCCATGGGCCCCGGGTATCTCATCACAAGTATATGGACCACTCGGATAGAGGATGGGACTAGCCTTGTAATTAGAGATATAATAGGATCCGGCAGACTTTGCCTTGTACAATAAGGAATATACAGTCCTAGTCAGGCACGTTGTATCTCTACAAGGAAATCCCTTAGCTGTAATCCGGTTGGGACTCCTACCTTGTAACCCTATCCCCCAGTATATAAGGGGAGGCAGGGTGCCCTCTGAGAGCAGGTTCAGACGGTTCATCAGAATCGCCACTATAATTCCTCAAAGGAATACACCCCAAACTGGACGTAGGGTATTACCTCACATCGAGAGCCTGAACCAGTATAAAATCTCCTTGTGTTCCTTTGCAATCCACCGAGTAGCCCCATATTTATATTACCGGTGTAAAACATCGACACAACAATCATCAGAGAAGTATTACAACGATGAAGGTTTCTTGGAGGACTAGGTGGGACCCTGGTCAAGCGCCTATGGAGTGGAGTCATCATGCTCGTCGCTAGTTTATTTCCACTGCTAAGAAATTTATTTATTTGAGAGGTTCTATTCGCCTCTGTAATAATTATACTCGGTATTTGTAAGATAATTACTTTGATTATCAGTAATGTGTTTTGTGTGTCTTGGTTGATTCCTAGATGAGGATTCACGCATAATAAAGCACCTAAATTTTGGATAGAAATTCTGGGTATGACACACATGGGCGTTGTCCTCCGGCGCTGTGGCACCAGGGCGTGGCTGTGTGGCAAGACGAGGTGGCGTGCAAGGATCGGCTAGGTGGCGTCCGTGGGAGGACGCGTGATTCGTTGCACGTCTTGCTTATTAACATCTCAGAAATATTTTGCCATAGTTAGGGCAGTCAAACAAACTCTCATACGAGCTCCTGGTTTATTTGGCCATAGACTAGAGCTACCTTTGATTCCTCAAGATTTTTTTTATTAATTACTCCGGATTCTATCATTTCCATATAAAGATCATTTCCTTCACGAGTCCGTTCCCCTACTCCGCCAAATACGGATACGCCTCCGTGAGCTTTAGCAATATTGTTGATTAATTCTATGATGACTATTGTTTTATCTACAGCTCCCCCAAATAGTCTAATTTTTTCTCCATGTCGATAAGAAGCTAAAAGATCGACCACCTTAATACCAATTTCAAAGATGGATAATTCTATATCTAATTTGATAAAGACAGGCGTAGATTTATAAATAGAGAATGTTGCACTAGTATCTACAGGACCCAAATTGTCAGGCACGTCCGCCACTTGTGGCAGAGCGGCATGACGCACGGGCGAGCTTGGTGAGCGTGCGACGCGGCTCGGTGCAGGGCGGTGCAAGGCGGTGATGCTGGGTTGGAGCAGCACGGTGCGACGCGGTGGTGGCTTGCGGGCATTTGCCCCAGCAACACGGTGTGTCCTAGCTGGCTTGTGCACGCTGGGCCAGGTGGGCCGTTGGCTGGGCTGGCTTAGGATGGGAGAGTAGGGGGGTTGGACTGCCTCGCTGCTGGGCCGGAGCAAGGGAGGAAGATATTGGGCTGGCTGGGAGATGATGGAGAAGAAGAGGATGGGCTGAAACAGGAGATGGCGGCCCCAGATGAATAGTATCCTTTCTCATTTTTGGAAAATTTGAGGAATAACATTTAGTTAGGATTCAGAATTTGAAATTTGGGAAGATGTACTTGAGATCACTTTGACACAGAAACCAAGATTCAAACAAGATCTGAAATTTCAAAAATAAATTCATATTAAAAATAAAGTTTTAAACAGAGTGAAAATCAGGCATTACAATAACCCATCATACACGTACCCCCGGTGCAATGGACAAAAAGCAACGCCAAACATGGAGGCCCACCTAGCAGTGGCGCGGTGCATGGTGAATGCAGACCAGCACAGTGAGGACGACGAAAGGGACCCCAAAAACGACAGGCAAAAACAGCCGCACTATGCCGATCCGACGGCAAACGGGTGCTGCAACCAGGAGAAGTGAAAACCAGCCATATTCCAGAGCAGGGTGACGCGTTGGCACGCCGCTACGGCCACGACAGCGCCAAAATTCGGAGAGAAGGCCAATGACCAGCAGGTTTGAAGATTTTTGATTTGATACTGTCTACAGAAAACGTACAGTTTTTAGCACTCACTTCTACAGAATTGATTTTCACAAACAGACCTCCCTGAAGATCGCAGACGGGACAAATCTTGGCCCGCCTATACATAAATATTTGCTCCTTTGATTTTATCCCAAACTGTTCTCTTACTATTTCTACAACCCTTGTTGATAAATCTTCCTCCCTTGGGTTTTCCCTTGATATCGTATGGGTGAAGTTGGTAGCCGATTCTGCTTAGGATATTCTCTCTGATAATTACTTGAATCAGGAACATCTCCTAGGTAATTTTGTTGATACCCCCCATAATAGGCAGTTCGATGATACCCCGGAGGTATGTCATCCTGTTGCCCCCCAATCGGATCCTAGGATAACACATTGGCAAGTGCATCCTTTCTAACTCCATAAGTAACCTAAACCGGCTCCATTTTTATTGACAAATATACTGGACCCCGATTAGGCTCCTAAGTAATTGATCCATCCACCGTTTTCCTGATAAGGTTATGCAGCGTGTTCACCAATATTCCTGATTGATTGATAAGCGCGTGATGCACTACTTCATTTACCATCTCTTGTAAGGGTTTTGATGGACTTTCAGGTGGTGTATGGCTCGATTCTCCGACTAGAACTGGTTTTGGAAGTTGAGATTTTTGAATCAGCCCTTGTCTAGTCAGACCGAAAGACTCCAAACAGAGCTTCTGAAAATTGGCTATATTTTGTTCTACTTGCTGTTTTTGCTCTTCTGTCAGATCGTCCATGGTGCCTGGAATCACATTGTCAGATTTGATCTCTTTTCTAGCCATGTTGAAACTTCGCGTCTCACCGAGCGTGCCAAAAACGTGTTGACACCGAAAATCACCAGCAGCGTCGAGAATGTGCTGAGGATCTGGTTCGATGCACTAGACACGCGAAGGCCTGGGAGATCTGCTTAACTCCAGTGCAGGTCCTAAATTTGAGGTTCGTAGGTGTGCTAGTCAATTTGACCCTGCAATTGACAAGGAAATAGAAATATTAGAACAGTGAGCCAATCGGCTGGAAGCCGAATTGGACTTGTTTCATCGGCTGATTGCCGATATGAACTAAAGCACTTATACATTGACTGGAAACCGATGATGGCATAAATAGGCAAAATAAATAGATCAATTGACTACCCTCCAGCCGACTGCGATAACAGTGCAGATAAACAAAATAACAATTAAACAATGCAGTCGACTTTATTTAATAAAAGATAAATTATCGGCTAGACACTCCAATAAAACATTGCATAGACATCAATCGGCTTAACGAGGATAAAATTATTAACACTAGTCTAATAGGTCGGACCTAACCGATAGAGCACAGACTGATGATGATAAAAGAACCTCGATGAGCCGATAGATCTAATACAATCGTGATGTACTATACGATAATTTATCGGCTATACATTCCGATAAGACCCTTGCATGAAAATCTATCAACCTAGCAGAAACAACTTATCGTTAGTAGTTTAGTAGGTCGGATCTAACCGATGCAGCACAAACTGATGATAAATTATACCTAGTATGCTGATAAATCTACGCACGCGTGATGTGATATACCTACTTAGACTAAGAGATTAAACTTAACTGATGCAGCCGTAGATAGAATAGATACATCGTGGTAAGCCGACTACCTAGACCGGCTAGAATATCGGACCTAACTGAGGAAGTCCTAGCCGATACGATAGTCGGGGTAATGAGACTTACCCTCTCGCAGGAGGTCGAACTTAACCGATGCAGCCCGGCTCGAGAGGCAAGAACCCGTCAAAAAGGGTGGCGATGCGCCGAAATTGTATTGATTTGTGTGATGATTTACAAGGTACCCGGGCATACGTATTTATACCCTGAGTTGATACAAGTCCTTATTGGACACAACACACGATTTCCTAATTATAGAAGGAAAACACTAATAAGACCTGATCGGACACGAGATCAGGTTTCCTAAAAGAAAAAAATACTAACATTGCCCTCTCCGTGGTCTTCACGATCCCTTCCCAAACTCGGCTTCCTTCGGATTAATTCCCGCTAGTTGACTGTGATTTTTTCCTTAACTAAATCTGATAAAGAATCATACCAAATTTTGGCATTAACAGGTGTATAAGCTGCACATTTTTCTGTTTTTCCTCTTAATGATTGCAAAAATACTCTAGTAGCATAAATTCTGATTCATGAAATTTTGCTCCATGAAAGACGAACTCAAGTCACCCAAAACACGTGTCTGGGAAAGAGCCATGAGCCGACTCCTGACGCTAGGGGGCTATGACTAGTCGGGCAGAGTGCTTAAATGTAAGGCGTCAACTACTCGGGGAAACTAATATCAATAAGAGGAGGAACACATATTTACATATATTATAAAATACATAAATTTTCTTCGGGTGAATGTTTTCATCATTAGATGCTACTCATCCGAAATGTTTATAATGTAGGGCTAGTTCTGGATACGCGTAACAGGAACTCAGGGCTACGAGCCTATCTCCTACGCTCGGGGGCTGGGCCAGTCTGCCAAGATACACTTGGAGTGCGACGCTTCAAGAATCACTTGGAATGCTCTACGAGAGCTATTATCTGAGTACTCGCACTAGTCGGGACTCGTGTGTGGGCTAAAGACCAACCTCCGGCGCCAGTCGGAGCTCGGATACCACTCGGCTGGATGAGGTACATCCCATGAGGGTCGCCAGCCGAATCCTATGCTAATGTGAGGTTCGGGTACCTTATTCGGCTAACAACCGACCTCTGGCACCAGTCGAGGCTTGGGTACCACTCCGCAGGGTGAGATACACCCCATGAGGGTTATCAGCCAAATCCTATGCTAATGCAAGAATTCAGGTACCTTATTTGGCTAATAACCGACCTCCGACACCAGTCGGAGCTCGGGTACCACTCTGCCTGATGAGGACATCACTAGCTTGGATATGACCATAGCTACCTTATGTATTCATCAACCAAAGGTGCATGCTTTCTACGTAAGATTTACGTGTTATAAATTTGAACAGCCGTTACTACACCATGAGTTTTGTGTGTTTTCATTTGTAGAGATACTTGCTTGGGTGAAGGAAAAGAGACCGAGCGTAAGGAATGCATGGATGATCAAAGAAGTTGATTGGAGACCAAACCAAGACCTTACCCAAGTCTACTCCTACATACTATGTCACTTTTGGTCCATAGAAGGTAAGAGATAAAGTTATGCATGTTTTGGATTCGGATTCGAGCCTTTTGACAGCATCAACGTCAAACGGATCTAGTCGCCGATCTAGAAGGACTTTTGGGGCCCATGAGTACTTGTTGGAAAGCTTATGGAGTCTACTTTCAGATGGTTTTGGTCCCATGTCAAAATTACTCCTGAGCTATCCGGAATTGTCAAAAAAAGACACGTACCTCTTCCAGTCCGAGTCTGTTTTGGGCCTTGTAATTGTGTCGTGGGATAAGCCCAAGGGGTGTGCACTCTAGGGTTAACCCTAGGACGTCCCAACTTATATATATTCAGTAGTCATTGTCGTTTAGAGTCGGGTTTTGCTTAGATTAGTCTGCCGCCAGATGCCGTAGTTTCGCCGTTGATAAAGTCCAGTTTGTGGAATCCCAACTTCGAGTGTTAAATTATTCATCTGCAATTCAGATTGCGTTCTTCCTTGTTCTTGTGAGTTTCTTCGATTGCTTGCAGGGATAAAATCTTCGTGGCGAGGTCGACTACATGAGAGTGTGGTTGATAACAACTAGATGTGTGGGTGTAGCGGTTGCGAGGTGACGATCGCTGATCGGAAGCCTTAAAACGTGAACGTCTTCACGTCGCCAAATCGAACCTATTGGAAGATCGGGCACCCAGGCGTATCACTTCCAGGTTGGGTACGCCCCATGAGGGTCGTTAGCCGAATCCTATGCTAATGCAAGGTTTGGGTACCTTATTCGGCTAATATAACTAACCTCCGGCGCCAGTCGGGGCTCGTGTACTACTCGGTTAGGTAGGGTACGCCCCATGAGAGTCGCCAGCCGAATCCTATGCTAATGCTAGGTTCGGGTACCTTATTTGGTTACAACTCTGCCAGGTTGGGTATGCCCCATGAGGGTCGCCAGCTGAATCTTATGCTAATGCAAGGTTCGGGTACCTTATTTGGCTATAATTCTGTTGGGTAGGGTATGCCCCATGAGAGTCACCAGCCGAATCCTATGCTAATGCAAGGTTCAGGTATCTTATTTAGCTTTGCCGAAGTCAGAGAAGACCTATGTCATCAAAACGTATCCGGAGTTAACATGCACTGCATCACACCTGAGGAGGATAAGCAGATCCTGCAATATATTTACTTGGGCATATGTGGCAATCATGTTGCATCTAGAACATAAGTCGGAAAGGCTTGCGGACAAGGATTCCTCTGGCTAATTGCGGTTACTGACGCTGAAGTACTCATCCTGACATGCGAGGGATGCTAATTTTATAGGGTTGTGCTGGGTACATCGGTTTAGGCCGGCTTATTCAGTAGTAGGCCAAAGATATGAGTTTCTCGATAGCACGCTCTATTGGGCCGCTCACTGACTGTGTTAAAATCACAGTGTAGGTGCTATTCATAGAAACCAATTAAATAATCAGATATGTTTCATGCTAAGCCTACAGCTGGGTGTATATATTTGGATATCTGCATTATTTACCAGGTATTGAGGATATATCCTTATAAGGATCGATAGCTGGTCTCCATTAAATTGGGGATGCAAATATCTCTCAAATACACCTGACCACGTATTGGGTTAAAATCCATAAAGTGGTACTCGGCTTACATGCTTAGCCATTATTTGCCATGAGCAAAAATCATTTCAGCTGACATGATGCTGAAGAGTCTCATATACCAGTAGTGCACTACTCGGAAAAGACTATAAAAAATTCTTCCAGCTGACATGAAGCTGAAGAGTCTGATTTTTGAGTGATATACTACTCGGAAAAGACTATAAAGTTAAAAATTCTTCCGGCTGATATGATGCTGAAGAGTCTAATTTCTGAGTAACATACTACTTGGGAAAGACTAAAAAATATTTCGGCTGACATAATGCCGAAGAGTCTTATTTTCGAGTGATATACTACTTGGGAAAGGCTAAGAGGTTAAAGATCTTTGACTTTGTGTTTAATTGTTTCACAATTAAGCACAAAGTCGGGGGCTACACCTAATAGGTGCGCCTATTCGGCGCATATGCCAGTTGACATGAAGCAGAACTCGGGAGAGGAAGCACTCGAACAAAGAGTACTCGGGAGCAATGCACTCGAGAATTCTTCACCGTGGGGGATGAGCACTCGACATCAGCTGTAACTCAACTATGAAGGTCTCAGGGGCTGTTGTCGGTGCCATGGGCCCAGGGTACCTCATGAGAAGCTATTGGGCCACTAGGACAGAGGATGGGCCTAGCCTTGTAATTACGGATACAATAGAACTCGGCAGACTTAACCTTGTATGACAGGGAAAATACAGTACTAGTCGGGCACGTTGTACTCCTAGAAGGAGATCCCTTGGTCGTAGTCTGACTGGGACTTCTACTTTGTAACCCTGTCCCCCAGTATATAAGGGGAGGCAGGGCGCCCCCTAAGGGCAGGATCACCATGATCACAATCATATATCCTCAAAGGAAATATACCACAACTGGACGTAGGGTATTACCTCACCTCGAGGATTTGAACCAGTATAAATCGCTTGTGTTCCTTTGCAATCCATCAAGTTTCAGTCCGACAAGTAGCCCTATATATTTATTGCCAATACAAAACATCGACAGTGTTCACCATAGTCAATGTTTTGTATCGGCAATAATAATATAGGGCTACTCGTGAGACCTAAACTTGAAGGATTACAAAGAAACATGAAACAATTTATCCTGGTTCAGGCCCTCGATGTGAGGTAATACCCTACTTCCAGTTGTGGTGTATTGCCTTAGAGGTTTCTCTGGTGAGATTGTCATATGTCCCGGAAGGCTCCCTACCCCTCCTTATATACTAGAGAGATAAGGGTTACAGGGTAGGAAACCCAGTTGGATACGACCAAGGCTTTCCTTATTAGTTCATAGAGAGTCCAGCTAGGATTATATCCCTTTCCTTGTCATGCAAGGTAATATGAAGCCGAGTCCTACCCTATCTCCAATTGCAGGAGCCGGCCTACCCTCTATCCGAGTGGCCATAATTGCCTTCCTTGAGGTACCCAGGGCCCATGGCCTCCATAGTAGCCCCTAAGTCCTTCATAGTTGAGTCACAGCTAATGCCGAGTGCTCATCCTCCATGGTGAAGAGATTCTCGAGTGCTTTGCTCCTGAGTACTCATTGTCCGAGTGCTTCTTCTCCCGTGTCCTGCTTCATGTCAGCTGGCAACGAGGCTATGAAGGGCTTCATGGAAGAATATGAATAGTGTGCACCGAATAGGTGCACTATTAGGTGTAGCCCCCGACTTTGCGCTTAATTGAGAAACAATTAAACATAAAGTCAAAGATCTTTAACCTTTAAGTCTTTTCTGAGTGATATGTTTCTTAGAAATTGGACTCTTCTGCTATATATTAGCTGGAAATTTTGCTCAAGGCAATTTGGCTAAGCATGTAAGCTAAGTATCACTATGGACCCAAGCCCAATGCGTGATGAGGTGTACTTGAAAGATACCTGCATCTCCAATTTTAATGGAGACCAGCTATGATCCTTATAAGGATATATCCTCAATACCTTAAAATAATCAAGATACCCGAATGTATACACCCGACTGTAGGCTTAGCATGAAGCGTATATGATTATTTAATCGGTTCTTGTAAAATAACACCTGCATCGTGATTTTAACGTGACCAGCAGGCGACCTAATAAGGCATGCTATTTAAGAACACATATCATTGGCCTACTATTGAATAAGTTGGCCCAAACTGACCTACCCAGCGTAGCTTTATGAAATCCTGGGATTTTGATCATTGCTCAACCTGCCCATTGCTCTGGGAGTGTGCAACCGAAGCATAGCAGATTTTGGTGCCAAAGTCGTCAGAAAAATCTTTGAATATGCCGCCTGTGAATTGAGTGCGTTATCCATAATGATGTGATTGGGGACTCCAGATCTGTAGATTATACTCAATAAGAAGTCTTTTGCCTAGGCTGCAGTTATGGTAGCAACAAGTCTGGCCTCAATCCACTTTGTGAACTTGTCCACCGTGATGATCAGATGTGTGAACCCTCCTAGCACCTTCTTGAATGGCCTGACTATGTCAAGCCCCTAGACTGCAAAGGGCTAAGATATTGGGATAGTCTACAACTCTTCCATTGGTAGGTGAGTTTGCTGAGCGAAAAATTGACATTCCTCACATGACCGGACGAGTGCTTCAATATCGGTAACCGTAGTCGACCAAAAGAATCTTTGTCTGCAAGCCTTTCTGACTTACGTTCTAGATGTAGCATGGTTGCCACAGATGCCCGAGAGGATAGATTGCAGGATCTGCTTGCCCTTCTCAGGTGTGACATAGTACATGAGAACTCCAGATGCACTTTGACGATATAGGTCTTCTCCGGCTATGATAAATCTTGTGCTCCGTTGCTGGACTTACTCAGCTTTGTTGAGATTTTTAGGAAGTTCATCTTCCAGTAGGAATCGAATGATTGGGGTCTTCTAGTCTTGAAAAATAATGAGCACCTCCGTAGATTCCGGGTTTGGTGCAACCTCCGATTGTACGGGTTCTGGCTTCTTCTTGACTGAGAGCTTCAGTAGCGGTTTCTTTCCTTGTTTTGGCCAAATAGGTACCTGAATGTTGCGCTAACGTAAGATTCGGCTAGCGACACTCATGGGGTGTACCCATCTTGACAAAATTGTGGTCGAATAAGGTATCCGAACCTTGCATTAGCATAGGATTCGGCTGACGACCCTCATGGGGCGTACCCTACCCAGCAGAGTTGTGGCCAAATAAGGTACACGAACCTTGCATTAGCATAGGATTCGGCTGGCGACCCTCATGGGGCGTACACTACCTAGCAGAGTGATACCCGAGCCCCGACTGGTGCTGAAGGTCGGTTATTGGCCCACATGGACCGTACAAGGTAAAGGTGACATCCGTGTCCCGACTGACACGAGTGCTCGGTCAATAGCCCTCGTGGAGCATTTCGAGTGATTCTTGAAGCGACACACTCCAAGTGTATCTTGGCAGACTGGTGCGGCCCTTGAGCGTAGGAGATCGGCTCTGAGCCATGAGTTCCTGTTACGCATATCTGGAACTTGGCCCTGCATTATAAACATATCAGATGAGTAGCATCTAATAAAGAAAATAATCACCCGAAGAAAATCTAAATATTTTACAATATATGTAAATATGTGTTCTTCCTCTTATTGATTTTAATTTTCCCAAGTAGTTGACTCCTTACGTTTAAACACTCTGCCCGACTAGTCATAGCCTCCGAGTGTCGGGAGTCAGCTCATGGCACTTTTCCAGACACGCGTTTTGGGTGACTTGAGTTCGTCTTTCATGGAGCAAAGCTTCACGGATCGGAATTTATGCTACTCGAGTACTTTTGCAGTCATTAAGAGCAAAAAACAGAAAGTGTGCAACATGTAGACCTATTAGCTGTAAGCGGCTGTGGCATTGGCGAGACCGAGTGAGGAATTGACGATCTCATCCCCCCTAGATCCGATCCCGACTGGCGCTAAGCCGTATCCGAGTTAGACCATAGGGAAGTGAGTTGCCTCCAGCCTCATTTAGATGAGAATAACATAAAAAGGAGGAAATATGTATCAAAAAGTGACTTAGCTATTTGGTATTGCACGAGTTGGGAGTGGGGATGCCATCCTTGCATTTGAGCTTTTGAGCCCTCGAGCATGTCACTTGTCGTTCTGTTAATCTTCGGTTCTAGGAGGTCGAGTACGGTTGCGATCGACTGCCGCAATGAGGTCGTCCGACTTGCATTTGTGTCGATGTTTTATATTGGCAATAATAATATGGGGCTACTCGTGAGACCTAAACTTGATGGATTGCAAAGGAACATGAAACGATTTATCCTGTGTTCAGGCCCGAGGTGAGGTAATACCCTACTTCTAGCTGTTGTGTATTGCCTTTGAGGTTTCTCTGATGAGATTGTCTCAGTTGCCCTTAGGGGGCGCCCTGCCTCCCATTATATACCGGAGCGACAGGGTTATAGGGTAGGAATCCCAGTCGGACTCCAACCAAGGGATTTTCTTTTAGAAACACAACGTGCCTGACTAGGACTATATCCTTTCCTTGTCGTACAATGTAATGTATGCCGAGTCCTATTGTATCCTTAATTACAAGGTTAGGCTCATCCTCTATCTGAGTTGCCCTAATGCTTCTCATGAAGTACCTAGGGCCCATGGCCCCCACAGTTTGTGGTTCCCAGCCTTAGTCGGGGCTGCGTCGTTGGTGTCCTTCCGCTCCTTCTATCAGGGTTCCTTTTTGCCATCGAGCTCCTTGGCGACAGCGTCGACCAAGTCGGTGTATTTGTTTGCCATGTCGAACAAAGCGTTGACAGAGTTGGGATGTTTCCGAGTGACTTTAGCGATGAACGGGGTATCTTTCACTCCCTTGCGGAAAGCAGCTATGACGACCTCGTCCTTGATCTTGGGTATTGAGTTCCTCTTTTCGGAAAATCACTTGATGAAGTCACAGAGGGAGTCGTTTTTCCTCTGGTGGCACTGGTATAGATCGTACTCGGATGATGACTGTCAGACCCGGGTTTGACCCCGAATCCTATGTGTGTACCGTGCTAGTCCCACGATCAATTGCTAGCACACACATTCAACATTGGCATCATAATCCATACATCACAGGGTTAGCTCACAGCAGTCCAAACATAAGTCGTACAAGAGTCTAAACTTTAGCGATTACATAGAGGCCGACCGGCCAAATAGAACAACAAATTAACAAAGAGTTCAACAGCGGAAACAAGATAATAGAGGCACCAAAAACCAGCAAGTATGCCTCTGCCCGCCCACAGGCAACCAACCGGTAAGCCCTAGTAAGCACCGTCGTCATCGTCTCCAAAACCCGCTGCATAGAAGTACCCGATTGTCGGGTCCTCCTCAACCGTCTCTAAAAAAAGAAGTCACACAAGCGTGTGTGAGTACAATACGTACTCCGCAAGACTTATAGTATTTGCAATGGTATTCCATAATATGCGAAGATAAACAAGCCTGCAGTTTGCATAAATCATAATATACATAGCGAAAACATTGCGGTTTTGCAACGAAATTTTTGTAAAACAAGCTAGCATAGCAAACAAGTATATAAGCATCAACCCCCAAGTGTTTCCAACCATATGGGCTCCCTGCCCATGCTAGCCAACAGTGGCAACACGCTGCCACAACCATCCCAGCGAACTCCCCGTTCGCACCAAGATCTTTCCCCAAAACAGTTCCCAAAAATTAAAACTACTACGGTGGAGAATTTCCCAAGTCGTCCATAACCGAGGACACGGCTATTCAAATAGTTTTAACTCTCGAGAGTGTGTACAACTGTACCCACATGACAAGGACAATATGAGTTACCACACAGGAGGCTCACACCATCAATGACAAAGCCTTTCTATCGTTGACCTAGCAATATCCCGTGCTTATGATCCATCCCTAGGGAGTTGGGAGGCCTCCCAAAATCCCCAAGGCTCATACGATGTGTTGGTCACCCTTGAACAATAATCAAGGTACCCTCGGGCTATGGAAAAAAACCATAACCTGCACTATCCCAATGTCAACAATAATGACCTACTACTACCACCAGCGGGTCTATTGCTAGGTATCAACAATATACTAAGCTAGGAACTCCCCATAAGAGCCACATGTGGTTTGCACTGTGTTTCTTGGATCTAGCTACACTATAGAATCGGTCCTTAGTGACCCGGGCAAGACAACCACCTAATCGGTACCACAACAAGGCACCGAACACTACATCCACTTGCCCAAGTCAAAAGCATGTTTTCAGTTTTTGTTTTCCACCAAGAGCATAGGGGAATTACCCACTGTTCATTTCCATAATTTCGCAAACGCTTCATTTTCCCAACATCCCAAAATCAAGTAACAAGTAGCATTGATTAAAAAGCAAACTAAGCATACCTATTGACATCTTCCCAACCACATGAACCCAAATTTTCAGTGGCAACATAAGTGACAAGGAATTCATGATACTCAAGTAACAAGGACAGGGCATATGCAACAAGAGGTTAACTACCCAAGAATCCCACACATTTTCAAGTAAAACATCGCATGCATAATAGTTTGCAATCAATATAGTTTGTAAGTTTGAAATATAGGAGCAATTGATCAAGGGGGTGCTTGCCTTGTTCTTGGACTTCTTGGAACTCTTCTGATCCTTCCACAACCGGGTCAGCAACGTCGTGTTCTACGAGAATACCAAACGAATGCAATGAAAACAACAGCAAAATTTAATAGTACAGGAAGTACAAATATTTTTGCAGAATATGGAAGTGCATGATTTTATATGAATTTAGGAAAAAGAATCGCTTGAATCCGAGTTCGTATGTGGGAGATACGGCTAAACGAAGTCTGCTCTGTCCTAAAATCGAAAATAATTGAGAAACAGCGTTTTCGCTCGACCGAACTGCAGAAACGGCTGAAAACATTCTACCGACTTAACGGGTGGTCTATTTGGGACGTTTTCGGTTCTAGGGGCGTTTTTATGGTACGAAACCTACATGTGTGCTGCTGTGAACCTAAGGACAACTCCCAAAAGTGGATATACTCCAACTCGCTAGGATATTAATCGCGCACGCTCACACGTCACTAAAACGGCCTAACACGTGAAATCCACCGGGCGTGAAGTTTTAACCTAAGGCATTTGGGGGCGTGGAGGGTTTCTAGGGCCTAGGGGTCACTGGATGCACAAGTGGAACCTACGGGAAGGCTTCGGTAGTGGCGAACGCCTCGGTCCAAAAACGATGTCTTCGTACGCGCAAACTACACGTCTTCGCATGTTAACGACAACCGGCAAAATCGGGAATTCAACAGCAGCTTCTCTACTCGTGGTTTTATCCCGATCTAACGCTAGTGGGGCCAACCTAGCTTGCATGGGGCTGATGGGGTGGCTGTCGCTCACTCAAACACAAGCGCACCTAAGGTGTTCGGTGAAAAGCCAAGCTAAAGCACGGCTTATCTACCTCTGTCCTCTCATGCTCTAGTGCATGGCTAGTGATGCAGGGGCGTGGGGAAGCTCTAGGGGTCCTGCATGCAAGGTCGTAGGGTTCTAATACATGCGGCCATGCTCCGATTGAGCCTCATCCACACATGCGGCCACAGTGGTGACACTTGGGTGGATGGCAAAACAATGGCATGACAGGCCAAGCCAAGGACGTGGGGAGAACTAGTGGCCTCCTAGGAATAAAAAGGAAGTACATGCAGAAACAGAAGCTCACCGAAGAGTGTAGGCCGTGGGGTGCGACGTTGAGGCGGTGGTCAGCTCGGCAACAGGGTCGCTCGTGATGGAGGCTGCAGACAAGTGCTATGATGAGCTCAAAGAGTGAAGGGAAGATGGTGATACGGCCAGGACAGCGCTAACTCACCAGGGCGCAGTTTAGCGGCCGCAAGATCACGGCGGCACCCGATCGGCGTTGCAAAACACAATGGGGCTGCAGTGGTGCCTGCTGCTTGCCGAGGGCGAAAACGGAGTTAGGTCGGGCAAGAACACGTGGTGACACAGCTAAGACAAGGTAAAACTCACCGGAGCTCTCAGACGGAAAGCGTGTGCTCGCCGGCGCCGTGGGCGGCACCTCATGTTCCCGGCGAACCAAGGCAATCCCCTGGGTCCTTGGGTGCGTGAGAAAGAGGGCGAGCTGGGGAGGCGGGAGGACATAGGCTTGGTTAAAAAAAAAGGAAGGCAGGGAAGGAGAGGAGAGGGGAGGGGCGCTGGTTCTCCATCGGTCTCGCGATGATGTGTGCGCGGGCAAGCGTGCAGCAGACGGATGGGACAGGGCAGGGCGCCGCTGAGGCTGTCGGGGGCATCTCGCGAGGTCCCAAGGTGGCTCTGCCACTCGCTCTCACGTGGTCTAGGGCGCGCAGAGGAAGCCACCTGGTCGAGCCGCATGGGCGGGGAGAGATCCTTGCATGATCTCGTTTGGACGATGGAGGACAGGGCACAAAAGATAGCATCACGTATCAAAGATTCACACTTGAGGATTATCTCCAACAACCATGCGATCCAAACACGAGACCCATTGGATGAATGCGCGGGCGAGGGCGCGGGCGAGGGCGCAGGCTCGCGAGAGAGGGGGCGGGCGCGAGTGCGGGCTCGGGAGAGGGCGCGGGCGCGAGCTCGGGAGCAAGAGGGCGCGGGCGCAGGCTCGCGAGAGAGGGCGCGGGCGCGAGCTCAGGAGAGGGCGCGGGGGCAAGCTCGGGAGCGAGAGGGCGCGGGCGCGGGCTCGGGAGAGGGCGCGGGCGCGAGCGAGCGCGGGCGCGGGCGCGAGCGAGGGCGCGGGCTCGGGAGAGGGCGCGGGCGCGAGCGAGGGCGCGGATTTGGGAGAGGGCGCGGGTGGGGGCGCCAGAGAGCGCGGGCGCGGGCGCAAACTCGAGAGAGAGCCCGGGCGCGAGAAAGGGCGTGGACTCGAGAGAGAGCCGGGCGCGGGCGCGAGAGCGAGGGCGCGGGCGTATTTGCTCGTCCTCTATCCTTTGTCCTTGGGGCCCGACTACAGCCAAAGCCGCCATCGCCGAGAAGCTCGCCGGCTCTGCTCTTTGCTTGCCGGACCATCCACTCCCAGTCCGGACGGTCCATTCCATTGTCAATGTCTGCGCCTGCTCAGATTTGCCCCTAAGGCACTGGTTATACAGATCGCATGATCTTTAACCCGTTGGCTGAGATTTTTCATGCATGAAAGATGACATGAAGAGCATGCAGATGGAAAAACGGTTTTATGCACCAAAGATCAAAAGTGGGCTGTTACAATGACCTCTCATAGGTTCCTTAGAAATTTGCCACAAAAAGTTCGTGGAGTTCTCCCTAGGAGCCGATTGACCGCCTGGGAAGTCTTGTTAGCCATGTCCTCGCCGAGTTGGCCAAGGTGACTGGGAGGTAGTTAGCCATGGCTTTGTGATCACCTCCGGCCACGTGGATTGCCAAAGTGTAGACTATGAGCGAGGACTCCGGGTTGGTCTTCCCATCGTACTTCTCTATGCCAGTTGGCTTGAAGCTAGATGGCCAGTCGACTTGTTTTAGCTCGTGGGTGAACGCTGGTACTCCTTCATCTAAGTGAGGGCTCCAACTCTAACTACGATGATAAAATTGCTCGTGGTGGAGGCTGAAGCACTCATGCTCATCTTCTAATCGGCGACACTCGTCTTCCTCACATTCCCATCATTGGGCATTGATGTCTTGCCGGAGATCGCATCGTAGTCAGCCTCGGATATCCCTGTTGTCGTGGTGGTCCTCTTGGTGTCGCCGCGGTCGGTCATCGTTCTGATTGCCGAGTGACGTATGGCGTGACTCCGAGTGTGGCTGAGTAGAGCCAGCCACCCTGTGTTGTCCTGAGGCAGATGAGATCGCCGTGTCAAAAGCCATCCTGTTGGACGGTATGAGTGTGTCTCCCGGCTGCAGCTACTACTGATATGCTGCAGCGGTAATCATGGCCTTGATCCTTGCAATCGTTGAGGTGGCCTGGTGATCAGGCCCAAATTGCAAGGTGTCTAGTAAGGTGGTAGTGGCCACGACGTTCTGTTGTGGGGTCACGAAGACGTCATGGTTGCCGACTTGGGTTTGGAGGATCTCCTGTTGAGCCGTGCGCCCAGCCTTGCGTAGATTGTCATTGCGAGCATCGCGCTCGGCCTGTAGGCGTCTTGCATCTTCCTCTTGTTGTTCGCGTAGTCGGCAGGCCTCCTCTTCTTGCTGATCGGAAAGTCGGCATGCCTCTTGAGAGAGAGTTGAGCCCTTCAACGCCATGAAGATTTCGTGCGGCGGAGAGAAGCTCGCCGAACTGCTGTCCGACTGAGAGTCAGAGTCAGAGTAATTGAGGGGGGTGATTACAACTCTGACCTCCCTAGATCCAATCTCAAGCGGCTCTGGGTCATATCTGAGTTGAACTCCGGTGGATCGGGTCTGCCACATCAGGTGCTGATTGAAGTTACCTCCGGCATTGCCGAGTCCGAACAGGAGATTGAGTCGGCTGGCTCAAGGCCGAGTCTAAGTCGAACACTGAAAGAAAGAGTTGTCCCTAGACTCGTGCATCTTGGGGATCGCCGTAGCATGTCGCCAAAGATAGCCGCAGCATTGATTAGGCCAACTGGTGCAAAGTTGGCTTGGTTTCTTGCCGACTGGATCGAATCTGAGCCGGTCAGGGTGAGGTCGCCGGGTTCGTCAGTGATGAAGTCGAGGCTCTTGAATCTGATTGTTTGCCTAGGAAAGAAATTGAAGCCGCCGACTCCGGTGGTTGGATCCATCAGGCTTGTTGAAGATGATCTCGCCGAAGCCCCTACCTGGCGTGCCAACTATTGATGTTTTGTATCGGCAATAATAATATAGGGCTACTCGTGAGACATAAACTTGATGGATTGCAAAGGAACACGAAACAATTTATCCTGGTTTAGGCCCTCAATATGAGGTAATACCCTACTTCTAGCTATAGCGTATTGCATTTGAGGTTTCTCTAGTGAGATTGTCATATGCCCCAGGGGCTCCCTACCCCTCCTTATATATTAGAGGGATGAGCCTTACAGGGTAGAAAACCCTGTCGGATATAACCAAGGGCTTTCCTTATTAGTACATAGAGAGTCCGGTTAGGATTATATTCCTTTCCTTGTCATGTAAGGTAATATGAAGCCGAGTCCTACTCTATCTCCAATTGCAGGAGCCGGCCTACCCTTTGTCCGAGTGGCCGTAATAGCCTTCCTTGAGGTACCCGGGGCCCATGGTCTCCACAACCATTCTTTCCCAGGGGGAGGGGAGTGGTCGTTGTCGATTTTCCTAGCCACCTCTTGGTCTCCTCAGACTGTTATGATGCCGGTGGGGCTTGGCATTTTTATGCAGAGGAAATTTTGGTGGACGACGGCCCCGAACTTGTCTAGGGTCCCTCACCCCATTATGATGTTGTATGTGTACGGGATGTTGACGACGTCGAAGGTGATTCCCTCCGTGCGCGCTCCAGGTCCCCTCCCGAAGCGCACGGGCAGCTCGATTTGTCCCAAGGCCTCAACTAAGTCGTTGTTGAATCCCTTCAGTGGCCGTTGGGCTTTCATTAGCATGCTGCACGAGATGCGCAACTGGTCGAAGGTAGAGGTGAAAAGGATGTTGGTGGAGCTACCTCTGTCCACCAAGATGCGGTGCATGTGGGCTTCTGCTACGCATGCGGTGATCACGAGGGCGTCGTTATGGGTGAACAGGCGCCCTCGGCCGTCTTTGGCGGTGAAGGTGATGGGCATGTCTGCCTAACATGGGCAGCTGGGGGGCTCCGTGGTGGACACCGTGGGTGTAGTCCCGCCGTTGTCGCTTTGAGCCGTGGTGGGAGGCACTTCCACCCGTTATCGGCATGACTACCTAGTGTGGTTCTTCGTCCTTGACGTGCTTGTCGATGTTTTGTATTGGTAATAATTATATGAGGCTACTTGTGAGACCTAAACTTGATGGACTGCAAAGGAACATGAAACAATTTATACTGGTTTAGGCCCTCGAGATGAGGTAATACCCTACATCCAGTTGTTGTGTATTGCCTTTGAGGTTTCTCTGGTGAGATTTGCGCTATGATTCTGATCTGCCCTCAAGGGGCACCCTGCCTCCCCTTATATACGGAGGGACAGGGTTACAGAGTAGGAATCCCAGTCGGACTCCGACCAAGGGATTTCCTTCTAGGAATACATTGTACCCTACTAGGACTATATCCTTTCCTTGTTGTGCAAGGTAATGTATGCCAAGTCCTATTGTATCCCTAATTACAAGGTCAGGCCCATCCTCTATCCGAGTGGCCCATATGCTTCCCATGAGGTACCCGGGACCCATGGCCTCCACAGCAGCCCATAAGACCTTCATAGTTAAGTCACAGTTGATGCCGAGTGCTTATCCTCCACGGTAAAGAATCCCTGAGTGCATTGCTCCCGAGTACTCTTTGTCCGAGTACATCTTCTCCCGAGTCCTGCTTGATGTCAGCTAGCAATGAGGCTATGAAGGGCTTCATGTAAAAATATGAAGTGAGTCAAAGATCTTTAACCTTTTAGTCTTTTTCGAGTAGTATACTACACGATATTTAGACTCTTTAGCATCATGTCAGCTAGAAGAATTTTTGCTCTGGGTAATTGTCGATGCTTTGCACCGGCAATAATACTATGGGGCTACTCGGCGACTTGGAATTCGGTGGATTGCAGAGGAACACAAGAGAATTATACTGGTTCAGGCCCTCGATATGAGGTAATACCCTACGTCCAGTTGAGGTGTTATTCCTCTGAGGTGGTTTTGTGATCAATGATCTTGCGTCCCCTCATGGGGCGTCCTGTCTCCCTTTATATACTAGGGGACAGGGGTACATGATAAGGATCCCAGTCGGATATGACCAAGGGATTTCCTTCTTAGAGATAGAAACCTATCCGACTAAGACTATGTTTCCTTATTATACAAGGCACAGCCTGCCGGGCGCTGTCTTATCTCTAATTACATGGTCCGGCCCATCCTCTATCCGAGTGGCCCATGTACTGGTAATGAGGTACCCGGGGCCCATGGCCTCCACAGTAGCCCCTGAGACCTTCATAGTTAAGTCACAGCTGATGCCGAGTGCTCATCCTCCACGGTGAAGGTTGCCCAAGTGCGATGCTCCCGAGTACTCTTTGTCCGAGTAAGTCTTCCCGAGTCCTGCTTCATGTCAGCTGGCAGCGAGGCTATGAAGGGCTTCATGTAGATATATGAATAGTGTGCGCCGAATAGGCGCACCTATTAGGTGTAGCCCCCGACTTTGTGCTTAATTGTGAAGACAATTAAACATAAAGTCAAAGATCTTTAACCTGGAAGTCCTTCCCGTGTAGATGACTACTGGTACATAAGACTCTTCGGTATCATGTCAACCGGAATAAATTTTATAGTCTGGCCGAGTAAGATACTACTCATGTATGCGACTCTTCGACTTCGTGTCAGTCGGAATATGTGTTTATAGTCTTGCCGAGTAAGATGCTACTCGTATGTGGGACTCTTCAGCTTCATGTCAGCTGGAAAAGGGGGGTTTATAGTCTTTTCCGAGTGGCGTCCCACCTAGAAGTTAGACTCCTCCGCGTCATGTCAGCGGGAATAGATATTTATAGTCTCTCCCGAGTAGTGCACTACTCGAAAGTTAGACTCTTCCGCATCATGTCAGCGGGTAAAATGTTGCTCATGGCAACTGTTAGCCACGCATGTAGGCCGAGTACCACTTTCATGAAAATAATCCATAACGTGGTCAGGTGTACTCGAGAAAGATACCTGCATCCTCAATTTTAGTGAAGACCAGCTTGTGATCCTCGTAAGGATATATCCTCGAGACCTATGAGATAAACAGATACCCAAACATATACGTTTAGCAATAAGGCTCTCATGAAGCATACCCGTTTACCTCATCGGTCCCTGTTGGTAGCACCAGCGCTATAATTTCAACTCAGCCTGCAGGCGGCCCCCATGGAGCATGCTACTGTAGGAACTCATATCTTGTCGGCCCAATACCGACTGTGCAGGCCTGGGCCCATCTAGTCGGTACGGGCTATAAAAAGGCGGGGAGAGAGAAAAAGATTCCGTCGTCTTCCCCAAATCGGCCAATCTTTCGTCTTCCACCTTCGCACCTAACTTTTTGCCTGTCACCCGGCTAGGGTTAGCAGCCGTTGTTCCCCACCCGGACTCGGGCGATTTCAATCCTCCTCATTTATTCCAAGCCCCCGATTTGCTTTCCCCCAAATCTCACCACCTCCAGTCATGCCGAAGGCGACAAATCCTGCGGGTGCGCCAGGGAGTTCTTGGCCGATCTCAGATTGTGGCTCGGTGAAGCTGAGACGGATGGAGAACGAGCTAAAGCTGCCCAGCCAGGAAGTGATCCGGTGGCGGTCGGCAAGGGATGAGTCGATCCCCAACCCCCGGCCTGGTGAAACGGTAGTTTTCGCCTCTTTCTTTGATCGGGGCTTGTGTCTTCCGTCTTCTGATTTTTTCCGCCGCATCCTTGATTTCTATGGGCTGGAGTTGGTGCATTTAAATCCCAACTCAATCCTTCAGATCTCCATATTTGTTACTCTTTGCGAGTGCTTTCTGGGTGTTGAACCCCATTTCATCCTCTTCCGACACCTATTCCACATCAAGCCCCAACCTTCCAAGAGTAATATTAATGTGATTGGAGGGGCTGGTCTTCAACTGAGGAGCGATGGGAAGAAAACGTATATCGATTTGCCCTTGAAATCTTCTCTGAAGGGCTGGCACAAGGAGTGGTTTTATTGCGCCGATCTGGCTCCTTCCTTGCGTCCGTTTACTGGTATGCCGCCGGCGGTATTGCCAAGCTGGTCTGCAGAACCAACCTTTGAAGAACTGGGCCAGGCACATTTATTGTTGATGAAGATAGACGACCTCAAGAGGGCCGGCTTGACGGGGCCTTGGGTGGCTCGTCGGTTTCTGACGAGGCACGTCCAGCCGCTGAAGCTGAGAAGCGCATTTGGCTGGGCCTTCAAAGGCAAACACGATCCCGACCGAGTGAGCAGCGAGACGGCGGACAAGGGGGCAGTGACCGATACCTTGTTCGGCTACTTCTCCGAAGGGGTGGTTGCCACCGAAGATGATAACCGTCGAGTTGCTGCCTATAGCTTTATCCGGCCGCGGACCAAGGTAACCTTCTACTTTCTTCTGTGGTGAATGCCTGTGGAACGGTGATCGTTCAGCCTTGCGTGATGATATCTCGTCGACTTGCTTGTAGTGGCATGAAGAATTTGACGAAGACTCTCGCCCGTTGTCTGCCACCGCGTCAAGGAAGAGGCCGAGGAGTCCCTGCGCCGCTCGTCCCGACTCCAAGAGAGTGGGGAAGAAGCTGATTTTGTACCGGGGCGAGGGGGCCATGACGGCACGTGTGGAGGCCATGGGCCCCGGATACCTCAATACCAGCACATGGGCCACTCGATAGAGGATGGGCCAGACCATGCAATTAGAGATAAGATAGCACCCGGCAGGCTGTGCCTTGTATAATAAGGAAACATAGCCTTAGTCGGATAGGATTCTATCTCTAAGAAGGAAATCCCTTGGTTGTATCCGACTGGGATCCTTACCATGTACCCCTGTCCCCTAGTATATAAAGGGAGGCAGGGCGCCCTATGAAGGCACGCAAGATCATTGATCGCAAAACCACCTCAGAGGAATAACACCTCAACTGGACGTAGGGTATTACCTCACATCGAGGGCCTGAACCAGTATAATTCTCTTGTGTTCCTCTGCAATCCATCGAATTCCAGGTCGCCGAGTAGCCCCATAATATTATTGCCGGTGTAAAACATCGACAGTTGGCACGCCAGGTAGGGGTTCTGGCGAATTCTTCATCAACAGATTCGATGGATCCCATCAACGGAGTCAAGGGCTACAAGTTCTCCAATGGAGACACCATCACCTTCGGGAGCCTTGATTTCGTCGCCGATCAACTCGGCAATCTTTCCTTGGCTGAAGCAGATCCAATCTCACCAGCTGAGGAGCTAGCCGGCGTTGCGCCAGTCGGCCCCTGGGACGTCGCCATCTCCTTCGACGATCTACTACGACGCTCCCTCACATCGCCGGACATCGGGACAACTCTCTCCTTTGGCGTCCGACTCGCGCTAGGCCTTGAGCCGGCGCGGGTTAGGCCGAGAAGGGGAGAGATCGTCAATCTCCCGTACAGATTCGGCGACGCTGTGCATCTACAACCCCCGCAGCAGACCCAACCTCTAGCGATTCAGTTTGGACACGGTCATGAACCGTTTCAGATTGGATCTAGAGAGGTCGGAGTCGTCCTAACTCCGATAAACTACTCGGAGTCCGACACCAAGTCGGATAGCGGTTCGAGCATCAACTCGGACTCTACTCTGGCGAGCTTCCTCCTCCCCCGCGAGATCTTCATGGCTTCAACGCCACCTTCCGAGGTGCGCCGACTGCAAGAGGAGCAGCAAGAGGAGGCGCGCCGACTACAACAACAAGAGGAGGCCAACCGCCAAGCTCGCAATGACGGGCTACGACAGGCTGGGCGAGCCGCCCAGCAGCAGATCCTCCAAACCAAAGTCGGCGACCACGACGTCTTCGTCACGCCACAACAGAACGTGGTGGCCGCCGCAACCCTGCTGGACACGCTCCAGTTTGGACCTGATCATCAGGCCACACCAACTATCGCCAAGATCAAGGCGATGATTACAGCTGCCGCCTGCCAGCAGCAAGAACAATCAGGCAACACTCATATACCGACCAATCGGACGGGCTCTCCAGCGGCGGAGTCATCTGCATCAGCGCGACGTCGGGCAGCCGGCTCCAGTCGGCAACGCGAAGAGTCTCGGCAAACAACGCTCGGCAACACCAACTACGACAACCGGCGGCGTCGCCAGTACGACCGCCGACCCAATCAAGACCTCCGAGTACGAATTCACCGCGACCTTCGCCACACCATAAACGCCCGACGCGAAGAGCGCGAAGAAGACGAACGCCGCCGACTAATAGACGAAAATGAGCGCTTCGGCCTCCACCACGAGCGGCTACACCGCCAAGATCGAAGTCCAAGCCCTCACGATCACGAAGGCATTCCAGCCTTTACTCGGGAGCTACAGGACGTCCGCTGGCCAGTCGGCTTTAAGCCTACCGGGATCAAAAAGTACGACGGCAAGACCAACCCAGAGTCCTGGCTCACCGTTTACGTCCTAGCAGTTCAAGCTGCTGGGGGCGACAGCAGAGCCATGGCTAACTACCTCCCAGTCGCATTAGCCGACTCGGCGAGGACATGGCTGACAGGCCTCCCAAGGCGGTCGATCGGTTCCTGGGGACAACTCAGGGAGCGGTTCATCGCTAACTTCCAGGGGACCTACGAGAGACCGGCTTCCGAGCACGACCTTTACCAGCTGCATCAGAAGAAGAACGAGTCTCTGCGTGAATTCATCAAAAGGTTTTCCGAGAAGCGCAATCAAATTCCAAGTATCAAAGACGAGGTCGTCATCGCCGCCTTCCGCAAGGGAGTAAAAGACGCCCCGCTCATCGCGAAGTTCACTCGGAAGCCACCATCCACTGTCCGGACTCTCTTCGACATGGCCAACAAATACGCCGACTCGGCTGAAGCCGTCGCTGAGGCCTTCGACGAGAAGAAGGAGCCCCGACAAAGAGACAACAAGGCGAAAGCCGACAACGAGCCGTCTCAGAACAAGCCTGGCAGCCGCAAGCGGAAGTCGGACAACGAGGTGGCCAACATGGAGCGCAGTCGGTCGCGGCCCCAGCGGAACAACGACTATCAGAAAGTCATGAGCGGGCCTTGCCCCTTTCACCCCAAGGGCCGGCACGCGGCCAAGGACTGCCACATGCTCAAGAAGTTCGCCTCCGAGCAAGCTTCATCGTCTGGCGCCGACAAGGACAAGGACAAGCCAGACTCGGGTCCGGCTGATGATTTCCAGGACCCCCAAGCCGAACTCAACCACATCTTCGGGGGGCCACTCGCGTACGAATCCAAGCGCAAGCAGAAGCTATCAGCGCGGGACATTAACGCGGTCTCCACGACGGATACCCCCCAATACCTGCGCTGGTCAGAGATGGCCATCACCTTCAACCGCGCAGATCACCCAGATCGGGTTTCCCACCCGGGACGATACCCACTCGTCCTGGACCCGGTCGTCAGAAATATCAGGTTGAAGAAAACCCTCATCGACGGAGGCAGTGCGCTCAACATCCTGTTCGCCAAGACTTTGGACGAGATGAGAATACCTCGTTCAGAACTACGGCCGAGCACCGCGCCCTTCCATGGGATAATACCCGGCCTGTCATCAACCCCACTCGGGCAGATAACCTTGCCGGTAACCTTCGGCACTCAGGACAACTTCCGTACAGAAAACGTCTGCTTCGAGGTTGCCGACTTCGAGACCGCGTACCACGCGATACTCGGACGACCGGCCCTCGCCAAATTCATGGCGATACCGAACTATACATACATGGTGCTGAAGATGCCCGGGCCAGCAGGAGTCCTCTCCCTCCGCAGTGACGCCAAGCAAGCCTTCACCTGCGACAAGGAGAGTTGCGAACTGGCTCAAACACAAGAAGCGGCAGTCGGGCGCAACATTATCCGGCAAGCCGCCACACCCGAAGTCGATCAAGACCCAGTTCCGGCGAAAAAAGCAGCGAAGTCGGGAATTTCAGCGGACTCTGACACGAAGAAGATCCCCCTGGACCCTTCCGACCCCTCCAAGACTGCCTTAGTCGGGACCGGACTCGACCCCAAATAGGAAGACGCGCTCGTCACCTTCCTCCAAGCCAACAAAGATATCTTCGCGTGGAAACCGTCCGACATGCCGGGCGTACCAAGGGAGGTGATCGAGCACGCCCTACACGTAAAGCCAGACGCCAAGCCAGTCAAGCAACGGCTGCGGCGCTTCGCTCAAGACCGCAAGGATGCTATCCGGGAGGAAATCACCAAGCTCCTCGCAGCCGGGTTCATCAAGGAAGTCTACCACCCGGACTGGCTGGCAAACCCAGTTCTGGTCCGGAAGAAAAACGGTAAATGGCGCATGTGCGTCGACTACACCGACCTCAACAAAGCGTGCCCCAAGGACCCATTTGGTCTTCCCAGGATAGATCAGGTGGTTGACTCCACGGCTGGGTGCGACCTACTCAGTTTTCTCGACTGCTACTCGGGATATCATCAAATTAGCCTGAGGGAACAAGACTGTTTAAAAACATCTTTCATCACGCCGTTTGGAGCGTATTGCTATATCACAATGCCGTTCGGTCTGAAAAACGCAGGCGCAACCTACCAAAGGGCTATTCAGCGGTGTCTGCACACTCAGATCGGGCGCAACGTGGAAGCCTACGTCGACGATGTGGTGATCAAGTCCAAGTCCAGAAAAGACCTCATTGCCGACTTGGAAGAAACCTTCCAAAACCTTCGAAGATTCAAGATGAAGTTGAACCCGGACAAGTGCGCCTTCGGAGTGCCGTCTGGGAAGTTACTCGGCTTCATCGTCTCGCACCGCGGCATCGAGGCTAACCCGGAGAAAGTCAACGCCATCAAGAACATGGCGCCCCCGACCAACCTTAAAGACGTCCAGAAGCTGACAGGCTGCATGGCGGCACTCAGCCGGTTTATCTCCCGACTGGGCGAACGGGGCATGCCCTTCTTCAAGCTCCTCAAAAAGGCGGACACCTTTCAATGGACTCCGGAAGCCCAGCGAGCCTTCGAAGACTTCAAAGAATTCCTCACATCACCCCCCGTGTTGGCATCACCCCTGCCCCAGGAACCACTAATGCTTTATCTGGCGGCAACAACACAGGTAGTCAGCACGGTGCTGGTAGTGGAGCGATCCGAACAGGGTCACATTCAGAAAATACAACGGCCAATCTATTTCGTCAGCGAGGTCCTTGCCGACTCCAAAACGAGATACCCGCAGGTCCAGAAGCTGCTATACGGCCTACTCCTCACAGTCCGAAAGCTGGTGCATTACTTTCAAGCACATCAAGTCACGGTGGTCACAGCGTTTCCACTCGGGGATGTCCTTCATAATCGCGAGGCCACCGGCCGGATCGCTAAATGGGCACTCGAGCTGATGGCGTTCGACATCACCTTTCAGCCACGGACAGCTATCAAATCTCAAGCTCTAGCCGACTTTGTGGCCGAGTGGACAGAAGTTCAACTCCCAACACCAACAACAAAGCTAGAGTACTGGACAATGTACTTCGACGGTTCCCTACGGATCGGCGGCGCCGGGGCTGGAGTCATACTGACATCCCCCACTGGCGAAAAATTGAAGTACGTACTACAAATCCACTTCCTGGCTTCCCACAACGTCGCCGAGTACGAGGCACTTGTTCACGGGCTCCGCATCGCCATATCACTCGGCATACGTCGACTGGTTGTGCGCGGAGACTCCCAACTCGTGGTCAACCAAGTCATGAAAGACTGGACCTGTCTCGACGACACAATGGCGGCATACTGTCAGGAGGTTCGCAAGTTGGAAAACAAGTTCGACGGGCTGGAAATCACGCACGTCCTGCGTCAATACAACGACGCGGCGGATGAGCTGGCAAACATGGGATCCAAGCGAGAAGCAGTTCCGACTGGAATCTTTGTCGAGCAACTTATGGAGCCATCAGTCAAGAAGAAACCGGCACAAGAGCAGTCGGGAGGCGAGCCTACCCCGACCACCGACGAAGTGCTGCACATATGTCAAGACTGGAGGGGTCCTGTTCTCAAATTCCTCCTGGATGATGAACTCCCAGAAGATCGCAGTCAAGCCGAGCAGATCAAGCGTCGAAGCAAAAGCTTCCTGCTAGTCGGAGAAGACCTGTACCGAAGGAGCGCATCCGGTGTCCTCATGCGCTGTGTCACCACCGAGGAAGGCAAGCAGATCCTGCATTCAATCCACTCGGGCATATGTGGCAACCACGCTGCATCCAGGACGTTAGTCGGAAAGGCTTACCGGCAGGGATTCTTCTGGCCCACCGCAGTCACAGACGCTAAAGACATCGTTCGCAAGTGCGAGGGTTGCCAGTTCTTCGCAAGACAGACAAATCTCCCCGCCCAGGAACTCCAGACTATCCCTATTTCCTGGCCATTCGCAGTATGGGGGCTCGACATGGTCGGGCCATTCAAGAAAGCGCCAGGAGGGTTCACGCATCTATTCGTCGCAGTGGATAAATTCACCAAGTGGATTGAGGCTAAACCCGTCGCAACAATCACAGCGGCACGAGCAAAGGACTTCATCCTGAGTATACTATACCGGTTCGGGGTCCCTAACCGCATCATAACCGACAACGGCACTCAGTTCGCGGCTGGCGTATTCCAAGACTTCTGCGACGATTTCGGCATCAAGATCTGCTACGCATCCGTGGCGCACCCACGGAGCAACGGACAGGTCGAACGAGCCAACGGAATGGTTTTACAAGGCATCAAGGCCAGGATATTCGACCGACTACAACCATACGCGGGCCGGTGGGTACAAGAACTCCCATCCGTCCTCTGGTCTCTCCGAACCACGGTTAGTCGGGCAACAGGGCAATCCCCTTTCTTCCTGGTCTATGGTACCGAGGCCATGTTACCGACTGAGATACAGTTCGGCTCTCCGCGAGTCCGGGCCTACTCAGAAGACGACTCAAACAACACCCGACTGGTCGAGTTAGATCAGCTGGAAGAAGCGAGAGACGCCGCAACAATCTAGTCGGCAAGGTATCTTCAAGGCCTGCGTCGCTACCACAATCGCAATGTCCGTGGCCGCGCCTTTTTGGTCGGGGATCTCGTTCTAAGGAAGATACAAACCACCAAGGACAGGCACAAATTATCCCCCATCTGGGAAGGGCCGTTCATTATAGCCGAGGTCACGCGGCCAGGCGCCTACCGACTGAAGACCAAAGACGGCGTCCTCATCACCAACTCATGGAACATAGAACAGCTACGTCCTTTCTATACCTGAGTTTTACATTTTCCATTGTACAGTTTTTTCTGACTCACTACGCCGCTTGTTTCAACCGAGTAGTGAGTCAGGGGCTGCATGTATATATGTGTTCTGTCAATAACATACGAGCTTATCTCACCCCGGTTATGAAGCCTTGCCACGACTGACACGTTTGCCCGAGTATAGCATCTTACTCTGAACGTTTTTATCAAGTTCTATCGGACTAACTCGGTGCATGCTACACGGTCGGGTAAAGCTAATGACAACCGAGTGATAAGCTTGGCGGCACGACACACATATTTACACATGACCATGTATGAAAGCTTATATACATACCGACTACGTAATGTATTGCCTTTACAGACCCAGGTCTCGGGTAATTACTTCAGCAGTCGGCTTCGCCTGTGCGATCAGCTCTAGCGCTTCCTCGGGCGTCGTCTCCTCGGAAAATCCCTCCCCGATGGCCTCAATGTCCGCCCTCGGATAGATGGACTTGGTCATTGCTAGGGTCTGGGCCACGCCGGCGGCAACCCGCTCGTCCGAGTACCTTTTCAAGGCACTCGGTGCGTCCTCGAGACGCCCCATTATCTGAGGAATTCTGCTACAGCTGGTTCCCACTGGGCGGGGATCTACAAGGTCAAGGAGCCCTTTCACGGACCCGACAAGGGCCTCCCGTGACTCCCTGATCAGCCTTATCTCCTCCGTGTAGAACCGATACTGGGCCCAGACGTTGGTTCTCATGCCTGCCCAGATCGGCCGGCAAGTAAGCTTGTCAAATTCGGCTACACACAGGATAACTAATGGATTGGCTGAGATCACAGTCGGGTTGAGGACTTACTTTCGTAGTCGGCCTCCCACCCGGCCACGGTCTTCTCCAGTTCAGCCTTCTCCTTACCGAGCTTGACGACGGCCTTCTCCAACTCGGACTTCTCCCGATCAAGCTCGGTGTTGGCCTTCGTCAGGTCGGCCTTGACCTTTTCAAGCTCGGCCTTGGCCTCTTCAGCCTCCTTCAGCTGCGATCCCCTCTCTGCTCGGGTCTTTAACTCCGCTTCGAGGTCTGCACCACAGATTAGCCAAGAGCTCAACCGTGCAGTCATGACACCACCGGGCAGTCGGGATCAACGCGGCTGGATGAATACATCAACGGTTCAGTCGGGAAGATATACTCGAGGATTTTACCTTTGACCTTCTCGGCTAGGGCCCATGTCTCCGCCCTGAGCTGATCGGCGCCACTCTTCAGCCAGGCCTCCCTCCCCGCGTGACGCGCCTCCATCTCGGCCTTCAATGCCCGGAGTTGCTGCAATTCTGCGAGGTGGGGAGCCATCTCGACCAAGATCTCCGTCATCGCCTCGTTGCGGTCGACGAGCTTCTGCTCGGGACAAGGAACAAACCGACGACAGAGTCAAACATCAAAACAAGAAGATTGCTGGAGCTTTACTACAAGAATCATACCGCGACCCCTTGGGACCCGCTGATGGCGGCGCGAAGCAGGCTTTCACGCTCTCTCCTTGCAACGACTTCATCGAGCCTGAAGCTTTTCGCAGTACCGTCGCGAGTTGTCCACGTAAAGGTCCGGGGCATCACACGTGGAGGAGCTTCGATCCGAGGCAGATGTGGGATCTCCGACGGTGGCGGCGGTGGTGGTGATGGCGATGACGATAACCACGACGGCGATGAGGTCCTGGCCTCAGCACCGCCTTCCCCTACGACTTCGGGGACCGGCTTAGGGGCTCCGTCCGCGGCCTCCGCGACGTACGGCGCCTCGGGGGCTGGAGCCTCAGTTTCAGCAGCCACCTCTCGGTCGGGTGGCAGCAGCGGCCCTGTAGTCGGAGCCACCTCGGTCTCAGCAACCGGGCTGGCCGCCGGCTCAACAGGTGTGTTCACCACCGCTGGCTCAGCTGGGGCAGGCTCATCAAGTGGAGCAGACGGGTCAATCTCCTTGAGATCGATATCGGCCTGCTTCCTACACGACGAAGCAAGACATCAGGACATTGCTTCAACGCACAAAGACTACAGAGGACCCGGAGTAGCGCACCTCTTGGAGAACCTCAGCTTCTTGCCGGGCGGCCCGCCCCCCGGCGGAGCGCTAGCATCGGCAGTCGGCCCGGTCGGCGTCATCGATGGCAGAGGCGTATCAGCCCGAGTCGGTCCCAACTCTGGTATGGTTGGCTCAGGTTCCTTCGCCCCAAGCGGCCTCTGCTCTAGTCAGCCCCTTGGTGGCGCCGCTGCCGAGCACGACAACGTTGGGCCCGAACCTGCAGCTCTCAGCCTAGGACTCGACCACGTGGGCGTTGCAGCAGCGGCGTCCTTTATTTTCAAGCTGCCGCTCACGGCGCGCGCCGTCATGGCCCCCTCGCCCCGATATAAAATCGGTTTCTTCCCCGCTCTCTTAGAGTCGGGTTGGGCAGCAGAGGGACTCCTCGGCCTCTTCTTCGACGCGACAGCCGACAATGGACGGGAGTCTTCATCAAATTCCTCATGCCACTACAAGCAAGTTGACGAAGATACCATCACGCGAGGCTGGACAATCACCGTTCCACAGGCGTTCACCACAGAAGAAAGTAGAAGGTTACCTTGGTCCGCGGCCGGATGAAGCTATAGGCAGCAACTCGACGGTTATCATCTTCGGTGGCAATCACCCCTTTGGAGAAGTAGCCGAACAAGGTCTCGGGCACTGCCCCCTTGTCCGCCGTCTCGCTGCTCACTCGGTCGGGATCGTTTTTGCCTTTGAAGGCCCAGCTGAATGCGCTTCTCAACTTCAGTGGCTGGACGCGCCTCGTCAGAAAACGGCGAGCCACCCAAGGCCCTGTCAAGCCGGCTCTCTTGAGGTCATCTATCTTCGTCAGCAATATATGTGCCTGCCCCAGTTCTTCAAAAGTCGGCTCCGAGGACCAGCTTGGCAACACCGTCGGCGGCATACCAGTAAACGGGCGCAAGGAAGGAGCCAGATCGGCGCAGTAAAACCACTCCTTGTGCCAGCCCTTCAGAGAAGATTTCAAGGGCAAATCGATATACGTTTTCTTCCCATCGCTCCTCAGTTGAAGACCAGCCCCCCCAATCACATTGATATTGCTCTTGGATGGTTGGGGCTTGATGTGGAACAGATGTCGGAAGAGGATGAAATGGGGTTCAACGCCCAAGAAGCACTCGCAGAGAGTAACAAAAATAGAGATCTGAAGAATTGAGTTGGGATTTAAATGCACCAACTCCAGCCCATAGAAATCAAGGATGCGGCGGCAGAAATCAGAAGACGGAAGACATAAGCCCCGATCAAAAAAAGAGGCGAAAACTACGTTTCACCAGGCCGGGTTGGGGATCGACTCATCCTCGCCGACCGCCAACGGATCACTTCCTGGCTGGGCAGCTTCAGCTCGCTCTCCATCCGTCTCAGCTTCACCGAGCCACAATCTGAGATCGGCCAAGAACTCCCTGGCGCACCCGCAGGATTCGTCGCCTTCGGCATGACTGGAGGTGGTGAGATTTGGGGGAAAGCGAATCGGGGGCTTGGAATAAACGAGGAGGATTGGAATCGCCCGAGTCCGGGTGGGAAACAGCGGCTGCTAACCCTAGCCGGGCGAGAGGCGAAAAGTTAAGCGCGAAGGTGGAAGACGAAGAGATTGGCTGATTTGGGGAAGACGACGGAATCTTTTTCTCTCTCCCCGTCTTTTTATAGCCTGTATCGACTAGATGGGCTCAGGCCTGTACAGTTGGTATTGGGCCGACAAGATATGAGCTCCTACAGTAGCATGCTCCATGTGGGCCGCCTGCAGGCTGAGTTGAAATTATAGCGCTGGTGCTAGCAACAGGAACCGATGAGGTAAACGGATATGCTTCATGAGAGCCTTATTGCTAAACGCATATGTTTGGGTGTCTGTTTATCTCACAGGTCTCGAGGATATATCCTTACGAGGATCACAAGCTGGTCTTCATTGAAATTGAGGATGCAGGTATCTTTCTCGAGTACACCTGACCACGTTATGGATTATTTTCATAAAAGTGGTACTCGGCCTACATGCATGGCCAACAGTTGCCATGAGCAACATTTTACCCGCTGACATGATGCGGAAGAGTCTAACTTTCGAGTAGTGCACTACTCGGGAAAGACTATTAATATCTATTCCCGCTGACATGACGCGGAGAAGTCTAACTTCTAGGTGGGACGCCACTCGGGAAAGACTATAAACCTCTTTTCCAGCTGACATGAAGCTGAAGAGTCCCATATACGAGTAACATCTTACTCGGCAAGACTATAAACACACATTCCGACTGACATGATGTCGAAGAGTCTTACGTACGAGTAGTTCCCTGCTCGGCAAGACTATAAATTATATTCCGGTTGACATGATACCGAAGAGTCTCATATACCAGTAGTAATCTACTCGGGAAAGACTTCAAGGTTAAAGATCTTTGACTTTATGTTTAATTGTTTTCACAATTAAGTACAAAGTCGGGGGCTACACCTAATAGGTGCGCCTATTCGGCGCAGACTATTTATATATCTACATGAAGCCCTTCATAGCCTCGCTGCTAGCTGACATGAAGCAGGACTCGGGAAGACTTACTCGGACAAAGAGTACTCGGGAGCATCGCACTCGGGCAACCTTCACCATGGAGGATGAGCACTCGGCATCAGCTGTGACTCAACTATGAAGGTCTCAGGGGCTACTGTGGAGGCCATGGGCCCCGGGTACCTCATTACCAGCACATGGGCCACTCGGATAGAGGATGGGCCAGACCATGTAATTAGAGATAAGATAGCACCCGGCAGGCTGTGCCTTGTATAATAAGGAAACATAGCCTTAGTCGGATAGGATTCTATCTCTAAGAAGGAAATCCCTTGGTTGTATCCGACTGGGATCCTTACCATGTACCCCTGTCCCCTAGTATATAAAGGGAGGCAGGGCGCCCCATGAGGGCACGCAAGATCATTGATCACAAGACCACCTCAGAGGAATAACACCTCAACTGGACGTAGGGTATTACCTCACATCGAGGGCCTGAACCAGTATAAATCTCCTTGCGTTCCTCTGCAATCCACCGAATTCCAGGTCGCCGAGTAGCCCCATAATATTATTGCCGGTGCAAAGCATCGACAGCATCCCCAATTTTGATGAAGACCAGTTTGTGATCCTTATAAGGATATATCCTCAATACCTGGTGGATAGGACAAATACCGAAAAAAATGTGTTCAGCAATTAGGCTTTCATGAAGCATATCTGTTTACCTCATCGGTTCTTGTTGGTACATCAGCACTGCGATTTTAACACAGCCAGCGAGCAGCCCATATTGAGCGTGCTACTGTAGAAACTCATATCTTAGTGGCCCATTACTGACTTTGTAGGCCCAAGCCCACGAATCGGAAACGGCTCTATAAAAGGTGGGGAGAGAGAGAAAAGATTCCTTCATCTTCTCCAATCCACCAATCATTTTGTCTTCCAGCTTCCGCATCAAAATTTCGCCTCTCGCTCCACTAGGGTTCACCATTGCTCGCTCTCCCCCATTAGAACTCGGGTGATTCCACTCTTCCTCGTCCATTCCAAACCTTCCGTGATATTTCCCCCAAATTTCCTCATCCCTAACCATGCCGAGGGCTTCAGATCTCGCGGATGCGTTGGTTGAGGTCCGGTCGACTTTGGATTGCGGGTCGGCTAAGCTGAAGCTTCTGGAGAAGCAGCTGAGGTTGCAAAGCCACGATGTCATCAACTGGCGTTCGGCTGAAGGTGAAACGGTTCCAGAGCCCTGGACGGTGAGACCGTCGTTTTCGTCTCTTTTTTCAATCTGGGTCTTTCTCTTCCATCTTTCGAGTTCTTCCGCCAGCTTCTTGCTTTTTATGAACTCGAGTTGGTGAATCTGAATCCCAACTCGATTATGCAAATCTCCATATTCATGACTCTTTGTGAGTGCCTCCTGGGTGTGGAACCCCATTTAAATCTTTTTATATATTTGTTTCATATCAAGCCCCAACCCTCCAAGAGCAAAATTCAAGTGATTGGGGGGGGGGCTGGTATCCAACTTAGGAACAAGATGAAGAGGGTTTATTTCAATATTCCCCTGAAATCTTCTCTCAAAGGCTGGCACAAGGAATGGTTTTACTGCTCCGATCTTGAGCCAAGCCTTGCCCCTTTTATGGGTTTGCACCCGGAGGTTATTGCCAAGTGGTCGTCTTTGCCCACTTCTGAAGAAATGGGGCAGGTTCACAAACTTGCTGGCAGGATTGACAAGCTGAAGAAAGCCAGGTTGACTGGTCCATGGGTGGCCAGACGTTTCTTGACTCGGTGCATCAGGCCGCTGAAGTTGAGGTGTCACTTTGGCTGGGACTACAAGGGCAAAGGTGATCCTAGTCGGGAATACTCTGACCTGATGGACAAGTACAAGGTGACCAACATCCTGCTGGATTTCTTTGCCAGCGGGGTGGTCAAAACTGGAGACACAGATCGGTCTATGGCAGCTTACAGCTAGAAGAGGCCGCGCACCAAGGTAACCCTTGCTGATGTTGTCTTGTAGCTCATCTGTGATGAGTACTTGCAGATATATGCCTAGATTGGCTCCAGAATGTGTAAAATGTATTGTTGAACTGCTTGCAGTCATGTGAGGAGTTTGATGATGATTCCCGAATGCTGTCGGCCATGAAGTCAAAAAAGAGGCCGAGAAGTCCTTCTGCTGCCCAGCTCGACTCCAAGAGAGTGGGGAAGAGACCCATTGTAGATTAGGGCAAGAAGAAAGTTATGAGGCCGAGTGCCACAGCCGGGAGTCTGAAAATAAAAGACACCGCCGGTACAGCCCCCAAGCCGCTGAGTCCCAGACCGGGACCAGTGCAGTCGAGCTCAGCATCATCAAGCCCAATACGAGTGCCGCCGAGTACAAGGGTAAGCTCAGTGCCTCCAGGCTCAGCAACATCGAGCCCAAGGATAGCGCCGCCGAGTACCCGGGCACCCCAGCCGGCCGCACCACGAGCGGGGCTGACCAGGATAGAAACACCGCCGCCAACTACCGTGCCCTTAGGCCCGACAGCCAGCGGCCCTCTAGTGCCGACCTCTGGATCCCCCGGACAGAGGCTTAAGTTCTCCAAGAGGTAGGTTACTTTGGGTCTTCTGAAAATCTTGTTCGGCATGGTAGCGTTTTGATATTTGACTCGTTACACAGGAAGCGAGCTGGCATTGATCTCAAGGAGACCATTCCTGCTATCCCCATTGTCGAGCCAGCCCCAGCCAAGCCAGCGCTAGTGAGCACACCTGCTGAGCCGGCAACGGTCTCAGTTGCAGAAACTGAGATCGTCCCGACTGCAGGGCCGCCGACACCGGCCGACCAAGGGGCGGTTGTCGAACCTGTCGCTCCAGCCCCTGAGACAGCCCCCGCGGCCTCAGAGGCTGCCGAGTTGAGGACCAGGACCCCGTCGCCGTCCTTGTCGCTGTCGTCATCATCTTTGGAAAGACCGGACCTCCCCAGGCTCGATGCCCCTCCTTGCAAGTTCCCAAGGACATTCTGCTGGGTGGCCCTCGACGGAATTGCGTGGAGTTACAAGCATGACGAGATTGCAGCGGAGAAGGAGCGTGAAGATTTGCTTCGCACCGCAATTGCCGCGTCCTAGGGGATTAAGGTATGAATTTCGCCATATTGGAGTCTTGGTAGTCCTCCTTGCACAAGTGTTCTGACGCTTGACTTTGCTTTGCACTGTTTCTCCTCGAGCAGCAAATTGTTGACCGCTCAAAGTGGATGAACAAGGTCCTGACCCAGGTTGCCCCCTAGCTCCAAGAATTGGACCAGCTCCGGGCATTAAAGACCGAATTGGAGCAGCGCCACTAGGGGAGGGAGTCTTGGCTGAAGGGAGCCGTTAATCAGCTCAGGGACGAAAATTGGGACCAAGCCAAGAAGATTGGAAGTAAGTCTCCCGAACGTCTTCCTGACTGAGCCCTTAGCATATTTCTCCAGCTGTGCTGTTTCCCAACTACCCAGTTGTGTCTTGACTGCAATGTTGAGTACTTGACTATTCTAATGTGCAGCCCTCAAAGCCGAGCTAAACACCTGAACAGAGGGAGAAGTCCAACTGAAGGAGGCTGAGAGAGAAAAGGCCGGGCTTGAAAAAGACAAGGCCAACTTGACAAGGGCCAAGGCCGAGCTTGAGAAAGAGAAAGCCGACTTGAAGAAGGCCAATGCCAAGCTCGAGAAGGAAAAGGCTGAACTGGAGAAGGCCAAAGCCAAGTGGGAGGCCGACTACGAAAGTAAGTCTCCGCTCTGACAATGATCTTAACCAGTCCATTAAGTACTTCATCTGCAGTTTGCCTAACAAGTTTACTTGTTGGTGAACCCGGGCAGCTGCTAGGGCCAATGCCCAAATCCAATTCCAGGCCTTTGCAGAGGAGATAAAGGTCATCAAGGAGTCACGGGAGATCCTTGCCGAGTCTGTGAAAGGGCTCCTTGACGTGATGGATCCTCGTTATGTGGGAACCAGCTCCAACACGATGTCTCAGGTGCAAGCGCGCTTTAACGAAGCACCGAGTATCCTAAAGAGGTACTCGGATGAGCATACTGTTGTCGGTGTGGCCCAGACCCTGGCGATGACCAAGTCAATCTACCCTAGGGTAGACATTGAAGCCATCGGAGAGGGATTCACCGAGGAGACGGCACCTGAGGAGGCGCTGAAGCTGATAGCTCAAGCGAGGCCGACTATAGAGGTGATCACCCGAGACCTGGGTATGTAAGAACAGTCCATCATGCAGTCGGTGTATATGAATTTTTGTAAGGACATGTGTAAATATATGTGCAATGCCGCCAAGCTCTGAATTATTACTTAGTTGTCATTAGCTTTACCCTACTATATAATCTGTGCCGAGTTGGTCTATAGGAACTTAATAAAATCGTTCACCACAGAAAGCTGTACTCGGGCAAACATAACAAAGCCGTTGCAAAACTTCATAACTTAAGTAAAACAGGCTCGTATGTTATTGACAAAGCACGTATAATACATACAGCCCTCGACTCCCTACTCGGTTGGAACAAGTTGCATAGTGAGTCAGAGAAATCTGTACACACGGAAAATATAAAACTCAGGTATAGAAAGGACATAGTTGTTCTATATTCCATGAGTTGCTGATGAGGGCACCGTCTTCTGTCTTCAGTCGGTAGGCGCCTAGCCGTGTGACCTCGGCTATAACGAACGGCCCTTCCCATATTGGGGATAGTTTATGCCTGTCTTTGGTGGTTTGTATTTTTCTAAAGACGAGATCTCCGACCGAAAAGGAACGGCCATGGACATTGCGATTGTGGTAGCGACGCAGGCCTTGAAGATACCTTGCCGACTGGATTATTGCGATATCCCTCGCTTCTTCCAACTGATCTAGTTGACCAATCGGCTATTGTTTGAGGTGTCTTCTGAGTATGCCCGAACTCGCGGAGAGCCAAACTCTAACTCAGTTGGTAGCATAGCCTCGGCACTGTAGACCAGAAAGAAAGGGGACTACCCTGTTGCCTCACTAACCATGGTTCTGAGAGACCAGAGAACAGATGGGAGCTCTTGTACCCACCGGCCCGCGTATGGTTGTAGTCAGTCGAATATCCTAGCCTTGATACCTTGTAAGACCATACCATTGGCGCATTCAACCTGCCCATTGCTCCGCGGGTGTGCCACAGACGCATAGCAGATCTTGATGCCGAAGTCATCATAGAAATCTTGAAACACGCCACCCGTGAATTGAGTACCGTTGTCCATGATGATGCGGTTAGGGACCCCGAATCGGTATAATATACTCATGATGAAGTCCTTTGGTCATGCCGCTGTTATGGTAGCAACGGGTTTTGCCTCAATCCACTTTGTGAATTTATCCACAGCGACGAACAAGTGTGTGAACCCTCCTGGCGCTTTCTTGAAAGGCCTGACCATGTCAAGCCCCCATACTGCAAAGGGCTAAGAGATTGGGATTGTTTGGAGTTCTTGGGCTGGGAGATTGGTTTGTCTTGCGTAGGACTGGCAACCCTCGCATGTGCGAATGATGTCTTTGGCGTCCGTTACTACTGTTGGCCAGAAAAATCCCTGCCGGTAAGCCTTTCCGACTAATGTCCTGGATGCGGCATGGTTGCCACATATGCCCGAGTGGATTGATTGCTGAATCTTCTTGCCCTCCTCGGTGGTGATGCAGCGCATGAGGACACCGGATGCACTTCTTCAGTACAGGTCTTCTCCGACGACTAGGAAACTCTTGCTTCGACGTTTAATTTGTTCGGCTTGATAGCGATCTTCTGGGAGTTCATCGTCCAGGAGGAATTTGAGAATAGGAGTTCACCAATCTTGACGTATGTTCAGTACTTCGTCTGTCGTCGGGGTGGGTTCGTCTCTCGACTGCTCTGGCACTGGTTTCTTCTTGACTGATGACTCCATAAGTTGCTTGACAAATATCCCTGTTGGGACCGCTTCTCGCTTGGATCCCATGTTTGCCAATTCGTTTGCAGCAACATTGTATTGTCATAGGACATGTGTTATCTCCAGCCCATCGAACTTGTTTCTAGCTTCCAGACCTCCTGACAGTACACCGCCATTGTGTTGTCGAGGCATGTCCAGTCTTTCATGACTTGGTTCACCATGAGTTGAGAATCTCCTCGCACAACCAGTCGGCGGATGCCAAGTGATATAGCAATGCGGAGCCCGTAGATAAGTGCCTCGTACTCGGTGACATTATGGGAAGCCGTGAAGTGGATCTGGAGAACGTACTTGAGTTTTTCGTTGGTAGGGGACATCAGTACGACGGCGGCCCCAATGCCGGCGATCCGTAGAGAACCGTTGAAGTACATTGTCCAGTACTCTAGCTTCGCTACTGATGCGGGCATTAGAACTTCTGTCCACTCGGCCACGAAGTCGGCTAGAGCTTGTGATTTGATAGCTGTCTGTGGCTGAAAGGTGATGTCGAATGGCATCAACTCGAGCGCCCATTTAGCGATTCGACCGGTGGCCTCACGGTTATGCAGGACGTCCCCGAGTGGATACGATGTGACCACCATGACTAGATATGCATGGAAATAGTGCAGCAGCTTTTGGACCTGCGGATATCTCATCTTCGATTCGGCAAGGACCTCGCTGACAAAGTAGACTGGCCGTTGAATCTTCTGTATGTGACCCTGTTCGGGTCGCTCAGCCACCAGCACCGTGCTGACTACCTGAGTGGTTGCCACCAAATACAGCATTAATGGTTCTTGGGGCATTGGTGACGCCAACACGGGTGGTGATGTGAGAAATTTTTTGAAGTCTTCGAAGGCTTTCTAGACTTCGGGAGTCCATTGGAAATTGTCTGCTTTCTTCAGTAGCTTGAAAAAGGGCATGCCCCGTTCGCCTAGTCAGGAAATAAATCGGCTGAGTGCCACCATGCAGCCTGTCAGCTTCTGGATGTCCTTCTGATTAGTCGGGGGTGCCATGTTCATGATTGCATTGACTTTCTCCGGGTTGGCCTCGATGCCGCGATGCGAGACGATGAAGCCGAGTAGCTTTCCGGATGGCACACCGAAAGCGCACTTTTTTGGGTTCAACTTCATCTTGAATCTTCGAAGGTTTTGGAAGGTTTCTTCCAGGTCAGTGATGAGGTCTTCTTTGGACTTGGTCTTGATCACCATGTCGTCGACGTAGGCATCCATGTTGTGCCTGATCTGAGTGTGTAGACACCGCTGAATGGCCCGTTGATACGTTGCTCCAGTGTTTTTCAAACCGAACGGCATAGTGATGTAGCAGTATGCTCCAAACGGCGTGATAAAAGACGTCTTTAGGCAGTCCTCCTCCTTGAGGCTGATTTGGTGGTATCCCGAGTAATAGTCAAGAAAGCTGAGAAGTTCGCACCCTGCGGTTGAATCCACCACCTGATCTATTCTGGGTAGACCAAATGGATCCTTGGGGCACGCCTTGTTGAGATCGGTGTAGTCGATGCACATGCGCCATTTACTGTTTTTCTACGGACCAAGACTGGGTTTGCCAGCCAATCCAGGTGATAGACCTCTTTGATGAACCCAGCTGCGAGAAGCTTGGTTATCTCCTCCCGGATAGCATCTTTACGGTCTTGTGCAAAGCGCCATAGCCGTTGCTTGACTGGCTTGGCATCTGTCTTGATGTTGAGGGCGTGCTCGATCACCTCCCCTGGTACGCCTGGCATTTGGACGATTTCCACGCGAAGAAATCCTTGTTGGCTTGGAGGAAGATGACAAGCACGTCTTCCTATTTGGGGTCGAGTCCGGTCTGACTAGAGCACTCTTGGAGGGGTCGGAAGGGTCCAGGGGGATCTTCTTCGTGTCAGAGTCCACTAAAATTCCCGACTTCGTGGCTTTTTTTGCCAAAACTTGGTCATCCTCGACTTCGGTTGTGACGGCTTGCCGAATGCTGTTGCGTCCGACTGCCGCCTCTTGTGATTGAGCCAACTCACAGCTCTCCTTCTCACAGGTGAAGGCTTGCTTGACGTCGCTGCGGAGGGAGAGGACTCCTATTGGCCCAGGCATTTTGAGCACCATCTGGGTATAGTGCGGTATCGCCATGAATTTGGCAAGCGCCGGTCGTTCGAGTATAGCGTGGTACGCGGTCTCGAAGTCGGCGACCTCGAAGCAGATGTTTTGTATGCGGAAGTTATCCCGTGTGCCGAAGGTGACCGGCAAGGTTATCTGCCCGAGGGGTGTTGAAGACAAGCTGGGAATTATCCCATGGAAGGGCGTAGTAATCGGCCGCAATTCTGAACGAGGGATTTTCATCTCATCTAGGGTCTTGGTGAAGAGGATATTGAGTGCACTGCCTCCGTCTATGAGGGCCTTCTTCAGCTTGATATTCTTGACGACCGGGTCCAGGACGAGTGCGTAGAGTCCCGGGTGTGAGACCCGATCGGGGTGATCTGCGTAGTCAAATGTGATGGGTGTTTCTTACCAACGCAAATATTGGGGGGCGTCTGTTGTAGAGACCGCGTTGACGTCACGTGCTGTTAGCTTCTGCTTCCGCTTGGATTCGTACGCAAACAGCCCTCCAAAGATGTGGTTGAGCTCGGCCTGGGGATCTTGAAAATCGTCGGCCGGGCCCGAGTTTGGCTTATCTTTGTCCTTGTCGGCGCCAGACGATGAAGTCTATTCGGAGGCAAACTTCTTGAGCATGAAGCAATCCTTGGCCACATGCTTGCCCTTGGGATGGAAGGGGCAAGGCCCGTTCATAACCTTCTGGTATTCGTTGTTCCTTGGGGACCGCGACCGAGTACGCTCCACGTTGGCCACCTTCGGCGGCGCTTGTCCTCCAGTCGACGGACCTCGTCCTCTTCACATTGACGGCGCCGGGCATTAATGTCTTGTCGGAGGTCACATTGTAGACAAACTCGAAGGTCCTGGTTGAATCGATGATTGTTCTGGTGACGCCGCCGATTGTTGTTGTTGGTGTTGCCGAGTGATGTTTGCCGCGACTCCTCGTGTGGCTGACTTGAGCCGGCTGCCCGGCGTTGCACTCATGCGGACGAGATTGCTGCTGGAGAACCCGACCGATTGGTCGGTATAAGTGTTTCGCCCAACTGCTGGTGTTGCTAACATGCGGCAGCTGTGATCATGGCTTTAATCTTGGCGATAGTCGGGGTGGCCTGGTGATCAGGCCCGAGCTGGAGTGTATCTAGCAGGATTGCAGCGGCCATGATGTTCTGTTGTGGCGTGACGAAGACGTCGTGGTCGCCGACTCTAGTCTAGAGGATCTGTTGCTGAGTGGTTCACCCAGCCTTGCGTAGCTCGTCGTTGCAAGCCTCGCGGTCAGCCTCCTCCTGTTGCCGTAGTCGGCATGCCTCCTCTTGTTGCTCCTCTTGTAGTCAGCGTACCTCTGGTGGAGGGGTTGAAGCCATGAAGATCTCGCGGGGCAGAAGGAAACTCGCCAGACTGGTGTCCGAACTGGTGTTCGAACCGCCGTCCGACTTGGAGTCGGAATCCGAGTAGTTGATTGGAGTAAGGACGACTTCGACCTCCCTAGATCCAATCTGGAGTGGCTCTAAGCCCTGTCCAAACTAAACCGTGGGGGATCGGGTCTGTCGCGTAAGATGTAGATCCGCGGCGTTGGCGAGCCCATGCGGGAGATTGACGATCTCTCCCCTTCCTAGCCCGACCCAGGCTGGCTCAAGGCCTAGCGTGAGTCGGACTCCAAAGGAGAGAGTTGTCCCGAAGCTCGGCGAAGTGGAAGATTGCCGCAGCAGATCGATGATGGTGACTGCGGTGTCTTGTTGGCTGACTGGCGTGGAGTCGGCTAATTCCTCGGCCAATTGGATTGGATCTGTGTCGGCCAAGGTGAGATTGCCGAACATGTCGGCCACGAAGTCGAGGCTTTTGAATGAAATCGTGTCTCCGGGGGAGAATTTGTCACCGTCGACTCCTGTTGTTGGATCCATCGAGCTTGTTGAAGTTGATCTCGCCGAAGCCCCTACCTGGAGTGCCAACTATCGATGTTTTACACCGGCAATATGAATATGGGGCTACCCGGCAGATGAAAACTTGGTGGATTGCAAAGGAACACAGGGAGATTTATACTGGTTTCAGACCCTCGATGTGAGGTAATACCCTACGTCCGGTGGTGGTGTTATTCCTTTGAGGATTTGTGTTGATCTATGATCTTATGCCCTCAAGGGGCGCCCTGCCTCCCCTTATATACTGGGGGATAGGGGTACAAGGTAGGAGTCTCAGCCAGATACAGCCAAGGGATCTCCTCTTAGAGATACAATTTACCCGATTAGGACTGTATATTCCTTATTGTACAAGGCAAAGTCTGCCGGGTGCTACCATATCTCTAATTACAAGGCTAGGCCCATCCTCTATCTGAGTGGCCCATATGCTTGTGATGAGGTATCTGGGGCCCATGGCCTCCACACGACAGCCAAGGAACAACGAGTACCAGAAGGTGATGAACGGGCCTTGCCCCTTCTACCCCAAGGGCAAGCACGCGGCCAAGGACTGCTTCATGCTCAAGAAGTGTGCTTCCGAGCAGGCTCCATCATCTGGCGCTGACAAGGACAAAGACAAGCTAGATTCTGGCCCGGCCAACGATTTTCAAGATCCCCAGGCCGAGCTCAACCACATCTTCGGAGGGCCGTCTGTGTATGAGTCCAAGAGAAAACAGAGGCTTACGGCATGCGACGTCAATGCGGTCTCTATAGCAGATGCCCCCCAGTATTTGCGCTGGTTAGAGATGTCGATCACATTCAACTGCGCAGATCATCCAGATTGGGTTTCACACCTAGGACGCTACCCACTCGTCCTGGACCCGGTCGTCAAAAATATCAAGCTGAAGAAGGTCCATATAGATGGAGGCAGCGCGCTCAACATTCTGTTCGCCAAGACTCTAGATGAGATGAAGATTCCTTGTTCAAAACTGCGGCCGAGTACGGCGCCCTTCCACGGGATAATTCCTGGCCTATCTTCAACCCCCCTCGGACAGATAACTTTGCCGGTCACCTTCGATATGCGGGATAACTTCCACATAGAAAACATCTGCTTCGAGGTCACCGACTTCGAGACTGCGTACCACGTGATACTCGGACAACCGGCGCTCGCCAAATTCATGGCGATACCACACTATACTTACATGGTGCTCAAGATGCCCGGGCCAGCCGGAGTTCTCTCCCTCCGCAGCGATGTCAAGCAAGCCTACACCTGCGACAAGGAGAGCTGCGAGTTGGCTCAATCACAAGAGGCGGCAGTCGGACGCAACAGCATTCGGCAAGCCGCCACAACTGAAGTCAAGGATGACCAAGTTCTGGCGAAAAAGCAGCAAAGTTGGGAATTTCAATGGACTCTGACATGAAGAAGATCCCCCTAGACCCTTCCGACCCCTCCAAGACTACTCTAGTCGGGACCGGACTCTACCCCAAATAGAAAAACGCGCTCGTCACCTTCCTTCAAGCCAACAAAGATATCTTCGCATGGAAACCGTCCGACATGCCGGGTGTACCAAGGGAGGTGATCGAGCACGCCCTCAATGTCAAGACAGACGCCAAGCCAGTCAAGCAATGGCTACGGCGCTTCACACAGGACCAGAAAGATGCTATTCAGGAGGAGATAACCAAGCTCCTCGCAGCCGGGTTTATCAGAGAGGTCTACCACCCGGACTAGCTAGCAAACCCAGTTCTGGTCCGGAAGAAAAAGGTAAATGGCGCATGTGCGTCGACTACACCAATCTAAACAAGGCGTGCCCCAAGGATCCATTTGGTCTATCGAGAATAGATCAAGTGGTGGATTCAACTACGAGGTGCGAACTTCTCAGCTTTCTCAACTATTACTCAGGATACCACCAAATCAGCCTAAAGGAGGAGGACTTCCTAAAGACATCTTTCATCACGCTGTTTGGTGCATACTGCTACATCACCAAGTAGTTCGGTTTGAAAAACACTGGAGCAACGTATCAACGAGCAATTCAGCGGTGTCTACACACTCAGATCGGGCGCAACATGGAGGCCTACGTCGATGACGTGGTGATCAAGACCAAGTCCAAAGAAGACCTTATCGCTGACCTGGAAGAAACCTTCCAAAATCTTCGAAGATTCAAGATGAAGTTGAACCCAGAAAAGTGCGCCTTCGGTGTGCCATCCGGCAAGCTACTCGGCTTCATCGTATCGCATCGCGGCATTGAGGCCAACCTGGAGAAAGTCAATGCAATCATTAACATGGCACCCCCGACTAGCCAGAAGGACGTCCAGAAGCTGATAGGCTGCATGGCGGCACGCAGCCGATTTATTTCCCGACTAGGCGAACGGGGCATGCCCTTTTTCAAACTATTGAAGAAAGCAGACAATTTCCAATGGACTCCCGAGGCCCAGCAAGCCTTCGAAGACTTCAAGAAATTTCTCACATCACCACCCGTGTTGGCGTCACCTATGCCCCAAGAGCCATTAATGCTATATCTGGCGGCAACCACTCAGGTAATCAGCACGGTGTTGGTGGTCAAGCGATCCAAACTGGGTCATATACAAAAAGTTCAACGGCCAATCTACTTCGTCAGCGAGGTCCTCACCGACTCCAAGATGAGATATCCGCATGTCCAAAAGCTGCTCTATGGCCTACTTATCACTGTCCGGAAGCTGGTGCACTATTTCCAGTCGCATCAAGTCATGGTGGTCACATCGTATCCACTCGGGGACGTCCTGCATAACCATGAGGCCACCGGCTGAATCGCTAAATGGGTGCTTGAGTTGATGGCGTTTGACATCACCTTTTAGCCACGGATAGCTATCAAATCACAAGCTCTAGCCGACTTCGTGGCTGAGTGGACAGAAGTTCAAATGCCTACATCAACAGCGAAGCTAGAGTACTGGACAATGTACTTTGATGGTTCTCTAAGGATCGGTGGCACCGGGGCTGGCATCGTACTGACGTCCTTCACCGGCGAAAAACTCAAGTACATTCTACAGATCCACTTCCTAGCTTCCCACAATGTCGCCGAGTACAAGGCACTCATCCACGGGCTCCGTATTGCTATATCACTCGGCATCCGTCAACTGGTTGTGCGCGGAGATTCCCAACTGGTGGTCAACCAAGTCATGAAAGACTGGAGATGTCTCAACGATACCATGGAGGTGTATTGTCAGGAGGTCCGAAAGCTGGAAAACAAGTTTGACAGGCTGGAGATAACTCATGTCTTATGACAATACAATGATGCCACAAACGAATTGGCCAACATGGGATCCAAGCGAGAAGCGGTCCCGATGGGGATATTTGTTGAGCAACTAATGGAGCCGTCAGTTAAGAAGAAACCAGTGCCAGAGTAGTCGGGAGGCGAATCTACCCCGGCAATAGATGAAGTGCTGATCATATCCGACGATTGGCAGACTCCTATTCTCAAGTTCCTCCTAGACGATGAACTCCCAGAAGATCGCAGTAAAGCCGAACAAATCAAACATTGAAGCAAAAGTTTCCTAGTAGTCCGAGAAGACCTATACTGAAGAAGTGCATCCGTTGTCCTCATGCGCTGCGTCACAACTGAGGAGGGCAAGCAGATTCTGCTATCGAACCACTCGGGCGTATGTGGCAACCATGCCACATCCAGGACGTTACTCGAAAAGGCATACAGGCAGAGATTTTTCTGGCCAACAGCACTAACAGACTCTGAAGACATTGTTTGTACATGCGAGGGTTGTCAGTTCTATGCAAGACAAACAAATCTCCCAGCCCAAGAACTCCAAACCATGCTAATCTCTTGGCCCTTTGCAGTATGAGGGCTTGACATGGTTGGGCCTTTCAAGAAAGCGCCAGGGGGGTTCACACCCTTGTTTGTCGCAGTGGATAAATTCACCAAGTGGATTGAGGCAAAACCCATTGCTACCATAACAGTGGCAAGAGCAAAGGACTTTATCATGAGTATATTATACCAATTCAGGGTTCCTAACTGCATCATAACGAACAACGGTACTTAGTTCACGGGCGGTGTCTTTCAAGATTTCTGTGACGACTTCGGCATCAAGATCTATTATGCTTCTCTGTGTCGATGTTTTACACCGGCAATAAATATATGGGGCTACTCGGCGGATGGAAACTCGGTGGATTGCAAAGGAACACAAGGAGATTTTATACTGGTTCAGGCCCTTGTTGTAAGGTAATACCCTACGTCCAGTTTATATTTATTCCTTTGAGGAATTATGGTGGTGATTCTGATGAACCGTCTGGCCCTCGAGCTTATGAGTGCTCTTGCCCTCAGGGGGCGCCTTGCCTCCTCTTATATACTGGGGGACAGGGGTACAAGGTAGGAGTCCCAGCCAGATGCGGCCAAGGGATCTCCCCTTAGAGATAAAGCTTATCCGACTAGGACTGTATGTTCCTTACTGTACAAGGCAAAGTCTGCCGGATGCTATCCTATCTCTAATTACAAGACTTGGCCCATCCTCTATCCGAGTGGCCCATATGCTTATCATGAGGTACCCGGGGCCCATGGCACCCACAGTAGCCCCTGAGACCTTCATAGTTGAGTCACAGCTGATGCCGAGTGCTCATCCTCCACGGTGAAGTCTTCACGAGTGCATTGCTCCCGAGTACTCTTTGTCCGAGTGAGTCTTCTTCCTGAGTCCTGCTTCATGTCAGCTGGCAGCGAGGCTATGAAGGGCTTCATGTAGACATAAGAATAGTGTGCACCGAATAGGTGCACCTATTAGGTGTAGCCCCCGACTTTGTGCTTAATTGTAAAGACAATTAAACATAAAGTCAAATATCTTTAACCTGGAAGTCTTTCCCGAGTAGATTACTACTGGTATGTGAGACTCTTCGGTATCATGTCAACCGGAATATGATTTATAGTCTTACCGAGCAGGGAACTACTCGTATGTAGGACTCTTCGACTTTATGTTAGTCGGAATAGGTATTTATAGTCTTGCCGAGTAGGATACTACTCGTATATGGGACTTTTCAACGTCATGTCAGCTGGAAAGAGGAGTTTATAGTCTTTCCCGAGTGGCGTCCCACCCAGAAGTTAGACTCCTCCGCGTCATGTCAGCGGGAATGAGAAATTTATAGTCTCTCCCGAGTAGTGCACTACTCGAAAGTTAGACTCTTCAGTGTCATGTCGGCTGGAATAATGTTGCTCATGGCAACTGGTGGCCACGCATGTAGGCCGAGTACCACTTTATGAAAATAAATCCACGGCGTGGTCAGGTGTACCCGAGAAAGATACCTGCATCCCCAATTTTAATGAAGACCAGCTTGTGATCCTTGTAAGGATATATCCTCGAGACCTGGTGGATAAAACAGATACCCAAACATATATGTTTAGCAATAAGGCTCTCATGAAGCATATCTGTTTACCTCATCGGCTCCTGTTGGTAGCACCAGCGCTATAATTTCAACTCAGCCTGCGGGCGGCCCACATGGAGCATGCTACTGTAGGAACTCATATCTTGGTGGCTGCTACCAAATAAGCCGGCCTGAGCCGACCTATCCAGCATAGCTCCATAGAAGTATCATCCATCGCATGTCAGGATGAGTTTTTTGGTGTCAGTAACCGCAATCAGCCAGAGAAATCCTTATTCGCAAGCCTTTCTGACTTATGTTCTGGATGCAGCCTGGTTGCCACATAAGCCTGAGTAGGTATATTGCAGAATCTGCTTGCCCTCCTCAGGTGTGACGCAGTGCACGAGAATTCCGGATGCGCTTTGACAATGTAAGTCTTCTCTGACTTCAGGAGAGCCGAGTAGGGTACCCGAACCTTGCATTAGCATAGGATTTGGCTTGCGACCCTCATGGGGCATACCCTACCCAACAGAGTTATAGCCAAGCGAGGTACCCAAACCTTGCATTAGCATAGGATTCGGCTAGCGACCCTCATGGGGTGTACCTCACCCAGCCGAGTGATATACGACCCCCGACTAGTGCAGGAAGTCGGTTGTCAGCTCACATGGAGCGTAGCTAGGGAAGATGACGTCTCGACTGGCGCAAGTACTCGGTAAGTAGCCCTCATGGAGCATCCCGAGTGTATTTTGGCAGACTTGTCCAGCCCCTGAGCGTAGGAGATAGGCTCGCAGCCCTGAGTTCCTGTCACGCGTATCCGAAGCTGGGCCTGCAATATAAAGATATCAGATGAGTAGCATCTGATGATGAAAACAATCATCCGAATAAAATGTATTTTACAATATATGTAAATTCATGTTCTTCCTCTTATTGATATTAATTTCCCCCGAGTAGTTGACCCCTTACGTTTAAGCACTCTGCCCGACTAGTCATAGCCCCCTAGCGTCGGGAGTTGGCTCATGGCTCTTTCCCAGACACGCGTTTTGGGTGACTTGAGTTCGTCTTTCATGGAGCAATGTTTCACGGATCAGGATTTATGCTACTTGAGTACTTTTGCAATCATTTAAGAGCAAAAATAGAGAAGAGTGCAGCTTGAGCACCTATTAGGTGTAAGCGGCATTGGCAAGGCCGAGTGAAGAAATATTTATCAGGAAGTGACTTAGCTGTTCGGTATTTCGGAGTGGGGATGCCATCCTTGCGTTTGAGCTTGTGAGCCCCCGAGCATGTCACTTGTTGTTATGATAATCTTCAGTTGTTGAAAGTCGAAGACGATTGTGACCGACTGCCACAATGAAGCCGTCTGACTTGCGTTTGCGATTCCTGGCTTTAGTCGGGACCGCGTCGTTGGTGCCCTCCTGCTTCTTCTGTCAGGATGCCTTTTTATCTTCAAGGGCCTCAGCAACAGCGTGGGCTGAGTCGGCGTATTTGTTCGCCGTGTCGAATAGAGCCCTGACAGAGTTGGGAGGCTTCCGAGTGAATTTGTCGATGAACGAGGTGTCTTTGACTCCTTTTCGAAAGGCAGTGATGACGACCTCGTCCTTGATGTTCGGGATTGAATTTTTCTTCTCAGAGAACCTCTTGATGAAGTCACGAAGAGACTCGTTCTTCCTTTGATGCAACTGATATAAGTTGTACTCGGAAGATGGCCTCTCATATATTCCCTGGAAGTTGGCGATGAAGCGTTCCCGGAGTTCTCCCCAGGAGTCGATTGATTGCTTGGGAAGTCCTGTTAGCCATGTCCTTGTTGAGTCGGCTAAAGCGACTGGGAGGTAGTTAGCCATGACTTTGTGATTTCCTCCAGCTGCTCGGATCGTCAGGGTGTAGACCGTGAGCTAGGACTCGGGATTGGTCTTGCCGTCGTATTTTTCGACGCCTGTAGGCTTGAAATCCGACGGCCAGTCGACGTTCTGGAGCTCGTGGGTGAAAGCTGGTATGCCTTCGTCTTCATGAGGGCTCCGACTCCGAATACGGCGACGATACCGCTCGTGGTGGAGGCCGAAACGCTTGTTCTTGTCTTCCAGTTGGCGTTGCTCATCTTCTTCTTGTTCGCGGCGCCGAGCAATGATGTCTTGCCGAAGGTCGCGCTGTAGTCGGTCTCGGAGGTCCTGATCAACCTGACGGTTGCTTTGACGTCGCCGGTTGTCATTGGGGTTGCCGAGTAATGCCTGACGTGCCTCCGTATGCGGCTGACTGGAGCCAGCCACTCGGCGTCGCTTTGAGGTAGATGAGACTGCCGTTGGGGATGTCGATCGGTTGGTCGGTATGAGGGTATCACCTGACTGTTGGTGCTGCTGACATGTAGCAGCGGTAAGCATGGCTTTTATCCTTGCGATGGTCGGGGTGGCCTGGTGATCAAACCCAAGGTGGATCATGTCCAGTAGGGTTGCGGCGGCCACGATGTTCTGTTGTGGCGTGACGAAGACGTCGTGGTCGCCGACTTTTGTTTGGAGGGTTTGTTGCTGAGCGGTTCGCCCAGCCCTGCGTAGGCCGTCGTTGTGGGCGTGCAGGCGTCTTGCTTCTTCCTCCTGTTGTTCTCGTAGTCGGCAGGCTTCCTCCTCTTGTTGCTCGTGTAGTCGGCGTGATTCCTGAGTAGGAGTAGAGCCTCTGGATGCCATGAAGATTTCTCGTGGCGAGAAGAAACTTGCCGAACTGCTGTCCGACTTAGAGTCAGAATCCGACTGGGAGTCGTAGTCGGAATAGTTGATAGGGGTGATTACAACTCTGACCTCCCTAGATCCGATCTCGAGCAGCTCGGGGCCGTATCCGAGTCGAACTCCAGAGGATCGGGTTTGCCGCGTCGGATGTAGATTGTAGATATTCGCGGCGTCGCCGAGTCCGAACGGGAAATTGACGATCTCTTCCTTTTTTTGGCCCGATCTCGGCCGGCTCAAAACCAAGTCCGAGTCAAACATCGAAAGAAAGAGTTGTCCCTGGACTCGGGCGTATTGGAGATCGCCGCAGCATGTCGTGAAAGATTGCTGCAGCATTGTGTAGGCCGACTGGCGCGGAGTCGGCTGGTTCCCTGGCAGATCGGATCGAGTCCGAGTCGGCCAAGGTGAGATTGCCGATCTGGTCGGCGATAAAGTCGAGGTTTATGAATGTGATTGTATCTCTGGGGGAGAGTTTACCGCCGTCGACTTTGGTTGCTAGATCCATCGAGCTTGTAGATGTAGATCGCGCCGAAGCCCCTACCTGGCGCACCAACTGTCGATGTTTTACACCGGCAATAAATATATGGGGCTACTCGGTGGATTGCAAAGGAACACAAGGAGATTTTATACTGGTTCAGGCCCTCGTTGTGAGGTAATACCCTACGTCCAGTTTATATGTATTCCTTTGAGGAATTATGGTGGCGATTCTGATGAACCGTCTGGCCCTCGAGCTTATGAGTGCTCTTGCCCTCAGGGGGCGCCCTGCCTCCCCTTATATACTGGGGGACAGGGGTACAAGGTAGGAGTCCCTGCTAGATGCGGCCAAGGGATCTCCCCTTAGAGATAAAGCTTATCTGACTAGGACTGTATGTTCCTTACTGTACAAGGCAAAATCTGCCGGATGCTATCCTATCTCTAATTACAAGACTTGGCCCATCCTCTATCCGAGTGGCCCATATGCTTGTCATGAGGTACCCGGGGCCCATGGCACCCACACTATGGCACACCCGCAGAGCAATGGGCAGGTTGAGCGTGCCAATGGCATGGTCTTACAAGGCATCAAGACAAGGATATTCGACCGACTAGAACCATACGCGGGCCGGTGGGTACAAGAACTCCCATCCATTCTTTGGTCTCTAAGAACCACGGTTAGTCAGGCAACAGGGTAATCCCCTTTCTTTCTGGTCTATGGTGCCGAGGCTGTGCTACCAACCGAGTTAGAGTTCGGCTCTTTGTGAGTTCGGGCTTACTCAGAAGACACATCCAACAATACCCGATTGGTCGAACTAGATCAATTGGAAGAAGCGAGGGACATCGCAATAATCCAGTCAGCAAGGTATCTTCAAGGCCTGCGTCGTTATCACAATCGCAATGTCTGTGGCCGTGCCTTTTTGGTTGGGAATCTCGTCTTGAGAAAAATACAAACCACCAAAGACAGGCATAAACTATCCCCAATAAGGGAAGGGTCATTCATTGTCGCAGAAGTTACATGGCCAGGCGCCTACCGATTGAAGACTAAAGACGGTGCCCTCATCAGCAACTCATGGAATATGGAACAGCTACGTCCTTTCTATACCTGAGTTTTATACTTTACCATGTGTACAGTTTTTCTCTGACTCACTACGCCGCTTGTTCCAACCGAGTAGTGAGTCGGGGGCTACATGTATTCTATGTGCTTTGTTAATAACATACGAGCCTGTTTTACTTAGGTTATGAAGTTTTGTGACGACTTTGTTATGTTTGCCCGAGTGCAGCTTTCTACGGTGAATGATTTTATTAAGTTCCTATAGACTAACTCGGCGTAGACTATATAGTCGGGTAAAACTAATGACAACTAAGTAAAAACTCAGAGCTTGGTGGCATTGCACATATATTTGCACATGTCCTTACAAAAATTTATATACACTGACTGCATGATGGATTGTTCTTACATACCCAGGTCTCGGGTGATCACCTCTGCAGTCAGCCTCGCCTGAGTTATCAGCTCCAACACTTCCTCAAGTGTTGTCTCCTCGGTGAATCCCTCACCGATGGCCTCAAGGTCTGCCCTGGGGTAGATTGACTTGGTCATCACCAGGGTTTGGGCCACGCCAACAACAACACACTCATCCGAGTACCTCTTTAGGATACTCGTCGCTTCATTAAGGCACGCTTTCACCTGGGACACCGTGTTGGAGCTGGTTCCCACATAATGAGGATCCATCATGTCAAGGAGCCCTTTCATGGACTCGGCAAGAATCTCCCATGACTCCTTGACGACCTTGATCTCCTCTGCAAAGGCTCTGAACTGGGTTTGGGCGTTGGCTCTTACAGCTGCTCAGATTCATTGGCAAGTAAACTTGTCAGCTAAAACAGCAGTCAGAGTTATCAAAGGATTGGACAAAGTCTTTGTCAGAGTGAGGACTTGCTTTTGTAGTCGGCCTCCACCTTGGCTTTGGCCTTCCCCAGTTCGGTCTTTTCCTTCTCGAGTTTGACCTTGGCCCTTTCCAGCTCGGCCTTGTCTTTCTCGAGTTTGGCTTTGGCCTTCTCAGCCTCCTTCAGCTTGGATTCCCCCTTTGTTCGGGTCTTCACCTCAGCTTCGAGGGCTGCACATCAGAATGGTCAAGAACCCGAGATTGCAGTTAGGACACAACTGGGCAGTCGGGAAACAACAAAGTTGGAGAAATATGCATGGGATTTAGTCGGGAAGACAAATATGGAAGACTTACTTCCGATCTTCTTGGCCAGAGCCCAGTTCTCATCCCTGAGCTGGTCAACGGCTCCCCTCAGCCAAGTTTCCCTCTCCTGGCTCGACCACTCCAATTCGGCCTTCAAGGTCTGGAGCTGGCCTAACCACTGGAGTTGGGGGATAAGCTGGGTCAGGACCTCGTTCATCCTCTCCGAGCGGTCTACAATTTTCTACTCGGGACTCCAATTCGGCCTTCAAGGTCTGGAGCTGGCCTAATCGCTGGAGTTGGGGGATAAGCTGGGTCAGGACCTCGTTCATCCTCTCCGAGCGGTCTACAATTTTCTCGGCCGAACTCGAGAAAGACAAGGCCGAGCTGGAAAGGGCCAAGGTCAAACTCGAGAAGGAAAAGACCGAACTGGGGAAGGCCAAAGCCAAGGTGGAGGCCGACTACAAAAGCAAGTCCTCACTCCGACAAAGACTTTGTCCAATCCTTTGATAACTCTGACTGCTGTTTTAGCTGACAAGTTTACTTGCCAATGAAATCGTCGGGGACTCAACATCGCAAGACTCGCTACATACCTGGACCCCTCGGGACATAGCAATTGCGGCATGGAGAAGCACCTCGCGCTCCCTCTCCGCCGCCACTTCGTCATGTTCATAACTCTTAGCAGTCCCCTCGGGAGTCACCTAGTGGAAGGTTCTCAGGAACTTGCGGGGAGGAGCTTCAAGCCTGGGGAGGTCCACTTCCTCTGAAGACAACGACAACACGGACGGCGACAAAGTCCTGGCCCCCAACTCAGCGGCTGCTGGGGCTTCAAGGATCTGCTCGGGGGCTGGGGCAACAACTTCGATATCTACCCCTTGGTCAGCCGGTGTTAGCAGCCCTGCAGTCGGGACAGCCTCGGTCTCAGCGACTGGGGTAGTCACCGGCTCGGCAGACGTGCTTGTTGGCACTGGCTCGGCTGGGGCTAGCTCTACAATAGGAGTAGCCAACGTGGTCTCCTTGAGATCGATGTTGGTGCTCTTCCTGCACGATGAGTCAGACGTCAAGATACTACTATGCTGAATAAGATTTTCAGAAGATCTAAAGTTGTTTACCTCTTGGATTTCTTAAACTTCCATTCGGGGGTTCCGGTTGTCAGCAGCGGAGGGCTACTGGCTATCGGGCTCGATGGCGTGGCAGTAGGTGGTGGCGTCTTCCTCTTAGCCGGCCTGGTTTCTGGAGCAGCCGACTGGGGCACTGGGCCGATCGGCGGCGCCATCCTTGGGCTCGATGTTGCTGAGCCCGGCGGTGCTGAACCCAACTCTATACTCGGCGGCGCTCTTCTTGGGCTCGATGTTACTAAGCCTGACTGCGCTGGTCCCGGTCTAGGACTCGGTGGCCTGGGAGCTAAGCTCGTGGTGTCTTTAATCTTCAGGCTCTCGGCTGCAGCGCTCGGCCTGCTGATTTTCTTCTTGCCCTGGTCTTCAACAGGCTTCTTCCCTGCTCTCTTGGAGTCGGGCTGGGCAGTAGAAGGACTTAACGGCCTTTTCTTTGATTTCACGGCCGACAGAGTTTGAGAGTCTTCATCAAACTCTTCGCATGACTGCAAGTAGTTCAATGACATACATCATACACTGCAGGACAATCCAAGATATACACTTGCAAGCATTCATCACAGATGGACATCAAGTCAGGATTTCGATGTTACCTTTGGGCGAGGCCTTTTCCTGCTGAAGGCTTTGGGGGTGTGCTCGGTATCTTCGGTCTCAATTACCCCGCTGGTAAAATAGCTGAGCAGGATGTCAGTCACCTTGTACTTGTCAGCCAGGTCTGGATATTCTCAGCTGGGATCGTTTTTCCCTTTATACTCTTAGCCGAAGTGACTCCTCAGCTTCAGCAGCCTGATGCAGTGACACAGGAAACATCTGGCCACCCAGGGGCTAGTCAATCCAGAGTTCCTTAGCTTATCTAGCTTTTCAAGCAATTGAAACACCTGGCCCATCTCCTCGAAAGTTGGCACTAACCACCAATTGGACGAAACCACTGGAGACAAGCCGGTGAATAGGGGCAGAGAAGGCTCAAGATCAGAGCAATAAAACCACTCTTTGTGCTAGCCTTTGAGGGAGGTTTTCAAGGGGAGACAGAGATAGATTTTCTTCATTTCACTCCTAAGCTGAAGACCAGCTCCCCTTATCACCTGGACCTTGTTTTTTAAGGCTGGGGTTTGATGTGGAACAGATACCTAAATAGATTGAAATGGGGTTCCACACCCAGAAAGCACTCACAAAGAGTCGCAAAAATTGAGATTTGCAAGATGGAGTTAGGATTCAGATTCACCAACTCTAGCCCATAGAAAGAAAGAAGCTGGCGCAAGAAGTCCGAAGAAGGAAGAGAGAGCCCTCAGTCGAAGAAAGAGGTGAAGACAACAGTCTCACCAGATTGGGGTGCCGGGATCAATTTCCCCTCAGGCAGACACCAGTGGATAACTTCTTGACTTTGCAATCTCAGCTTCTTTTCCAGAAGTTTCAGCTTAGCCGACCCGTAATCCGAAGTCAGCAAAGTCTCATTGGCCACCTCTGGGATCTCTGATGCTCTCGGCATGGCTGGGGGCGAGAAGATTTGGGGAAAAGGCTATTGGGGGCTTGGAATGGATGAGGAGGATTAGGATCGCCCAAGTTTTAATGGGAAAGAGCAGGCAATGGCGAACCCTAGCGAGGCGGGAGCAAAATTTTGGCATGGAAGCTAAAGACGAAACAATTGGTGGATTGGAGAAGATGAGGGAATCTTTTCTCTCTCCCCGCCTTTATAGAGCTTGTACCGATTCGTGGGCTTGGGCTTACAAAGTCGGTACTGGGCCACCAAGATATGAGTTTCTACAGTAGCACGCTTAATGTGGGCCGCTCGCTAACCGTGTTAAAATCACAGTGCTGGTGCTACCAACAGGAACCGATGAGGTAAACAGATATGCTTCATGAAGGCCTAATTACTGAACACATGTGTTTGGGTATCTGTATTATCCACCAGGTATTGAGGATATATCCTTATAAGGATCACAAGCTGGTCTTCATCAAAATTAGGGATGCAGGTATCTCTCAAGTACACCTAACCACATAATGGATTAAATTTCATAGAGTGGCACCGGCTTACATGCTTAGCCAACATTTGCCATGAGCAAATATTCTTCCAGCCGACATGACGCTGAAGAGTCTAACTTCCGGTAGTGCACTACTCGGGAAAGACTATAAATATTTCTTCCAGCTGACATGAAGCTGAGGAGTCTAACTTCCGGGTGGGACACCACTCGGGAAAGACTATAAAACACCTTTTCTAGCTGACATGAAGCTGAAGAGTCTCATATATGAGTGGCATGCTACTCGGCAAAGACTATAAATTATTTCCGGCTGATATGATACTGAAGAGTCTCATATACCAGTAGTATACTACTCGGGAAAGACTACAAGGTTAAAGATCTTTGACTTTATGTTTAATTGATTTCACAATGAAGCACAAAGTCGAGGGCTACACCAAATAGGTTCGCCTATTCGGCGCATACTATTCATACTTCTACATGGAGCCCATCGTAGCCTCGCTGCCAGCTGACATGAAGCAGGACTCAGGAGCAATGCACTCGGGCAATCTTCACCGTGGAGGATGAGCACTCGGCATCAGCTGTGACTCAACTATGAAGGTCTCAGGGGCTGCTGTGGAGGCCATGGGCCCTAGGTACCTCATCACAAGCATATGGGCCACTCAGACAGAGGATGGGCCTAGCCTTGTAATTAGAGATATCATAGAACCCAGCAGACTTTGCCTTGTACTATAAGGAATATACAGTCCTAGTCAAGTAGGTTATATCTCTAAGAGGAGATCCCTTGGCTGTAATCCGGCTGGGACTCCTACCTTGTACCCTTGTCCCCCATTATATAAGGGGGGCAGGGCGCCCCCTGAGGGCATAAGCTCACAGAAGCGAACATACATCCTCAAAGGAATACACAACTGGACGTAGGGTATTACCTCACATCGAGGGCCTGAACCAGTATAAACCTCCCCGTGTTCTTTTGCAATCCACCGAGTTTCGATCTAACGAGTAGCCCTATATTCATATTGCTGGTGTAAAACATCGACAAGGGTCCAAGGGGATCTTCTTTGTTTCTGAATCTGCTGAAATTCTCGACTTGGCTACTTTTTTCGCCAGAACTTGTTCGTCCTCGTTTGCAGTTGTCACGGTTAATCGGATGTTGTTCCGCCCGACTGCCGCTTCTTGAGATTGGGCCAGCTCACAGCTCTCCTTTTCACAGGTGAAGGCTTGCTTGACATCGCTACACAGGGAAAGTACTCCTGCTGGTCCTAGCATCTTGAGCACCATGTATGTGTAATGAGGCACTGCCATGAACTTGGCTAGTGCTGACTGTCTGAGTATGGCATCATACGTGGTCTCCAAGTTGGCAACCTCGAAGCAGATATTCTCGGTGCAGAAATTCTCCCGCATGCCAAAGGTGACTGGCACAGATATCTGTCCGAGTGGAGTAGAAGAGAGGCTAGGGATTACCCCGTGGAAGGGCGCCGTGCTTGGCTGCAGCTCGGATCGAGGAATTTTCATCTCGTCGAGTGTGTTGGCGAACAATATGTTGGGAGCACTTCCTCCATCGATGAGAACCTTCTTCAGCTTGATACTTCTGATGACCGGATCCAAGATGAGTGGATAATGCCCTAGGTGCGTGACTCGATCGGGATGGTCTGCGCGGTCAAATGTGATTGTCATCTTTGACCATCGCAGATATTGGGGGGCATCTGTTAAGACTGAGTTGACTTCTCTGGCTGTTAGCTTCTATTTTCTCTTGGACTCATAGGCAGACGGCCCTCCGAAGATGTGATTGAGCTCAACCGGGGGATCTTGGTAGTTGCCGGCAGCGCCAGAGTTTGGCTTGTCCTTGTCTTTGTTGTTGCCAGATGTTGAGGTCTGCTCAGAAGCAAACTTCTTAAGCATGAAGCAATCCTTAGCCGTGTTTTTCCCTTAGGATGGAATGGGCATGGCCTGTTCATGACTTTCTGGTAGTCATCCGTCCTTGAGGATTGTGGCCGGTTGCACTCCATAGCTACTACGACATTGTCCAACTTGCACTTGCGGTTGTCAGACTTGGTCTGTGCTACGTCGTCGGTGTCTTTCTTGTCCTTCTGCCGAGGCTCCTTCTTGTCGTCCAGGGCCTCAGCGATCACATTGGCCAAATCAACGTATTTGTTGGCCATATCAAACAGAGCTTTGATAGAAGAGGGAGGCTTCTGAGTGAACTTGGTGATGAACGGGGTGTCCTTGACTCCCTTGCAGAAGGCAGCGATGATGACCTCGTCCTTGATCTTTGGGATCGAGTTCCTCTTCTCAGAAAAACTCTTAATGAAATCGCGCAAAGACTCATTCTTCCTTTGATGGCATTGATATAAATCGTACTCGGAAGATGGCCTCTCATATGTTCCTTGGAAATTTGCGATGAATCATTCTCGAAGTTCTCCCCAAAAGCCGATTGATCGCCTAGGAGGTCCTATTAGCCATGTCCTCGCCGAGTAGGCTAGGGCGACCGGGAGGTAGTTAGCCATGGCTTTGTGCTCACCTCCGGCTGCATGGATCGCCAGTGTAAACCGTGAGCCAGGACTTGGGATTAGTCTTCCCATCATATTTTTCAATTCTAGTCAGCTTGAAGATGGATGGTCAGTCGACTTGTTGTAGCTCATGGGTGAATGCCGGTACTCATTCATCTGAGTGAAAGGTCGAATTGCATGAAAGGTCTTGTCACGGTTCCCCCTTTGCAGTACCATGGTGGTATTTCGGGGCATGGTGACATGTCCAGAATCGTGTCTTGTGGGTAAATTGGTACATCTCTGGCCAGAGTAAAACTATTCGAATACCAGTGCCCACGGTTAATGGGTGGGCCTAGCAATGTGTCGATGCTTTATATCGGCAATAATAATATGGGTGTGGAGGCCATGGGCCCTGGGTACCTCATGACAAGCATATGGGCCACTCGGATAGAGGATGGGCCTAGCCTTGTAATTAGAGATATGATAGAACTCTGCAGACTTAGCCTTGTACGATAGGAAAAATACAGTCCTAGTTGGGAACGTTATATCTCTAGAAGGAGATCCCTTGGTCGTAGTCCGACTGGGACTCCTACTTTGTAATCTTGTCCCCCAATATATAAGGGGAGGCAAGGCACCCCCTGAGGGCAAAAGAAGACATCGGAGGTTCACAAGAATCACCGTCATACATCCTCAAAGGAAATACACCACAACTGGACGTAGTGTATTACCTCATCTTGAGGGCTTGAACCAGTATAAACCTTTTGTGTTCCTTTGCAATCCATCGAGTTTCTGTCCGGCGAGTAGCCCTATATATTTATTGCTGGTGTAAAGCATCGATAGTTGGCGCGCCAGGTAGGGGCTTCATCAAGATCATCTTCATCAAGCCTGATGGATCCTATCAAGGGAGTCGATGGCATCAACTTCCTCCCTGGGCAAACAATCAGCTTTGAGAGCCTCGACTTCATCACTAACGAATTCAGCAATCTTACCCTGTCTGACTCGGATTTGATCCGATCAGCCAGGGATCAAGCCGACTCCGCGCCGGTCAGCCTACTCAACGCTGCAGCAATCTTCGACGACATGATGTGGAAATCTCCAATATGCCTGAGTCTAGGGACAACTCTTTCTTTCAGTGTTCAACTCGGACTTGGTTTTGAGCCGGCTGAGATCGGGCTAAGAAAGGAAGAGATCGTCAATCTCCCGTTCGGACACGGTAACGCCACGGATATCTTTAATCAACATCCGATGCGGCAAATCCGGTCCCCTGGAGTTCGACTCGGATACGGCCTAGAGCCGCTCGAGATCAGATCTAGGGAGGTCGGAGTTGTAATCACCCCCATCAACTATTCCGGCTCTGACTCTCAGTCGGACTCCGACTCTAAGTCGAATAGCAGTTCGGCAAGCTTCTCTCCACCACGTGAAGTCTTTGTGATATCCAAGGGTTTAGCTCCCACTTAGGAAGCCACCGACTACGCGAGCAGCAAGAGGAGGAGGCCCGCTAATTGCGAGAACAACAAGAGGAAGAAGCAAGACGCCTGCACGCCCGCAATGACGACCTATGCAGGGCTGGGCGGACTGCTCAGCCACAAATCCTCCAAACCCGAGTCGGTGACCATGACGTCTTCGTTACTCCTCAACAAAACATCGTGGCCGCTGCAACTCTACTGGATACACTCCAGTTCGGGCTTGATCACCAAGCCACCCCGAGGATAGCAAGGATAAAAGCCATGATCACCGCTGCTGCATGTCAACAGCACCAACAGTCGGGCGATACCCTCATACTGACCAACCAGTCAACATCTCCAACGCCAGTCTCATCAGCCTCAATGTGACGTCGAGCAGCCAGCTCCAGTTAGTCGCACACGGAGTCATGCCAGACGTCACTCGGCAACGTCAACAGCCACTGGTGGCGTCGACATCAAAATGACCGTTGGGACAACCGAGATCTCCGAGGCTGACTACGATGTGATCTTCGGCAAGACATCAACGCCCGGTGCCACAAACGAGAGGAAGATGAGCAACGCCGACTGGAAGACGAGAACGAGCGCTTCGGCCTCCACCACGAGCGGTTTCACCGTCGCAGTCGGAGCCAGAGTCCTCATGCAGATGAAGGAGTACCGGCCTTCACCCATGAGCTGTAACAAGTCGACTGGCCACCAGGCTTCAAGCTGACTGGAATTGAACAATATGATGGGAAGACCAATCCCGAGTCTTGGCTCATAGTCTACACTCTAGCGATCCGAGCAACCGGAGGAGATTGCAAAGCCATGGCTAACTACCTCCCAGTCGCTCTAGCCGACTCGGCGAGGACATGGCTAACGGGACTTCCCAAGCAATCAATCGGCTCCCAGGGAAAACTCCAGGAATGCTTCATCGCCAACTTCCAGGGAACATACGAGAGGCCATCTTCCGAATACGACTTATATCAGTTGCATCAAAGGAAGAACGAGTCTCTTCGTGACTTCATCAAGAGGTTTTCTGAGAAGAAAAATTCAATCCCAATTATCAAGGACGAGGTCGTCATCGCAGCCTTTCGAAAAGGAGTCAAAGACACCCCCGTTTATTACTAAATTCACTCGGAAGCCTCCTAATGAGGACATCACTAGCTTGGATATGACCATAGCTACCTTATGTATTCATCAACCAAAGGTGCATGTTTTCTATGTAAGATTTACGTGTTATATATTTGAACAGCCGTTACTACACCATGAGTTTTGTGTGTTCTTGTTTGCAGAGATACTTACTTGGGTGAAGAGAAAGGGACCGAGCGCAAGGAACACATGGATGATCAAAGAAGTTAATTGGGGACCAAATCAAGACCTTACCCAAGTCTACTCCTACATCACCACATCACTTTTGGTTTATAGAAGGCAAGAGATAAAGTTCTGCACGTTTTGGATTCGGATTCAGTCCTCCTGATAGTATCAAATTCAAACGGACCTAGTCACTGATCTAGAAGGACTTTCGGGGCCCATGAGTACTTGTTGGAAAGCTTATGGAATCTACTTTCATATGGTTTTAGTCCCACATCAAAATTCCTCCTGAGCTATCCAGAATTATCGAAACAAGACATATACCTCTTCTAGTCCGAGTCTGTTTTGGGCCTTGCGCCTTGTAATTGTGTCGTGGGCTAAACCCAAGGGATGTGCGCTCTAGGGTTAACCCTACGACGTCCCAACTCATATATATTCAGTAGCTGTCGTCGTTTAGAGTCGGGTTTTGCTTAGATTATTCTGCCATTGCAGTTTCGCCGTCTAGATCGGTTTGTAGAACCCCAACTTCATGTGCTAAACATTCATCTCTAATTCAGGTTGCGTTCTTCCTTGTTCTTGTGAGTTTCTTTGATTGCTTGCAGGGATAAAACCTTTGTGGTGAGGTCGACTACATGAGAGCGTGGTTGATAACAACTGGACGTGTGGGTGTAACGGTTGCGAGGTGACGATCGCTGATCGGAAGCCTCAAAACGTGAATGTCTTCACGTCGCCAAATCAAACCTATCGGAAGGTCGGGCACCCAGTCGCATCACCTCCCAACTCTATCAAGCCTCTATTCGACATGGTGAACAAGTACGCTAACGTGGCTGACGCTGTTGCCGAGGCCCTCGATGACAAAAAGACACCATGATAGAAGAAGTGGAAGGACACCGATGACGCGGCCCTGACTAAGGCTGGGAACCACAAACGCAAGTCGGACGACTTTACTGTGGCAGTCGGTCACAAACTTCTTCGACCTCCTACAACTAAAGATTATCAGAATAACAAGTGACATGCTCGGGGGCTCAAAAGCCCAAACGCAAGGATGGCATCCCCACTTCCAAATACCAAACAGCTAAGTCGCTTTCTGATAAATATTTCCTCACTCAGCCTCGCCAATGCCGCAATCACTTATACCTAATAGGTGTACAAGCTGCACATTTTTCTGTTTTTTTCTCTTAATGATTGCAAAAGTACTCGAGTAGCATAAATTCCGATCCGTGAAACTTTGCTCCATGAAAGACGAACTCAAGTCACCCAAAATGCATGTTTGGGAAAGAGCCATGAGCCGACTCCCGATGCTAGGGGGCTATGACTAGTCGGGCATAGTGCTTAAACGTAAGGGGTCAACTACTCGGGGAAATTAATATCAATAAGAGGAGGAACAGATATTTACATATATTGTAAAATACATAAATTTTCTTTCGGTGATTGTTTTCATCATCAGATGCTACTCATCCGATATGTTTATAATGCAGGGCCAGTTCCGGATACGTGTAATAGGAACTCAAGGCTGCGAGCCTATCTCCTACGCTCGGGGGTTGGACCAGTCTACCAAGATACACTTGGAGTGCGACGCTTCAAGAATTACTTGGAATGCTCCACGAGAGCTATTGTCCAAGTACTCGCACTAATCGGGACTCGTGTGTGGGCTAAAAACCAACTTCCGGCGCCAGTCGGAGCACGGGTACCACTCAACTAGGTGAGGTACGCCCTATGATGTTCGCCAACCGAATCCTACACTAATGCTAGGTTCGGGTACCTTATTTGGTTACCACTCGGCTAAGGAGGGTACGCCCCATGAGGGTCGCCAACCCAATCCTATGCTAATGCTAGGTTCGGGTACCTTAGTTGGTCACAGCTCCACTGGGTGAGGTACGCCCCATGAGGGTCGCCAGCCAAATCCTATGCTAATGCGAGTATTTGGGTACCTTATTTGGCTAATAACCAACCTTCGGCACCAGTTGGAGCTCGGGTACCACTCCGCTGGGTTAGGTACGCCCCATGAGGGTCGCCAGCCAAATCCTATGCTAATGCGAGGTTCGAGTATCTTATTCGGCTTTACCGAAGTCAGAGAAGACCTATATCGTCAAAGCGCATCGGGAGTTCTCATGCACTGCGTCACACCTGAGGAGGGCAAGCAGATCCTGCAATATACCTACTTGGGCATCTATGGCAACCATGCTGCATCTAGAACATAAGTCGGAAAGGCTTGTGAACAAGGATTCCTCTGGCTGATTGTGGTTACCAACGCTGGAGTACTCATCCTGACATGCGAGGGATGCTAATTTTATAGGGCTGCGCTGGGTAGGTCGGTTTAGGCTGGCTTATTCGGTAGTAGGCTAAAGATATGAGTTTCTCAATAGCACGCTCTATTGGGGCCACTCGCTGGCTGTGTTAAAATCACAGTGCTGGTGCTACTCATAGAAACCGATCAAATAATCAAATATGTTTCATGCTAAGCCTATAGCCGAGTGCATACATTTGGGTATCTGCATTATTTACCAGGTATTAAGGATATATCCTTATAAGGATCACAAGCTGGTTTCCATTAAAATTGGGGATGCAAGTATTTCTCAAGTACACCTGACCACATATTGGGTTAAAATCCATAAAGTGGTACTCGCCCTACATGCTTGGCCAACAATTGCCATGAGCAAAAAATTTTTCAGCTGACATGAAGCTGAAGAGTCTAACTTTCGAGTGATATAGTACTCAGGAAAGACTTAAAAATATTCCGGCTGACATGATGCTGAAGAGTCTCATATACCAGTAGTGCACTACTCGGGAAAGACTACAAGGTTAAAGATCTTTGACTTTATGTTTAATTGTTTCATAATTAAGCACAAAGTCGGGGGCTACACCCAATAGGTGCATCTATTCGGCGCACACTATTTATATTTCTACATGGAGCCCTTCATAGCCTCGCCGCCAGCTGACATGAAGAAGGACTCGGGAGAAGAAGCGCTCGGACAAAGAGTACTCAGGAGCAATGCACTCAAGAATTCTTCACCGTGAAGGATGAGCAGTTGGCATCAGCTGTGACTCAACTATGAAGGTCTCAGGGGCTGTTGTGGAGGCCATGGGCCCCGGGTACCTCATGACAAGCATATGGGCCACTCGGATAGAGGATGGGCCTAGCCTTGTAATTAGAGATATGATAGAACTCGACAGACTTAGCCTTGTACGACAGGAAAAATACAGTCCTAGTCAGGAACGTCATATCTCTAGAAGGAGATCCCTTGGTCGTAGTCCGACTGTGACTCCTACTTTGTAACCCTGTCCCCCAGTATATAAGGGGAGGCAGGGCGCCCCCTGAGGGCAGAAGAAGACATTGGAGGTTCACAAGAATCACCATTATACATCCTCAAAGGAAATATACCACAACTGGACATAGGATATTACCTCATCTCGAGGGCCTGAACTAGTATAAACCTTTTGTGTTCCTTTGCAATCCATCGAGTTTCGGTCCGGCGAGTAGCCCTATATTTTTTATTGCCGGTGTAAAACATCGACAATGGGGCTACTCGTGAGACCTAAATTTGATGAACTGCAAAGGAACATGAAACAATTTGTCCTGGTTCAGGCCCTCGATGTGAGGTAATACCCTACTTCTAGCTGTGGTGTGTTGCCTTTGAGGTTTCTCTAGTGAGATTCTGTTCTCTGCCCTCAAAAGGCTCCCTGCCTCCTTTTATATACAGAGGAGGCAAGGCTACAGGGTAGGAATTCTAGTCGGACTCTGACCAAGGGATTTCCTTCTAGAGATACAACGTACCCGACTAGGACTATATCCTTTTACTTATCATACAAGGTAATATTCACCGAGTCCTGTTGCATCCCTAATTATAGGATTGGGATTATCCTCTGTCTGAGTGGCTAGAAAGCTTCCCATGAGGTACCCGGGGCCCATGGCCTCCACACCATGTTTTCTATGATTATTCCCACACTACTCAATAATGCTGATAAATGATGAAATCTTGTTATCTCCAATTTGGAGGGTTATGGTTTGGGCCTGAACTGCGTTAGAGCGTTGTTCAGTGGTTGATTCAATGTTGATTAATGATTAAACTATACTGTTTTCAATGCTGTTTTATGCAAAAAGCTATATTATGCCTTTCCTTTGGAATCCCTGTTGTATTATTTTGCATTTCTTAATGTGTCTTGTTGAGTACAGTGGGTGGTACTCAGTCTTGCATTATTGCAATCATCAAAGTGAAGCTTTGTGAGGAGGAGAAGTTTGGTGTTTGGCTTATACCCTAGTTGAGCTGCCTATGGCTTGGTGCTAATGCTATGCTAGTTGCCATTCCGCTACTGTTTTCTTCGGTGTGAGGACTAAGTGCCTCTTATGTAAGTAATTATCGTTATTTCATTTTGGTTATGTTTATCAAATTGTCGATTTGTGTACCTCGGCTGATTCCTGGACGAGGATTTATTGCACAGATTAGCTTGGGAAATTCTGGTGAATTTCTGGGCGTGACAATATGACTGATATCTACCCACCGAGGTGTGCGGTGTGGTAGATAAGATAGCCCATGCCGCCTATCAGTCAAAGTCCTATGTAGACAAGATCCAGCCTTCACAAACTTTTCCCGGCTCACCACAAGAGAGACGTGGCTCAGGAACAACACCTAGCCATCTAGGAGTCCTCAACCTTCAAGAGTAACAAATCTCACACCACCTCTTAGAACTAAATCTAGGTGCTCAAGATCCAAGAGAAAACCAAGCACTATTTCCCAAAACACCAAACCCAGCCCACAAAGAAACAAGGTTACAAAAACCAAGGGGGATTTGAGAGAGGAAATCCGATCTCGAAGATCGAAAACGCACGAAGCACAAAGCTCTAGCCAAAAGCTTGTTAGAAGGAAATGAGTGGCTAACCATAGAAAAGGGTTGGAACGGGTTTAAATAGGAAACCTCCAAATCTGCTTGTTGGGGGGAAATTTTAGTCCCACCACAGAAATTCCGATCTAAGGATCGGATATTGCAATCCATATAAAAGTATCCCAATGGTCAAGTTCAAATCCCAGGTCTCTGTAAAAACAAGAGATCGGATATTCCAATGTCACCATCAGAAGTTCCGATCTGAGAATTAAAACCAAAAAGAGACTTGAGTTCAATAAGATTTTGGATTTTCTGATCAATCAGAAATTCTGACATCACATCAGAAATTCTGACCCAATATAAATAAATCCATCCAGAGAGTCGAGTTGCATAAGATTCCAGAAATTCCGAGGGATCGAAAATTCCGACACGACACCGGAAATTCCGATCCAATCAGGTAGATACTTCAAATAAGAGGAATCAATGAGCACTAGTATCTAATCCAATTATATGAGTGAAGTACGTCTACATTGAATTACCATAGTGAATTTCGACTACTTTGTTTCAAACGATCACATGTTTTGCCCTTTTGTCGATTTTTGAACTAGGCTACAAAATGGATACTTCAAACCAAATTAGTCCATTCTAGTTATGTTGTCATTAATAGCCAAAATAAAATTAAGGGGGCCTAGATGCAGTTTCAATCTCCCCTTTTTGCTGATTGATGACAACATAATTAGAAACACAAATAATGTACAAGTGTTCGCTGAACTCCCCCTAAAAGTATGTGTGAGATGCATATGGAGAGAGCTCCCCCTCAAACTTAGCTAGCATCCAACAATTCACAATAGATATAAATTTGAAGTGATGCATATGACATGAATGAGCACTCAACCTATGGCAAGAACATCAGGTATAAATAATTAAACATTACACCATCCAAACATAGCAATGTCATAAAGCATACAACCACATAAAAATTAAAAACTGCAAGTTTCACAACACATCATCATAATGCAACAAGAGTGCCAACAAGTTCAACCAGCCAGCCATATAGACATAGATAAATGGATTTTTCTCCCCCTTTGTCATCAAGACACAAAAAAGGAAGAAAGAGAGAAAACGATGGGTGATCACTCATCATCGGAGTAGTCCTCATCATCACCACCATATTCTTCCTCACTATCGTCCTCCTCTTCTACGGGCTGCTTGCCGGCTCGAGAGGATTCTCCTTGATACATAGAGGCAAAGGGATCCTCAAAAACTTCTTCCTCACTGTCCACCTCTTTGGAACCCGCTGGGGAACATGGAAGCTCAAGGTGGTGCTGAATTGCTTTGAGGCGCCTAGTGTCCTTCTTCCTGGCCCTTCTCTCCTTTTGAACTCTCACCGATGTGCTCTTGCAGATGCTAAAAAGGGACTTGAGAAACCAAAGCGCTGAGGATGATTTGGATTTAGTGACGGTGTGAGACGGTCCAGCTTGAGAAGATGCCCTGGTGGTTCTCCTTGTAGGTGCGGAAGAGGAAGAAACGGCTCGGATTTGCAAGCCAGTGTGAGGCATTTCCTTGCAAAACCTCTTCCCAGAGACGGCTTCAATCATCTTCATAATGTAAGGTCCATAGTCTATTCCCCAGTTTGGAGTGATAGAGATAAGGTGAATCTCCTCCCAAATAAAGTCAAACACATCAAACTGACAGGGATTCTCCTTCATCCGATGAAGCAAGTTCTGAGTGTATGAGAGAATATGGCATGCATCTCCAGCTTTTGGTGTCAACGTCTTCCGATGGAGCTTGTTTAGATAGTCATAGAATGGATAAAGCTCTTTGGTCCCTCCAAGCTCATAATCTTCACACTCTTGATTATAGAGAAATCCCAAGGTGTGAGTCTTCATGGGCTTCTCGTCATGAATTCTTTCCTTGTCCATTCTAGCCCGCTGAGAAAAACCGAGAATTCTGACAAATCTGCTGTACCTCATTGAGTATCTTTGCCCATCAGTCATCCAGTGGATAGTCCTATGACCATCCAGCTCAAAGTAGATGGTGGCATAGAACTGAGCGATTAACTCCTTGCTCTAGCGATACTCCAAAGCCATAATCTCGTCCAAATTCAAAAAGCCATATTATGCCTTTCCAGTCGCTCTAGCCGACTTGGCGAGGGCATGGCTAACAGGACTTCCCAAGCAATCAATCGGCTCCTAGGGAGAACTCCGGGAGCGCTTCATCGCCAACTTCTAGGGAACATACGAGAGGCCATCTTCCGAGTACGACCTGTATCAGTTGCATCAAAGGAAGAACGAGTCTCTTCATGATTTCATCAAGAGGTTCTCTAAGAAGAAGAATTCAATCCTGAAGATCAAGGACAAGGTCGTCATCGCCACCTTTCGAAAAGGAGTCGAAGACACCTCGTTTATCGCTAAATTCACTTGGAAGCTTCCTAGCTCTATCAAGGCACTATTCGACATGGAAAACAAGTATGCTGACTTGGCTCACGCTGTTGCTGAGGCCATCGATGACGAAAAGGCCCCCTGATAGAAGGAGCGGAAGGACACCGATGATGCGACCACGACTAAAGCTAGGAACCACAAATGCAAGTCAGACGGCTTCATTGTGGCAGTCGGTCACAACCGTCTTCGACCTTCAACAATTGGAGATTATCAGAACAACGAGTGACATGTTCGGGGGCTCACAAACTCAACTGCAAGGATGGCATCCCCACTCCCAAATACCGAACAGCTAAGTTACTTTCTAATAAATATTTCTCCACTTGGCCTTGCCAATACCGCAGCCGCTTACACCTAATAGGTGTACTAGCTACACATTTTTTCTGTTTTTGCTCTTAAATGATTGCAAAAGTACTCGAGTAGCATAAATTCCGATCTGTGAAACTTTGCTCCATGAAAGACGAATTCAAGTCACCCAAAACGCGTGTCTGGGAAAGAGCCATGAGCCAACTCCCAACGCTAGGGGGCTATGACTAGTCAGGCAGAGTGCTTAAATGTAAGGGGTCAACTACTCGGGGAAATTAATATCAATAAGAGGAAGAACACATATTTACATATATTGTAAAATACATAAATTTTCTCCAAGTGATTGTTTTCATCATTAGATGCTACTCATCCGATATGTTTATAATGTAGGGCCAGTTCCGGGTACGCGTGATAGGAACTCAGGGCTTCGAGCCTATCTCCTATGCTCGGGGGTTGGACCAGTCTGCCAAGAATCACTCGGAATGCTCCATGAGGGCAACTGATCGAGTACTTGTGCCAGTCGGGACGTCATCTTCCCTGGCTACGCTCCATATGTGGGCTAGCAACCGACCTCTGCGCGCAGTTGGGGCTCAGGTACACTTGGCAGGGTTAGGTACGCCTATGAGGGCCGCTAGCCAATCCTACACTAATGCTAGGTTCGGGTACCTTATTCGGTCACAACTCTGCTGGGTGAGGTATGCCCCATGAGGGTCGCCAGCCGAATTCTGCGCTAATGCGAGGTTCGGGTACTTTATTGTTAGTAACCGACCTCCGGCACCAGTCGGAGCTCGGGTACCACTCTGTTGGATAGGGTACGCCCCATAAGGGTTGCTAGCTGAATCCTATGCTAATGCAAGTTTTGGGTACCTTATTCGGCTATAATTTTGTTAAGTTAAGTATGCCCCAAGAGGGTCGCCAGCCGAATCCTGCGCTAGCGCAGCGTTCGGGTACCTATCTGGCAAACATGGCAACAGCCACTACTGGTGCTTTCAGTCGGGAGCAGCATCAAACCTAGAATCTATGGAGGTGCTCATTATTATTCAAGACTGGAAGACCCCAATCCTTCGATTACAACGAAGCCGAGTAAATCAAGCGACAGAGCAAAACCCTTATCATGTCAGAGAAGACCTATATCGTCGAAGTGCATCCAAAGTTCTCATGCACTACGTCACACCTGAGAAGGGCAAGCAGATCCTGCAATATACCTACTTGGGCATCTGTGGCGACCATACTACATCCAGAACGTAAGTCAGAAAGGCTCGTAGGCAAGAATTCTTCTGGCTGATTGAGGTTACCGACGCTGGAGTACTCATCCTGACATGCGAGGGGATGCTACTTTTATAGGGCTGCGCTGGGTAGGTCGGTTTAGGCTGGCTTATTCAGTAGTAGGCCACAAGATATGAGTTTCTACAGTAGCACGCTCAATGTGGGCCGCTCACTGGTTGTGTTAAAATTGCAGTGCTAGTGCTACCAACAGGAACCGATTGGGTAATCAGATATGCTTCATGAAGACCTAATTGCTGAACACATGTGTTCGGGTATCAGTATTATCCACCAGCTATTGAGGATATATTCTTATAAGGGTCACAAGCTGGTCTTCATTAAAATTGGGGATGCAGGTATTTCTCAAGTACACCTGATCACATATTGGATTAAAAAATTCATAAAGTGGTACTTGGCCTACATGCTTGGCCAACAATTGCCACGAGCAAGTATTTTTCCAGCCGACATGACGCTGAAGAGTCTAACTTCTAAGTAGTATACTACTCGGGAAAGACTATAAACATTTTTCCAGCTGACATGAAGCTGAAGAGTCTAAATTTTGAGTGACATAGTACTCGGGAAAAACTATAAAATATTTCCGGCTGATATGATACTGAAGAGTCTCATATACCAGTAGTACACTACTCGGGAAAGACTACAAGGTTAAAGATCTTTGACTTTATGTTTAATTATTTTACAATTAAGCACAAAGTTGGGGGCTACACCTAATAGGTACGCCTATTCGGTGCGCACTTATTTATAATTCTAATGAAGCCCTTCATATCCTCGCTGCCAGCTGACATGAAGTAGGACTCGGGAAGAAGAAGTACTCGGACAAAGAGTACTTGGGAGCAATGCACTCGGGCAATCTTCACCGTGGAGGATATGCACTCGGCATCAGCTGTGACTCAATTATGAAGGTCTCAGGGGCTGCTGTGGAGGCCATGGCCCTGGGTACCTCATACAAGCATATGGGCCACTGACAGAGGATGGCCTAGCCTTGTATTAGAGATATGATAGAGCTTCGGTAGATTTAGCCTTGTTGATGATAAGGAATATACAGTTCTAGTCGAGCAGGACATATCTCTAAGAGGAGATCCCTTGGCCATAGTCCGGCTGGGACTCGTACTTTTTAACCTTGTCCCCCAGTATATAAGGGGAGGCAGGGCGCCCCCTGAGGGCATACAGAGATTCATTAGAATCACACATCCTCAAAGGAATACACCATAGCTGGACGTAAGGTATTACCTCACATCGAGAGCCTGAACTAGTATACAACTCTTTATGTTCCTTTGAAATCCATCGAGTTTCGGTCCGACGAGTAGCCTTATATAATTATTGCCAGTGAAAAACATTGACAGGAAGAGAGACAAAGTGAAAGAGTGGAGGGGAGATGGGTAGAGAAGTTACTCCGAGGAGGTTAAGTCCTCATGTCTGGCCCATGTCGGAAATTCCGATTCGAATCAGAATTTTTACCCTGGACACTGGGAAAAATTGAATTTTTACATTGGATTGGATATTCTGACATGAATGTCAGATATTCTCATCCAATGTCAAGTCTTCCAGTTCCAGGGACATTATGGTTGGATATTCCGACGTAAATGTTGGATATTCCGTTCATAAAAGACAGATTTTTTGGAGAGATTGATAGATACACCAAGGATTTGGTAAGGGACAAAAGAATCTATCTAAATGGCCAGTTGAAATAGGGCAATCATTTCTCATATGATTCATAAGCAATCAATCAATCAAAACTAAAACCACATAAGAAATGATTCGATCCGAGGATCAAAGTAGGATAAAACCACCATAGAAAAATGATTTACCCTAGAGGGCATGTATGAACCCACAAAGTTTGTACAGGACTAAATTCATTTCAGAAATCAATCTCAATGCACATAGGTTTATTTTATATACATAAAATGTGACTTGTGCTTATTTATTATTTAAATGACCACTTTGCCACAATATGTTCATCTAGGCTAAGAAGAAAAACATGCATGATAGATCAAGCCACATTCGAGATCCAAGATATTTAGTTCACTCCTCAATGCACAAAACCTACACTCATCTAATGGCTTGGTGAAGATATCCACCAATTGTTTGTCGGTACTCATATGTTGGATATCTATGTCACCCTTTGTGGAGTGATCTCTCAAGAAATTATGGCGAATATCTATGTGTTTGGTTCGGGAATGTTGGATGGGGTTGTTGGCTAATTTTATGGCACTCTCATTGTCACATAAAAGAGGCACCTTACTCACATTTTAGGCCATAGCTCTTTCAAAGTTTGCTTACATCCAAAGCAATTGAGCACAACAACTCTCCCCACCGAAACAAATTCTGCTTCGGCAGTGGATAGGACGACGGACTTTTACTTCTTGGAGGACCAAGAAACAAGGGACCTACCCAAAAATTGGCAAGTACTCGATGTGCTCTTCCTATCCACCTTGCAACCGACGTAATCCGCATCGACATAGCCAATGAGATTAAACCTCGCTCCTTTAGGATACCAAAGGCCAAGATTTGGGGTGTGAATTAGATATCGAAGAATTATCTTCATGACCACTATATGACACTCCTTGGGAGCAGCTTGAAATCTTGCACACATGCACATACTAAGCATTATGTCGGGCCTAGATGCACAAAGATAAAGTAATGAGCCAATGATGGAATGGTATACCTTTTGGTCGACATCTTTACCTTGTTCGTTTAGGTCAAGGTGCTCATTTGATGTCATAGGTGTGTGAATTTGGCATTTTCCATATCAAATTTCTTGAGCATGTCTTTGAGATACTTTGTTTGGCAAATGAAGGTTCCCTCATTAAGATGCTTGACTTGAAGCCTGAGGAAGAACTTCAATTTGCCCATCATTGACATCTTAAAGCGCTTGGTCATCATCCTACTAAACTCTTCACTAAAGCATTTGTTAGTAGAGCCAAATATAATGTCGTCGACGTATATTTGGCAAACAAAGATATCATCATTGTACCTTTTAGTGAAGAGAGTGGAGTCAACTTTACCAATTTTAAAGCCATTTTTAATGACTCAAGAAGGCATTCATACCATGCTCTAGGGACTTGCTTGAGCCCGTAGAGCGCCTTATGAAGCTTATACACGTGATTAAGATACTTAGGGTCTTCGAAGCCTAGCGGTTGCTCTACAAACACCAACTCATTTGTTGGACCATTGAGGAAGGCACTTTTCACGTCCATTTGGTATAGCTTGAAATCATAGTTAGTTGCAAAAGCTAATAGAATACGAAATGACTCAAGCCTTGCAACCACGTGAAGGTTTCACCAAAATCTAGCCCTTCGATTTGGGTGAACCCCTGCTTCACTAACCTTGCTTTGTTTCTTGTGACGACGCCGTTTTCATCTTGCTTGTTGTGGAAGACCCACTTTGTTCCTATCACATTTTGTCTCAGTCTCTCCACCAATGACCATACTTGATTTCTTGTGCGGAGGCCATGGGCCCTGGGTACCTCATCACAAGCATATGGGCCACTCGGACAGAGGATGGGCCGAGACTTGTAATTAGAGATATAGTAGCACCCAGCAGACTTTGCCTTGTACAAGAAGGAATATACGGTCCTAGTCGGGTAAGATGTATCTCTAAGAAGGAAATCCCTTGGCCGTGTTTGGCTGGGATTCCTACCTTGTACCCCTGTCCCCTAGTATATAAGGGGAGGCAGGGCGCCCCCTGAGGGCAAAGATCACAGATCATCAAGAGTTCATCAGAACCACCACCATAATCCTCAAAGGAATACATCCCAATTGGACGTAGGGTATTACCTCACATCGAGGGCCTGAACCAGTATAAAATTTCTCCGTGTTCCTTTGCAATCCACCAAGTTTCCCCTTGCCGAGTAGCCCTATAATCATATTGCCGGTATAAAACATCGACAGTTGGCGCGCCAGGTAGGGGCTGAGGTGAGATCCACACTAACAATCTCGATGGATCATACATCAGGAGTCGATGGCGACAAATTCTCCCTTGGAGACACAATAACCTTCGGAAGCCTTGACTTCATCGCCGACCAGATCGACAATCTCACCTTGGCCGACGCAGATCCAATCCAACCGGCCGAGGAACTAGCCGACTCTGCGCCAGTCAGCTCACGAGACGCTGCGCCAGCTATCATCAATCTAATGTAGCAATCTTCAACTTCGCCGAGCTTTGGGACAACTCTTTCCTTCAGCGTCCGACTCACGCTACGCCTTGAGCCAGCCCGAGTTGGGCTAGGAAGGTGAGAGATCGTCAATCTCCCACGCAGATTTGGCGACGCTGCAGATCTACATCTTACGCTGCAGACCCGATCTCCTGCGATTCAGTTTGGACACAGCCAAGCGCCGTTTCATATTGGATCTAGGGAGGTCAGAGTCATCCTTTTTCCGATAAATTACTCAGATTCTGACTCCAAGTTGGACAACGGTTCGAACACTAGTTCGGACTCCAGTCTGGCGAGTTTTCTCCTGCCCCGTGAGATCTTCATGGCTTCAACACCACCACCGGAGGTGCGCCGACTACAAGAGGAGCAGCAAGAGGAGGCGCACCGACTACGACAACAGGAGGAAGCTGAACGCGAGGCTCACAACGACGAGCTACGCAAGGCTGGGCGAACCGCCCAACAACAAATTCTCTAGACCAAAGTCGGTGACCACGATGTCTTCGTCACGCCACAACAGAACGTCGTGGCCGCCGCAACTCTGCTGGACACGCTCCAGCTCGGGCCTAATCACCAGGCCACCCCAACTATCGCCAAGATCAAGGCGATGATTACAGCTGCTGCCTGTCAGTAGCAACAGCAATCGGGCGACACACTTGTACTGACCAATCGGTCGGGTTCCTCGACAGCAGGCTCATCTATATCAGCTCAATGCCAGGCGGCTGGCTCGTTTCGGCCACACAAAGAGTCGCGCCAAACGTCACTCGGCGACACCAACAACAACAATCGGCAGCGTCACCAGTACGATCGCCGATTCAACCAAGACCTCTGAGTTCGTCTACAACGCGACCTCTGATATGACATCAACGCCCAGCATCGTCAACGTGAAGAGGACGAGCGCCGCCGACTGGAGGACTAGAACGAGTGTTTCGGTCTTCACCACAAGCGGTTTAACCACCGCAGTCGGAGCCGGAGCCCTCATGAAGACGAAGGCGTTCCAGCTTTCACCCACGAGCTCCAGGATGTTGACTGGCCGTCGGGCTTCAAGCCTACAGGGATCGAGAAATACGACAGCAAAACCAACCCCGAGTCTTGGCTCACCGTATACACCCTGGCAATTCGAGCTGCTGGTGGTGACCACAAAGCCATGGCTAACTACCTCCTAGTCGCACTAGCCGACTCGGCGAGGACATGGCTAACAGGCTCCCGAGGTGGTCGATCGGTTCCTTGGGAGAACTCAGGGAGCAGTCCATCGCTAACTTTCAAGGGACCTATGAGAGGCCATCTTCCGAGCATGATCTATATCTACTGCACCAGAAGAAGAATGAGTCTCTACGCGACTTTATCAAGAGGTTCTCTGAGAAGCGCAATAAAATCCCAATGATCAAGGACGAGGCCGTCATCGCCGCCTTCCGCAAGGGAGTAAAGGACGCCCCGTTCATCATGAAGTTCACTCGAAAGCCACCATCCTCCGTCCGAACTCTCTTTGACATGGCGAACAAATACGCCGACTCGGCTGAAGGGGTCGCCGAGGCCCTCGACGAGAAGGAATCCCGGCAGAAGGACTAGAAGGCGAAAGCCGACAACGAGCCATCACAAAACAAGTCTGGCAACCACAAGCGGAAGTTGGACAACGAGATGGCCAACATGGAGCGAACTCGGTCGCGGCCCCAACGGAACAACGACTACCAGAAGGTCATGAATGGGTCATGCCCCTTCCACCCCAAAGGCAAACACACGGCCAAAGACTGCTTCATGCTCAAGAAGTTTGCTTCCGAGCAGGCTTCATCATCTAGTGTCGACAAGAGCAAAGACAAGCCAGATCAAGACCCGGCTGACGATTTTCAAGATCCCCAGGCCGAGCTCAACCACATTTTTGGAGGACCGTCTACATATGAGTCTAAGCGCAAGCAGAAGCTAACAGCACACGACGTCAACGCAATCTCTACAGCAGACACCAACAATATTTGCGTTGGTCAGAGACGTCCATCACGTTCACCCGTGCTGATCATCCAGATCGGGTTTCGCACCCGGGACGTTATCCACTCGTCCTGGACCCGGTCGTCAAGAACATCAAGTTGAAGAAGGTTCTCATAGACGGAGGTAGCATACTCAATATCCTCTTCGCCAAGACCCTGGACGAGATGAAGATTCCTCGTTCAGATCTGCGGCTGAGTATGGCGCCCTTCCACGGGATAATTCCTGGCCTGTCTTCAACACCACTCGGGCAGATCACCTTGCCAGTCACCTTTGGCACGCGGGATAACTTCCGCATGGAGAACATTTGCTTCGAGGTCGCCGACTTCGAGACCGCGTACCACACGATACTCGGACGACCGGCGCTTGCCAAGTTCATGGCGATACCACACTATACATACATGGTGCTCAAGATGCCAGGGCCAGCAGGAGTCCTCTCCCTCCGCAGCGATGTCAAGCAAGCCTTCACCTGCGACAAGGAGAGTTGCGAATTGGCTCAGTCACAAGAGGCGGTAGTCGGGCGCAACAGCACTCGGAGAGCCGTCACAATAGACGTTGAGGAAGACCTAGTTCCGGCCAAAAAAGCAGCAAAGTCGGGAATTTCAGCGGACTTGGACACAAAGAAGATCCCCTGGACCCTTCCGACCCCTCCAAGACTGCTCTAGTCGGGACCGGACTTGACCCCAAATAGGAAGACACGCTCATCACCTTCCTCCAGGCCAACAAAGACATCTTCGCGTGGAAACCGTCCGACATGCCGGGCGTACCAAGGGAGGTGATCGAGCACACCCTCAACGTGAAGACAGATGCCAAGCCAGTCAAGCAACGGCTGTGGTGCTTCGCTCAAGACCGTAAAGATGCTATTCGGGAAGACATAACCAAGCTTCTCGCAGCCGGGTTCATCAAAGAGGTCTATCACCCGAATTGGCTGTCAAACCCAGTTCTGGTCCGGAAGAAAAATGGTAAATGGCGTATGTGCGTCGACTACACCGATCTCAACAAGGCGTGCCCCAAGAATCCATTTGGTTTACCAAGAATAGACCAGGTGGTGGATTCAACTGCGGGGTGCGAACTTCTCAGCTTTCTCGACTGCTACTCGGGATACCATCAAATCAGCCTGAAGGAGGAGGACTGCTTAAAACATCTTTCATCACGCCGATTGAAGCGTACTGCTACATCACTATGCCGTTCGATCTGAAAAACGCTGGAGCAATGTATCAACGAACAATTCAGCGGTGTTTGCACACTCAGATCGGGTGCAACAAGGAAGCCTGCGTCGATGATGTGGTGATCAAGACCAAGTCCAAAGAAGACCACATCGTTGACTTGGAAGAAACCTTCCAGAACCTTCAAAGATTCAAGATGAAGTTGAACCCAGAAAAGTGTGCATTCGGTGTGCCATCCGGCAAGCTACTCGGCTTCATCGTCTCGCATCGCGGCATCAAGGCCAACCGGAGAAAGTCAACACAATCATGAACATGGCACCCCCGACTAACCAGAAGGACGTCCAGAAGCTGATAGGCTACAGGGCGGCACTCAGTCGGTTTATTTCCCGACTGGGCGAATGGGGCATGCCCTTTTTCAAGCTATTGAAGAAAGCAGACAATTTCCAAAGGACTCCCGAAGCCCAGCAAGCCTTCGAAGACTTCAAGAAATTTCTCACATCACCCCCCGTGTTGGCATCACCCATGCCCCAAGAACCGCTAATACTATATCTGGCGGCAACTACTCAGGTAGTTAGCACGGTGCTGGTAGTTGAGCGATCCGAACCGGGTCACATCCAAAAAGTTCAATGGCCAGTCTACATTGTCAGCGAGGTCCTTGCCGACTCAAAGACGAGATATCCGTAGGTCCAGAAGCTGCTCTATGGCCTACTCATCACTGTCCGGAAGCTGGTGCACTATTTCCAAGCACATCAAGTCACGGTGGTCACATCGTTTCCACTCGAGGACGTCCTACATAACCACGAGGCCACCGGCCGAATCGCTAAATGGGCGCTCGAGTTGATAGCGTTCGACATCACCTTTTAGCCATGGACAGCAATCAAATCACAAGCTCTAGCCGACTTTGTGGCCGAGTGGACAGAAGTTCAAATGCCTACATCAATAGCAAAGCTAGAGTACTGGACAATGTACTTCGATGGTTCTCTACGGATCGGCGGCGCCGGGGCTGGCATTGTACTAACGTCGCCCATCGGCGAAAAACTCAAGTACGTGTTACAAATCCACTTCCCGGCTTCCCACAACGTCGCCGAGTACGAGGCACTTATCCACGGGCTCCGCATTGCCATATCACTCGGCATACATCGATTGGTTGTGCGCGGGGATTCTCAACTCATGGTGAACCAAGTCATGAAGGACTGGACATGTCTCGACAATACCATGGTGGCATACTGTCAGGAAGTCTGCAAACTGGAAAACAAGTTTGACAGGCTAGAGATAACACACGTCCTACGACAATACAATGATGCTGCAGATGAATTGGCAAATATGGGATCCAAGCGAGAAGCAGTCTCAACAGGGATCTTTGTCGAGCAACTTATGGAGCCATCAGTCAAGAAGAAACTGGTGCCGAAGTAGTCGGGAGGCGAACCTACCCCGGCGACAGACGAGGTGCTGCACATATGTCACAATTGGCGGACTCCTATTCTCAAATTCCTCCTAGACGATGAACTCCCAGAAGATTGCAGCCAAGCCGAACAGATCAAAGTCGAAGCAAGAGTTTCCTAACCGTCGGAGAAGACCTATACCAAAGAAGTGCATCCTGGGTCCTTATGCGTTGCGTCACCACCGAGGAGGGCAAGCAGATTCTGCACTCGATCCACTCGGGCATATGTGGCAACCACACCGCATCCAGGACGTTAGTCGGAAAGGCTTACCGGCAGGGATTTTTTTGGCCAACAGCAGTAACAGATGCAAAAGACATTGTTCACACATGCGAGGGTTGCCAATTCTATGCAAGACAAACCAATCTTCCAGCCCAAGAACTTTAAACAATCCCAATCTCTTGGCCCTTCGTAGTATGGGGGCTTGACATGGTTGGGCCCTTCAAGAAAGCGCTAGGAGGGTTCACACACTTGTTCGTTACAGTGGATAAATTCACCAAGTGGATTGAGGCCAAACCCGTTGCAACCATAACAGCAGCACGAGCAAAGGACTTCATCATGAGTATATTATACCGATTTGGGGTCCCTAACCGCATCATCACCGACAACGGTACTCAGTTCATGGGCGGCATGTTTCAAGATTTCTATAACGACTTCGGCATCAAGATCTGCTATGCGTCTGTGGCACACCCGCGGAGCAACGGGTAGGTTGAACGAGCTAATGGTATGGTCTTACAAGGTATCAAGGCAAGGATATTCGACCGACTACAACCATACGCGGGCCGGTCGGTACAAGACCTCCCGTCTGTTCTCTGGTCTCTTAGAACCATGGTTAGTCGGGCTATAGGGCAATCCCCTTTCTTTCTGGTATATGGTGCTGAGGCTATGCTACCAACCGAGTTAGAGTTCGGCTCTCCGCGAGTTCGGGCTTACTCAGAAGACATCTCAAACAACACCCGATTGGTCAAACTAGATCAGTTGGAAGAAGCGAGGGATATCGCAACAATCTTGTCGGCAAGGTATCTCCAAGGCCTGCGTCGTTATCACAATTGCAATGTCCGTGCCCGCACCTTTTTGGTTGGAGATCTCGTATTGAGAAAAATACAAACCACCAAAAATAGGCATAAACTATCCCCAATCTGGGAAGGGCCGTTCATTATAGCGGAAGTTACTCGGCCAGGCGCCTACCGACTGAAGACCGAAGACGGTGCCCTCATCAGCAACTCATGGAATATAGAACAGCTACGTCCTTTCTATACCTGAGTTTCATACTTTCCCATGTGTACAGTTTTTCTCTGACTCACTACGCCGCTTGTTTCAACCGAGTAGTGAGTCGGGGGCTACATGTATTATATGTGCTTTGTCAATAATATACGAGCCTATTTTACTTAAGTTATGAAGTTTTACTACGACTTTTCCATGTCTACCTGAGTACAGCTTTCTGCGGTGAACGTTTTTATTAAGTTCCTATAGATTAACTCGGTGTAGGCTATATGGTCGAGTAAAGCTAATGACAACTGAGTAATAGTCTAAAGCTTGGCGGCATTGCACATATATTTACACATGTTCTTACAAAAACTTATATACACACCGACTGCATGATATACTGTTTTTACATACCCAGGTCCCGGGTGATAATCTCTGTAGTCGGCCTCGCCTTGGCTATCAGCTCTAGCACCTCCTTAGGAGTCATCTCCTTGGCAAACCCCTCCCCGATGGCTTCAACATCTGCCCTTGGATAGATAGATTTGGTCATTGCCAGGGTCTGGGCCACGCCGGCAATAACATGCTCATCTAAGTACCTCTTCAGGTCACTCGGTGCATCTTTAAGGCGCTCCTCTAGTTGGAAGATTGTGTTGAAGCTGGTTCCCACAGGACGAGGATCTATTAGGTCAAGGAGCCCTTTCACGGACTCGCCAAGGGTTTCCTGTGACTCCTTGACTACCCTGATCTCCTCTGTGAAAGCCTGAAACTGGATCTAGGAATTGGCTCTAGCAGCTACTCGGGTTCACCAACAAGAAAACTAGTTAGGCAAAGCTACAGATGGAGTAATTAATGGATTGGCTAAGGTTATTGTCAGGACGGAGACTCACTTTTGTAGTCGGCCTCCCACTTGGCTATGGCCTTCTCTAGCTCAGCTTTTCCTTTCTCAAGCTTGATATTGGCCTTTTTCAACTCGGCTTTCTCTAGCTCAAGCTCGGTTTTGGCCTTTGTCAGGTCGGCCTTGTCCTTTTCAAGTTTGGCCCTGGCTCTCTCGGCCTCCTTCAGCTGTTCTTCTCCCTCTATTCGGGTCTTCAACTCGGCTTCGAGGGCTACACGACAAATTAGTCAAGAACTCAACGTTGCAGTCAAGACACAACTGGGCAGTCGGGAAATACCACAGCTGGAGAAATATATTAAGGATTTGGTCAGGAAGAAGTACTCTGGAGGCTCACCTCTTATCTTCTTGGCTTGGTCCCAATTCTCACTCCTGAGCTGGGTAACAGCCTCCCTCAGCCAAGATTCCCTCTCCTGCCTGTGCCCCGCTACTTCGGCTTTCAAGGCCCAGAGCTGCTCCAATTCTTGGAGTTGGGGGTCAACTCGGGTCAGCACCTCGTGCATTTTCTCCGAGCGATCAACAAGCTTCTACTTGGGGAGAAACAAGTCAAAGCAGAGTCAAGCGTCAAGAAATACTACAAAGATTCCAATACAACGGAAATCATACCTGAATCCCCTGGGACGCGGCGATTGTGGCACGAAGCAAGTCTTCACGCTCCTTTTCCGCCGCTGCCTCATCGTGCTTGTAGCTCCGTGCAGTTCCATCGGGCGTCGTCCAGCGGAACGTCCTCGCGAACTTGCGCAGAGGGGCCTCGATCCTAGGGAGGTCTGGTCTGTCCGAAGAAAGAGATAGCGATGACAACGACGACGATGACGGAGATCAAGAAGGTGACGGGGTCCTAGCCCCCAACTCGGTGGCCTTCGGGGCCTCAGGGGCTGCCTCGAGAGCTACAGCGATGGCTTTGACAACGAGCACTGGCTCAGGGGCTGGAACAGCGGCTTCAGCAACCGCTCCTTGGTCAATCGAGGTTGGCGGCCCTATAGTCACGGCGGTCTCAGTTTCTGCAACTAGGGCTGCCGCTGGCTCAACAGGCGTGCTTGCTGGCGCTAGATCAACCGGGGCAGGCTCGACAGCAGGGGCAGTCGGCGTGATTTCCATAAGATTAATGTCGACTCGCTTCCTGCGTAACGAGTCAGATATCAAGACGCTACAATGCTGAACATGATTTTCAGAAGAACCAGAATGGCCTACCTCTTGGAGAACTTGAGCTTTTTTCCGGGAGATCCGGAGGGCAGCACTGGAGGGCCGCTGCCTGTTAGGCCTGATGGCGCGGTAGTCGGCGGCGGCACTTCCATCCTAGTCGGCCCCGCTTGTGGAGTGGCCGGCTGGGGTGACTGCGAACTCAGAGGCGCCATCCTTGGCCTTGATGTCGCTAGGCCTAGCAGCGCTGAGCTTGACTTCTTACTCGGCGGTGCACTTTTTGGGCTCGATGTTGCTAAGCCCGATTGCGCTGGTCCCGGTCCGGGGCTTGAAGGCCTAGCGGCTGCGCTGGTGGTGTCTCTGATCTTGAGGCTCCCGGTTGCGACACTCGGCTTGACGACCTTCTTCTTGCCCTCATCTATGATGGGCTTCTTCCCCGCTCTCTTGGAGTCGGGTTGGGCGGCTGAAGGACTTCTCGGCCTCTTCTTTGACTTCGTGGCCGACAACGGATGAGAGTCATCATCAAACTCCTTGCACCACTGCAAACGGTTCAACAATATGTATTGCACGACACTGAGCAACTATGGATACATGTCTATAGGCATTCATCACAGAAGAGAAGCAAGGGTTACCTTGGGACGAGGCTGGTTTCAGCTATAAGCCGCGATGGAGCGCTCTACGTCCTCGGTTTCGATCACCCCATAGGAGAAATAAGTAAACAATGTTTCGGTCACTTTTTGCTAGGCAGCCACCTCTCGGCTCTCTCAGTCAGGGTCATTTTTCCCCTGGTAATCCCAGCAGAATTCGCTCCTCAGCTTCAATGGCTGGACACGCCGGGTCAAGAAACGCTTGGCCACCCAGGGGCCGGTCAGGCCGACTTTCTTAAATTTCTCCAACCTTGCCAGCAACTGATGCACTTGGCCCATCTCTTCGAAGGTTGGATCTGATGACCAATTGGGCGAGACCACCGGTGGTGAGCTGGTGAATGGAGGCAGGGAGGGTTCCAGATCAGAATAGTAGAACCACTCCTTATGCCAACCTTTCAAGGAGGATTTCAAAGGAAGATTGATATATATTTTCTTCATTTCACTCCTCAACTGAAGGCCAGCCCCCTAATCACCTGGACCCTATTCTTGGAGGGTTGGGGCTTGATGTGGAATAAGTGCCTAAAGAAATTGAAATGAGGTTCTACACCCAAGTAGCACTCACAAAGAGTCACGAAGATAGAGATTTGCAAAATCGAGTTGGGATTCAGATTCACCAACTCCAACCCGTAGAAGCTAAGAAGACGGCGGAGGAATGTAGAGGAGGGAAGAAACAAACCCCGGTCAAAGAAAGAGGCAAAAGCAACAGTTTCACCAGCTTGGGGATTTGGAACCGACTCACCCTCAGCCGGGCGCCAATGGATGACGTCACAGCTTTGCAGCCGTAGTGACTTCTCCAGCCTTTCCAGCTTTGACCGGCTGCAATTCGAGGTCGACCACCCTTCGTCCGACGCCCCAACGAAATCTGGAACCTTCGGCATGGTTGGGGGGACAAGAAATTTGGGGGAAATGTGGTCGGGGGCTTGGAATGGACAAAGGAAAGCAAAATCGCTCGAGCTTCAATGGGGAGGACCAAGCAATGGCGAACCCTAGCGGAGCGGGAGGCGAAATTTCGGCGCAGAGCTGGGAAGACGAAACGATTGGTCACTTGGGGAAGATAGAGGAATCTTTTCACTCTCCCCCAGCCTTTATAGAGCCTGTGCCGACTCATGGGCTTGGGCCTACATAGTCGGTACTGGGCCACCAAGATATGAGTTTCTACAATAGCACGCTCAATATGGGCTGTTCATTGGCTGTGTTAAAATCGCAGTACGGGTGCTACCAACAGGAACCGATGAGGTAAACATATATGCTTCATGAAGGCCTAATTGCTAAACACATGTGTTTGGGTATCTTTTTTATCCACTAGGTATTGAGGATATATCCTTATAAGGATCACCAGCTGGACTTCATCAACATTGGGGATGCAGGTATCTCTCAAGTACACCTGACCACGCAATGGATCTATTTTCACAAAGTGGTACTCGGCCTACATGCTTGGCCAACAGTTGCCATGAGCAACATTATTCTAGCCGACACAACGCTGAAGAGTTTAACTTCTAAGTAGTGCACTACTCGGGAGAGACTATAAATATCCTTTCCAGCTGACATGATGCTGAGGAGTCTAACTTCCGAGTGGGACGCCACTCGGGAAAGACTATAAACACCCCTTTTCCGGCTGACATGAAGCTGAAGAGTCCCATACATGAGTGGCATGCTACTCGGCAAGACTATAAATTATATTCCGGTTGACATGATACCGAAGAGTCTCATATACCAGTAGTATACTACTCGGGAAAGACTACAAGGTTAAAGATCTTTGACTTTATGTTTAATTGTTTTCATAATTAAGCACAAAGTCGGGGGCTACACCTAATAGGTGCGCCTATTCGGTGCACACTATTCATACATCTGTATGAAGCCCTTCATAGCCTCGCTGCCAACTGACATGAAGCAGGACTCGGGAAGAAGACGCACTCGGACAAAGAGTACTCGGGAGCAATGCACTTGGGCAATCTTCACTGTAGAGGATGAGCACTTGACATCAGCTGTGACTCAACTATGAAGGTTTCAGGGGCTACTGTAGAGGCCATGGGCCCCGGTACCTCATCACAAGCATATGGGCCACTCGGACAGAAGATGGGCCGAGACTTGTAATTAGAGATATAGTAGCAACCGGCAGACTTTGCCTTGTACAAGAAGGAATATATGGTCCTAGTCGGGTAAGATGTATCTCTAAGAAGGAAATCCCTTGGCCGTGTCCGACTGGGATTCCTACCTTGTACCCCTGTCCCCCAGTATATAAGGGGAGGCAGGGCACCCCCTGAGGGCACGAGATCACAGATCATCAAGAGTTCATCAGAACCACCACCATAATCCTCAAAGGAATACATCCCAACTGGACGTAGGGTATTACCGCACATTGAGGGCATGAACCAATATAAAATCTCTCCGTGTTTCTTTACAATCCACCGAGTTTCCCCTTGTCGAGTAGCCCTATAATCATATTGCCGGTGTAAAACATCGACATCTTGTGAAATTGTTTAGCTCTTCTTGCATAGCCATTACCCAATCTAGATACTCGGGTGCTTCTTCTGCCCCTAATGGTTCAAAAGAAGACATAAAATAGTAATATTCACAAAAATTTGCAATTTGAGATCTAGTGGATACTCCCTTGTTTATGTCTCCAAGAATATTGTTGGTGGGATGATATTGTTGCACGCTTTGATGAATCCTTGGATGTCCAAGGTTGATTTGGGAAGTTGGCTCCACCTCAACCGCTTCATCTTGATCAAGCCTTATTGGTGAAGAATTTTGATCTTGAGTCGAAGTTGGCAGCTCCACTTGTGTTGATAGTGATGGATCATTTGATGTGCCTTGAGGCTCTTGAGGACGTATATCACCAACAGGTAGCCTCTTGATCGCCTCACTTGGATGTTCCTCTCCATTTATCACATGTGAATCAACTAGCTCTACTTGAGAGCCATTAGTTTCATCAAATGTCACATCACACAAGATCTCAACAACACTGAAGATTTTGTTGAAAACACGTATGCATATTCATTTGGCCCATATCCAAGTAAGAATCCTTCATTCACTTTGGGAGCAAATTTTGAGGATTTTCCATTCTTGTTTAGAATAAAGCACTTGCTACTAAAGACTCGAAAGTAAGAGATATTTGGCTTGTTACCGGTAAGAAGCTCATACTGAGACTTCTTTAGGAGTTTATGGAGGTAGAGTTGATTCATGATGTGACATGCGGTGTTGACGGCCTCCGCCCAAAACCGGTCCAAATTATTGTATTCATCTAGCATAGTGCATGACATCTCCACAAGAGTCCGGTTCTTCCTTTTGACTGCTCCATTTTGTTGAGGAGAGTAGGGGGCCAAGAATTCATGCTTGATGCCCTCCTCATCAAGGTACTCCTCAACATGAGTGTTCTTGAACTCTCCACCGTTATCACTTCCGATGTTCTTGATCTTCACTTCGAACTCATTTTGGGCTCTTCTTGTGAATTTCTTGAAGATTGCTTGTGTCTCGCATTTATCATGCAAAAAGAACACCCAAGGCGCGAGGCGAGGCACACTGATTGAGGAATGGTCCTCACCTCATATAAGCTACAACGCCAAGGCATGCTGATCGAGGAACGGTCCCCTTGATTTGCACAGAGTAATGATCCCCTCCTCCTTGTAACGGGTGTACATGTATGCGGAAGGCGGAGCGACGGGCGTCGTTCCACCTCCCCAAAAGCCAACAGATTGAATCAGACGTGGCCAATGAATGGGCCGCACGCAAGGCATAGGCCCAAGGCAGTTCAAACCCAATGAGCGTTGGCCCAAAATGACAGGAGGCTAAGGGGTATAGATGCTATCACTGGCCCGCTAAAAGAGTGGGCCCCACCCCTAGTCTCTAGCCCATTCCTTGCTGGTGGGGTCCGCAGCTATTGTCGATGATATGGGAATCCGGGTTCCCTGTGTCGCTGGCACGGGGCAGCCGGGTGCCCCTGTACTGTTCCCCAAGCTCAGGGAGGCTGGCGTTAATCTGCTGGGAGAACCATGCGCACCTCCCCCTGGGGCCGGGAAGAAGTAGGGTTTAAGGCTGGGAGCTAGGGGCCCCCGAGCTAGCATTTGTCCAGATTTGCTCCAAACAGACGGACATCCCCAAGAAGGTTGCCCCCTAAAAGGATCGTTTGAGGCCTAGAGGGGGGGAACATGAATAGGCTCAATTAAAAGTTAATGCGGAAACATAAAGCGGAAGCTTATCGGATATTCTGATCTGTGGATTAGATATTCTAGTAGGTATTGGAGGTTCTGATCAAGGACCGAAAATTCTGATTCCCCTGCAGCGAACACAAGCAAGCCATAACCTAAAGATGCTACTGTAATCACTCAAGCAATGTAGTAAGGCACAAACAACAACTAGGAACGCATGGCACAAGCTAGAAACAAGTATGAGAAGAATAGAGTGGATTTCACCTTGTTCTCAAAGCGAAGAGATGTATCCCGAAGTTCAAATCCTTGAGAGGATTCTAATCTCCGTTGAGAAGCTCACAAAGAGCTAGGTCTTTTTTGACCCTATCATCTTGAGGTTGCACAAATGCACTCCTCGTTCCACTCGGGGTATCTTTCTCCTTGCGGAGGCGAGATCCGGCCTTCACAAACTTTTCCTAACTCACCGCAGGAGAGACGGTGGCTCGGGAACAACACCTAGCCATCTAGGGGTCATCAACCTCCAAGAGTAATCTCACACCACCTCTTGGAACCAAATCCGAGTGCTCAAGATCCGAGAGAAAACCAAACACTATTTCCAAAAACACCAAACCCAACAGACAAAAAAAAGGTCACAAAAACCAAGGGGGATTTGAGAGAGGGAATCCGAGCTCGAAGATCGAAAGCACATGAAGTACAAAGCCATAGACAAAAGCTTGTTAGAATGCAATGAGTGGCTAACCCTAGAAAAGGGTTGGAGGGAGTTTAAATAGGAAACCCTCAAATCTGCCTGTTGGGGGGGAAATTTTAGTCCCACCACAAAAATTCCGATCCAAGGATAGGATATTCCGATCCATAAAAAAGTATCCTGACGGTCAAGTTCAAATCCCAAGTCATCGTAAAAACAAGAGATCGGACATTCCAATGTCACCATCGGAAGTTCTGATTTGAGAATTAAAACCAAATAAAGATTTGAGTTACACAAGATTTCGAATTTTTCGATCAATCGGAAATTCCGACGTCACATTGGAAATTCCGACACAACATAAATAAGTCCATCTAGAGAGTCGAGTTGCATAAGATTTCGGAAATTCCGAGGGATCGAAAATTCCGACATGACATCAAAAATCCCGATCCAAATAGATAGATATTTCAAATAAAAGGAATCAATGAGCACTAGTATCTAATCCAATTATATGAGTGTGACATCCCTCTTAATTGTAGGGCGTCCTAACTCAAGGAAAATGAGAAATACATTGAATTACCACAGTGAATTTCAACGCCTTTGTTTCAAATGATCACATGTTTTGCCGTTTTGTCGATTTTCAAAGTAAGATACAAAATAAACACTTGAAACCAAATTAGTCCATTCTAATTATGTTATCATTAATCGCTAAAATAATATTGAGGGTGCCTAGATGCAGTTTCACCCCCGAGCACCCGTGGCCCACGCGGAGCTATATAGAGGTGCTCAAGGGCCGAACGGCCACCAATGCATTTAATAAGCTTGGGCGTGGCCTGCTGCCCTGTCTCATCGTTCGATCCCCTTTCCAAGGAAGAGCGATGTGATCGATATCTACCCACCGAGGCACGCTATGTGGTAGATAAGACATGCCGTGCCGCCTGTCAGCCGAAGTCCTGTGTAGGCTGTTAGGCGGCGTGTAAAACCCCAGGAATCATAACAATCCTGAGATGCCACTAAACAACCAAATATCTATGCCAAAAAAAAAATTTCGGCAGGATCTCTTTTAAGAGAGAAGAGTTATGGAAGCATCAACATAGAGATACAGACAACAGCTGAATACTTAAAAAGAATGAACTAAAAAAAATGGGGAAGCATCATTCTTCAACAATACAAGATAGCTTGATAGCTAAAGAACCATGACAATTCACATGAACAATATGTATTTAAACATCCAACTAAGACTGTTAACAAGTGACCATCCAAAAGAGAACTAGCACTATGGTTCATTATTCATTGTGTAGTGAAGACATGGTGTAACTACAAGCCCTTCCAGCGTGCTCGCTGACACATCATGACACACCTGGGAAGAAAAGCAAGGGTGAGATTGGATAATCTCAGCAGGTAAATTCTATATCAAGCTATTGAAATGCAGTAAAATTACCATTCAATTAATACAAGTATCTCAACACTTTCGTAAATCATTCTCAACTATTATAAATAAGACTTCATCTTAAACCAACAACTTTCTTATGAATGCATATGCATGCCATGATCTTCCTCACCGTACCCCTTCTCGGGAATGTACAATGTTGTATCGGTAAGGTCACGACACTGCGTGACATAACTTCCAATCCATGGGATGCAGTTCATGCATCATGCAAGATGATAGCTTTACTTCCATAATTCACAATTCCATTCTCTTACTCATTCTCATGATAAAGACCAAAGTAAGCGTATAAATGATGAACAGCCATGATATAAACAGAAGGTATGTCGATGTTTTACACCGGCAATATAACTATAGGGCTACTCGGCAAGGGGAAACTCGGTGGATTGCAGAGGAACACAAAGGAGATTTTATACTGGTTCAGGCCCTCGATGTGAGGTAAAACCCTACATCCAGTTGTGGTGTTATTCCTCTGAGGTATTTGTCGATTGGTCATCTTGTGATCTTGTGCCCTTTGAGGGGTGCCCTGCCTCCCCTTATATACTAGGGGACAGGGGTACATGATAAGGATCCCAGCCAGATACGGCCAAGGGATTTCCTTCTTAGAGATAGAACCTTATCCGACTAAGACTGTTCTTCCTTATCGTACAAGGTAAAGCCTGCCGGATGCTACTATATCTCTAACTATATGATTCGGCCCATCCTCTATCTGAGTGGCCCATATGCTGGTGATGAGGTACCCGAGGTTGTTGACGCCAAAATTTGGTTCGGATCAATACCATGTTCGGTTAAGGAAAGAAGCGATATCAGCCGTTGGAAGCTAATCCAGAAGAAGCCGGATTCGGGAAGGAATCGTGAAGACCACGCTATGGCAGTTAATTACCTTATCTATAAGTTAGGTAGTTTTAATACTTTTTAGGAAACCTGATCTCGTATCTGATCGGGGCCTGTTAGTTTTCCTTTTATAGATAGGAAATTATGTACCGTGTCCTATCAGGACTCATGTAACTCGGGGTATAAATACGTACGCCCGAGCACCTTGTAAATCATCACAACGATCAATAAACTTCGGCGCATCGCCAACCTTTCGACGGGTTCTTGCTTCTCGAGCGGGGCTGCATCAGTTAGGTCCGAACTCCTGCGAGAGGGTAAGACTCGTCACCCCTTACCTAGGTGTATCTGCCCTGTCTACGGCTGCATCGGTTCGGTCCGACCTCTTAGGCCGATCAGGTATACCACATCACGCGTGCGTAGATCTTATCAGCTTACTGGGAGTAGCTTATCGTCAGTTTGTGCTGCATCGGTTGGGTCCGACCTACTAAACTGTCGCGATAAGTTATTCCTGCTAGGTTGATGGTTTTTGCGCAAGCGTCTTATCGGAATGTATAGCCGGTAAGTTATCTTATTACATCACAGTTGCATTAGGTTTATCGGCTTGTTGAGGTTCCTTTACTATTATCGATCTGTGCTGCATCAGTTAGGTCTGAACTACTAGATCGATAATAATAGATTTATCCTTGTCGAGCCGATCGGTGTATATGCGACGTTCTATCGGAGTGCTTAGCCGATAGGGTATCTTTTTATAAAGCCGACTGTATTATCCTTACTGTTTTGGTCATCTGTATTATCACCGGTTTTCTAGCCGATGTACATGTGTTTCCTTGGCAATCGGCTAGCCTACTATTCTGCCTATCTATTTTATCATCGGCTTCTAGCTGATGCACATGTTATACTGATAGCTTATCTATTCATTATTAGCGTTATCGGTTTCCTAGCCGATACACAGGTGCCATCGGCCATCGGCTACAAGGGGCCTACATCAGTCCGTATCGGCCGATAGCCGATGTGCAATTGCTGCTAACCCGGGCACGAACACAAGCAAGGACCCGGGAGCGAGGGCACGGGCACGAGACCCGGGCGCGGACAGCTGGGGCCCGAGCACGGTTTTATCATCGGCTTTCAGCCGATGCTCAAACATTCCTTCGGCAATCGGCTAGCAGGATTCTTATTGGCCGATTGAATCCCTGAGCTAATATTCTCCTTGTCAATTGCAGGGTCAAATTGACTGGCATGCCTACGAACCTCAATAATTTAGGACCTGCACTGGAGCTAAGCAGATCTCCCAGGCCTTCGCGTGTCTCTAGGCGCCGAACCAGATCGTCAGCAAGCTTTTTGGCACACCCGGCGGTTTTCGGCGTCAACAGAGGCCCATGGCCTCCACAGTAGCCCCTGAGACCTTCATAGTTGAGTCACAGCTAATGCCAAGTGCTCATCCTCCACGGTGAAGATTGCCCGAGTGCGATGCTCCCAAGTACTCTTTGTCTGAGTGAGTCTTCTTCCCGAGTCCTGCTTCATGTCAGTTGGCAACGAGGCTATGTAGGGCTTCATGTAGATGTCTGAATAGTGTGTGCCGAATAGGTGCACCTATTAGGTGTAGCCCCCGACTTTGTGCTTAATTGTGAAGACAATTAAACATAAAGTCAAAGATCTTTAACCTGATAGTCTTTCCCGAGTAGTGTACTACTGGTATATGAGACTCTTCAGTATCATGTCAACCGGAATATGATTTATAGTCTTGCCGAGTAGGGAACTACTCATATGTAGGACTATTCAACTTCATGTCAGTCAGAATGGGTGTTTATAGTCTTGCCGAGTAGGATGCTACTCATATATGGGACTCTTCAGCTTCATGTCAGCTGGAAAGGGGGTTTATAGTCTTTCCCGAGTGGCGTCCCACCCAGAAGTTAGACTCCTCCGCATCATGTCAGCGGGAATGAGAAATTTATAGTCTCTCCCGAGTAGTGCACTACTCGAAAGTTAGACTCCTCAGCATCATATCGGCTGGAATAATGTTGCACATGGCAACTGATGGCCACGCATGTAGCCTGAGTACCACTTTATGAAAATAAATCCACGGCGTGGTCAGGTGTACTCGAGAAAGATACCTGCATCCCCAATTTTAATGAAGACCGATCCATGTAAGGATATATCCTCAAGACCTGGTGGATAAAACAGATACCCAAACATATATGTTTAGCAATAAGGCTCTCATGAAGCATATCTATTTACCTCATCGGCTCCTGTTGGTAGCACCAGCGCTATAATTTCAACTCAGCCTGCGGGTGGCCCACATGGAGCATGCTACTGTAAGAACTCGTGTCTTGATGGCCTAGTACTGACTATGTAGGCCCAAGCCCATTAGTCGGTATCGGCTCTATAAAAAGCGGGGAGAGAGAAAAAGATTCCTTCATCTTCCCCAAATCAGCCAATCGCTTCGTCTTCCACCTTTCGCGCCCAACTTTTCGCCTCCTGCTCAGCTAGGGATAGCTGCTGCCAATGTTTCCCGCTCGAACTCGAGCGACTCCAGTCCTCTTCGTCTGTTCCAAGCCCCCAATCGCTTTTCCCCCAAATCTCTCCACCCCCAATCATGTCGAAAGCTTCAAATCCTGTGGGTGCGCCAGGGAATGCTTGGCCGACTTCGGACTACGGCACGGTGAAGTTGAAGCTGATCGAGAGTCAATTGATGTTGCCAAGCCAGGAAGTGATCCGTTGGCGACCGGCTAAGGGTGAGTCGGTCCCAAATCCCCAATCTAGCGAAATAGTAGTTTTTGCCTCTTTTTTCAATCGGGGTTTGTGCCTTCCCTCTTCTGATTTCTTCCGCCGCATCCTTGACTTCTATGGGTTGGAGTTGGTGAATTTGAATCCCAACTCGATTCTTCAAATCTCCATATTTGTTACTCTCTGCGAGTGCTTTTTGGGTGTGGAACCCCATTTTAATTTCTTCAGGCATCTGTTCCACATCAAGCCCCAGCCCTCCAAGAATAACATCAGTGTAATTGGGAGGGTTGGTCTCCAGTTAAGGAGCGATAGGAAGAAGTCATACCTTGATCTCCCCTTGAAATCTTCATTGAAAGGCTGGCACAAGGAGTGGTTCTATTGCGCAGATCTGGCTCCCTCGTTGTGTCCATTCACCGGCTTGCCACCGGTAGTTTTACCAAATTGGTCAGCAGATCCAACCTTTGAGGAGATGGGCCAAGTGCATCAATTGCTGGAGAAATTAGATAAGCTTAAAGAAGCTGGCCTGACCGGGCCTTGGGTGACGCGGCGTTTCCTGACTCGGCGCATCTAGCCGCTGAAGCTGAGGAGCGTGTTCGGCTGGGATTTCCAAGGCAAATTTGATCCTGACCGAGTAAGCCACGAGTCGGCCGACAAGTTCAAGGTAACCGAGACCCTGTTTGGTTACTTCTCCGAAGGGGTGATTGAGATCGAGGACGATAAATGCCGGATTGCTGCTTACAGCTTCCTTAGGCTCTGCCCCAAGGTAATCTTTGTCCCTTATCTGTGGCGAATGCCTTTGGGCTTGTATCTGTGATTGCCCAGCCTTATGTGGTATATATTATTGAATCTTCTGCAGGAATGAAAGGAATTTGATGAGGACTCCCGCCCGTTGTCGGCCGTTAAATCAAAGAAGAGGCCGAGGAGCCCAGCTGCTGCCCAACCCGACTCCAAGAGAGCGGGGAAAAAGCCCGTTCTATATCGGGGCGAGGGGGCCATGACGCCGCGTGTCGTGGTAGGAGGGCTGAAGATGAAGGATACCACCACCGCGGCGCTCAGGCGGTCAAGTCCCAGGTTGGGATCAGTACGGCCGAGCTCGACACTGCCAAGCCCGGCAAAAGCATTGCCGAGTTCACGGTTCGAGCAGGCACTGCCAAGCAAGCAGATGCCCGAGTCGGACACGCCACCAACGGGACCGCCTCCGGTTGCCATGCCACCGCCGACTGTTTCGCCGACCGGGCCAACAACCGGGCACAGCGCTCCACAGGGACCCGGATCGCCCGGCGGGAGACTGAAGTTCTCCAAAAGGTAAGCTGCTCCGGATCTTCTAAGAGTCTTGTGTGTTGCAGTGGTAATTTGATGTGTGTTTCGCCATGCAGGAAACGTGCCGATATCGATCTCAAGGAGACCGCTCTGACTGCTCCCCTTGAAGAGCCTGCCCTAGCCAAGCCAGCACCCGCGAGCACACCCGCTGAGCCAGTGGTACCCCCAGTCACGGAGACTGAGGTGGTCCCGACTGCGGGGCCGCTGGCGCTGCCCGACCCAAGGGGCAATTGTTGAGGTTGCTACCCCAGCCCCTGAGTCGACGCCCGCTGCCGAGGCCATTGCCAGAGCCCCCGAGTCGACCCCCGAGGCTGCAGAGGACGCCGGCGTGGGGGCCAGGACCCCGTCTCCGTCATGGTCGTCGTCGTTGTCGTCGTCGTCGCCGCCGGAGATCCCGAACCTTCCCCGGATTGAAGCTCCTCCGCGTAGGTTTCCCCGGACGTTCACTTGGACGGCGCCTGATGGAACCGCGAGGAGGTTCAAGCTCAATGAGGCCGCGGCGAAAAGGGAACGCGAAAGCTTGCTTCGCACCGCCATTGCCGGGTCCGAGGGGGTTCGGGCATGATTCTTGCAGTGGAGTCCTGGTGGTCTTCCTGTTCTGATGTCTGACTCCGTTCTTGACTTGTTCTCTCCCTGAGCAGAAGCTTGTTGATCGTAATGAGGAGATGACCGGGATCCTGGTCGAAATGGGCCCCCATCTCGCGGAATTAGAGCAGCTCCGGGCATTGAAGGCCGAGATGGAGGAGCGCCACGCGGGGAGGGAAGCTTGGCTGAAGGATGCCGCCAACCAGCTCAGGGATCAAACTTGGGCCCAAGCCACGAAGATTAGAGGTAAGTCCCCCGAATGCATCTTCCCGACTGAACCCTTGATGTATTTCTCCAGCTGCGTTGTTTCCGACTGCCCAGTTGCGTCTTGGCTGCAAGGTTGAGTTCATGACTAATCTGTCGTGTAGCCCTCGAAGCCGAGTTAAAGACCCAAACAGAGAGGGAAACACAGCTAAAGGAGGCCGAGGAAGCCAAGGCTAGGCTTGAGAAGAACAAGGCCGACCTGACAAAGGCCAACGCCGAGCTCGAACGGGAGAAGGCCAAGTTAAAAGAGGCCACCATCAAGCTCGGCAAAGAAAAAGCTGGACTGGAGAAGACCGTGGCCGAGTGGGAGGCCGACTACATGAGTAAGTCCCTGTCTCGACAATGATCTCAACCAATCCTTTAATCATTCCATCTGCAGCCGAGCCTAACAAGTTTACTTGCCGGTGGACCCAGACAGACATGAGAGCCAATGTCCAGGCCCAATATCGGGTTTATACAGAGGAGATAAAGATTATCAGGGAGTCACGGGAAGCCCTCGTCGGGTTCGTGAAAGTTCCTTCATCTGATGGATCCCAGCCCTGTGGGAACCAGCTGCAGCTAAATCCCCCAAGTGGAGGCGTGTCTTGAGGATGCACCGAGTGCCCTGAAGAGGTACTTGGATGAGCATGTCATTGCCGGCGTGGCCCGGACCCTGGCGATGACCAAATCAGACATTGAAGCCATTGGGGAGGGGTTTGCCGAAGAGACAACGCTCGAGGAGGCGCTGGAGCTGATAGCCCGGGCGAGGCTGACTGCTGAGATAATCACCCGAGACTTGGGTCTGTAAGAGCAACATATCATGTAGTCGGCATGCATAAACTTTTGTGGAAAACATGTGTAAATATATGTGCAATGCCGCCAAGCTTATTTACTCAATCGTCATTAGCTTTACTTGACCATGTAGTCTACACCGAGTTAGTCTGTCAGAACTTAATAAAATCGTTCAATGTAAGAGACCGTACTCGGGCAAACGTGACAGTCGCAGTAAGGCTTCCTAACTGGAGTAGGACAAGCTCGTATATTATTGACAAAACACATATAATACATGCAGCCCCTGACTCACTACTCAGTTGATACAAGCGGCGTAGTGAGTTAGAGAAACTGTACACATGAGAAGATATAAAACTCAGGTATAGAAAGGACGTAGTTGTTCTATATTCCATGAGTTGCTGATAAGGGCACCATCTTTGGTCTTCAGTCGATAGGCACCTGGCCGCGTGACCTCAGCTATAAGGAACGGCCCTTCCCAAATTGGGGATAATTTGTGCCTGTCTTTGGTGGTTTGTATTTTCCTCAAGACGAGATCCCCGACCAAAAAGGCGTGGCCACGGACATTGCGATTGTGGTAGCGACGCAGGCCTTGAAGATACCTTGCCGACTGGACTGTTGCGGTGTCCCTTGCTTCTTCCAACTGATCTAGCTTGACCAGTCGGGTATTGTTTGAGATGTCTTCTGAGTAAGCCCAGACTCGCGGAGAGCTGAACTGTAACTCTGTCGGTAGCATAGCCTTCGCACCATAGACCAGAAAGAAAGGGGATTGCCCTGTTGCCCGACTAACCGTGGTTCTAAGAGACCAAAGAACAGATGGGAGTTCTTGTACCCACCGGCCCGCATATGGTTGTAGTCGGTCGAATATCCTAGCCTTGATGCCTTGTAAGACCATACCATTGGCTCGTTCGACCTGCCCGTTGCTCCGCAGGTGTGCCACAGATGCATAGCAGATCTTGATGCTGAAATCTTCGCCGAAGTCTTGGAATACGCCACCCGTGAACTGAGTATCGTTGTCGGTGATGACGCGGTTAGGAACCCCGAATATGTATAGTATATTCATGATGAAGTCCTTTGCTCGTGCCGCTGTTATAGTTGCAATGGGTTTGGCCTCAATCCACTTGGTGAACTTGTCAACTGCGACGAATAGATGTGTGAACCCTCCTGGCGCTTTCTTGAAAGGCCCGACCATGTCGAGCCCCCATACTGTGAATGGCCAAGAAATAGGGATAGTTTGGAGTTCCTGGGCTGGGAGATTTGTTTGTCTTGTGGTGGAGGCCATGGGCCCGGGTATCTAATCACCGTATATGGGCCACATCGGGATAGAGTATCGTTGAATCATGTAATTAGAGATAAGATAGCACCCGGCAGGCCTTACCTTGAACAATAAGGAATAGCAATCTTAGTCGGATAGGTTTCTATCTCTAAGAAGGAAATCCCTTGGCCGTATCCGGCTGGGATCCTTATCATGTACCCCTGTCCCCTAGTATATAAGGGGAGGCAGGGTGCCCCTCAAGGGGCGACGAGATCGTTGATCGGAAAACATCTCAGAGGAATTACACCACAACTAGACGTAGGGTATTACCTCACCTCGAGGGCCTAAACTAGTATAAACCCTCTTTGTGTTCCTCTGCAATCCACCGAGTTTCCCCTTGCCGAGTATCCCTATAGTTCTACTGCCGGTGTAAAACATCGACAGTTGGCACACCAGGTAGGGGCTCCGGCGAGTTTCACATCTACAAGCTCGATGGATTCAGCAACTAAGATCGACGGCGACAAGTTCTCTCCTGGAGATATTATCTCATTTGGAAGCCTTGATTTCATTGCCGACCAGATCGGCAACCTCACCTTGGCCGAAGCAGATCCAATCCAGCCGGCCAAGGAATCAGCCGATGTTGCACCAGTCAGCCCACAGGACACCGCGATCTCCTTCAACGATATACTCCGGCAGTCCTTTACTTCGCCGAGCATCGGGACAACTCTTTCCTTCAGCGTCCGACTTGCTCTAGGCCTTGAGCCAGCTCAGGTTGGGCCGAGAAGGGGAGAGATCGTCAATCTCCTGCATGGACTCGGCGACGTTGCAGATCCGATCTCCTGCGATTCAGTTTGGACACAGCCAATCGCCATTTTAGATTGGATCTAGAGAGGTCGGGGTCGTTCTCACTCCGATAAATTACTCGGAGTCCGACTCCAAGTCAAATAATGGTTCGAACGCTAGTTCGGACTCCAGTCTGGCGAGTCTCTTCCTTCCCCGCGAGATCTTCATGGCTTCAACACCACCATCCGAGGTGCGCCAACTACAAGAAGAGGGACAGGAGGAGGCGCGCCGACTGTGACAACAAGACAAGGCTGACCACGAGGCTCGCAATGATGAGCTACGCAAGGCTAGGCGAGCAACTCAGCAGCAGATTCTCCAGACTAAAGTCGGCGATCAGGACGTCTTTGTCACGCCACAATAGAATGTTGTGGCCACCGCAACCTTGCTGGACATGCTTCAGCTTGGGCCTGATCACCAGGCCACCCCAACTATCGCCAAGATCAAGGCGATGATCACGGCTGCCACCTGCTAGCAACATCAACAGCAGTCAGGTGACACTGTCACGCTTCAACTGGTCAGAGATGGCCATTACCTTCAATCGCGCAGGTCACCCAGATCGGGTTTCTCACCCGGGATGTTATCCACTCGTCCTGGACCCCGTCGTTAGAAACATCAGGCTGAAGAAAACCCTCATCGACGGAGGTAGCGCGCTCAACATCTTATTCGCCAAGACTTTGGACGAGATGAAGATCCCACGTTCAGAACTACGGTCGAGTATTGCGCCCTTCCACAGGATAATTCCCGGCCTGTCATCAACTCCACTCGGGCGGATCACATTGCCAGTAACCTTCGGCACGCGGGATAACTTCCGCATGAAAAACGTCTGCTTCGAGGTTGCCGACTTCAAGACTGCGTACCACGCAATACTCGGACGACCGGCACTCACCAAATTCATGGCGATACCGCACTACACATATATGGTGCTCAAGATGCCTGGGCTAGCAGGAGTCCTCTCCCTCCGCAGCGACATCAAGCAAGCCTTCACCTGCGACAAGGAGAGCTGCGAACTAGCTCAATCACAAGAGGCAGCAGTCGGGCGCGATAGCATTCGGCAAGCCGTCACAACTGAAGTCGAGCAAGATCAAGTTCTGGCAAAAAAGGCGGTGAAGTCGGGAATTTCAGTGGACTCTGACACGAAAAAGATCCTCCTGGACCCTTCCAACCCCTCCAAGATTGCCCTAGTCGGGACCGGACTCGACCCCAAATAGGAAGACGCGCTCGTCACCTTCCTACAAGCCAATAAAGATATCTTCGCATGGAAACCGTCCGACATGCCGGGCATACCAAGGGAGGTGATCGAGCACGCCCTAAACGTGAAGACAGACGCCAAGCCAGTCAAGCAATGGCTGCGGCGCTTCGCTCAAGACCGCAAGGATGCTATCTGGGAGGAGATCACCAAGCTCCTCGCAGCCGGGTTCATCAAGGAGGTCTATTACCCGGATTGGCTGGCTAACCCAGTTCTGGTCTGGAAGAAAAATGGTAAATGGCGCATGTGCGTCGACTACACCGATCTCAACAAGGCGTGCCCCAAGGACCCATTTGGTCTTCCCAGGATAGATCAGGTGGTAGATTCCACGGCCGGGTGCGACCTACTCAACTTTCTCGACTGCTACTCGAGATACCATCAAATCAGCCAGAGGGAGAAAGACTGCTTAAAGACATCTTTCATCACGCCGTTTGGAGCGTACTGCTATATCACAATGCCGTTCGGTCTGAAGAATGCTAGAGCAACCTATCAACGGGCAATTCAGCGGTGTCTGCACACTCAGATCGGGTGCAACGTGGAAGCCTACGTCGACGACGTGGTGATCAAGACCAAGTCCAAAGAAGACCTCATCGCTGATCTGGAAGAAACCTTCCATAATCTTCGATGATTCAAAATGAAGTTGAACCCAGAAAAATGCGCCTTTGGAGTGCCATCTGGCAAGTTACTCGGCTTCATCACCTCGCATCGTGGCATCGAGGCTAACCCGGAGAAAGTCAACGCCATAATGAACATGGCTCCCCTGACTAACCAGAAGGACGTCCAGAAGCTGACAAGCTGCATGGCGGCACTCAGCCGATTTATTTCCCAACTGGGCGAATGGGGTATGCCCTTCTTCAAACTACTCAAAAAGGCGGACAATTTCCAATGGACTCCGGACGCCCAACAAGCCTTCGAAGACTTCAAACAATTTCTCGCATCACCTCCCGTGTTGGCGTCACCTATGCCCCAAGAACCACTAATGCTATATTTGGCAGCAACCACATAGGTAGTCAGCACGGTGCTGGTGGTCGAGCGATCCGAAAAGGGTTGCATCCAGAAAATACAATGGCCAGTTTTCTTTGTCAGCGAGGTGCTTGCGGACTCGAAGACGAGATATCCGCAGGTCCAGAAGCTACTATATGGCCTACTTATCACAGTCCGGAAGCTGGTGCATTATTTCCAAGCACATCAAGTCATGGTAGTCACAGCGTTTCCACTCGGGGATGTCCTTCACAATTGTGAGGCCACCGGCCGAATCGGTAAATGGGCACTCGAGTTGATGGCGTTTGATATCACCTTTCAGCCATGGACAGCAATTAAATCACAAGCTCTAGCCGACTTCGTGGCTGAGTGGACAGAAGTTCAACTGCCTACATCAACAGCAAAGCTAGAGTACTGGACAATGTACTTCGATGGTTCTCTATGGATTGGCAGCGCCGGGGCTAGTCATATTGACGTCCCCCACTGGCGAAAAACTAAGGTACATCTTACAAATCCAATTCCCGGCTTCCCACAACGTCGCCGAGTACGAGGCACTCATCCACGAGCTCCGCATCGCTATATCACTCGGCATATGTCGACTGGTTGTGCGCGGGGATTCTCAACTTGTGGTGAACCAAGTCAAGAAAGACTGGACTTGTCTCGATGACACCATGGCGGCATACTGTCAGGAGGTTCGCAAGCTGGAAAACAAGTTCGACGGGCTGGAAATAACACATGTCCTGCGTCAATACAACAACGCGGCAGACGAGCTGGCAAATATGGGATCCAAGCGAGAAGCGGTTCCGACTGGAATCTTTGTCGAGCAACTCATGGAGCCATCAGTCAAGAAGAAACCGGCACTGGAGCAGTCGGGAGGCGAACCTACCCCGGCTACAGACGAGGTGCTGCACATATGTCAAGACTGGCAGACTCCTGTTGTCAAATTTCTCTTGGACGACGAACTCCTAGATGATCGCAGTCAAGCCGAGCAGATCAAGCATCGAAGCAAAAGCTTCCTACTAGTCGGAGAAGACCCGTACCGAAGGAGCGCATCCGGTGTTCTCATGCGTTGCATCACCAGCAAGGAGGGCAAGCAGATCCTGTAGTCAATCCACTCAGGCATATGTGGCAACCATGCCGTATCCAGGACGTTAGTCAGAAAGGCTTACCAGTAGGGATTTTTCTAGCCCACAGCAGTAACAGACGCCAAGGACATTGTTCGCAAGTGCGAGGGTTGCTAGTTCTACGCAAGACAAACAAATCTCCCAGCCCAAGAACTCCAAACTATCCCTATTTCTTGGCCATTCGCAGTATGGGGGCTCGACATGGTCGGGCCTTTCAAGAAAGCGCCAGGAGGGTTCACACATCTATTCGTCGTAGTTGACAAGTTCACCAAGTGGATTGAGGCAAAACCCATTGCAACTATAACAGCGGCACGACCAAAGGACTTCATCACGAGTATACTATACCGATTTGGGGTTCCTAACCGCATAATCACCGACAACGGTACTCAATTCACGGGCGGTGTATTCCAAGACTTCTACGAAGATTTCGGCATCAAGATCTGCTATGCATCTATGGCACACCCGCGGAGCAACGGCCAGGTTGAACGAGCCAACGGTATGGTCTTACAAGGCATCAAGGCCAGGATATTCGACCGACTACAACCATATGCAGGCCGGTGGGAACAAGAACTCCCATCTGTTCTCTGGTCTCTCAGAACCACGGTTAGTTGGGCAATAGGGCAATCCCCTTTCTTCCTACTCAACGGTGCCGAGGCTATGCTACCGACAGAGTTACAGTTCAACTCTCCGCGAGTCCAGGCTTACTCAGAAGACGTCTCAAATAATACCCGACTGGTCGAGCTAGATCAGTTGGAACAAGCAAGGGACACCGCAACAATCCAGTCGGCAAGGTATCTTCAAGGCCTGCGTCGCTACCACAACCGCAATGTCCGTGGCCGCGCCTTTTTGGTCAAGGATCTCGTCTTGAGGAAAATACAAACCACCAAAGACAGGCACAAATTATCCCCAATCTAGGAAGGGCTGTTCATTATAGCCGAGGTCACGTGGCCAGGTGCCTACCGAATGAAGACCGAAGACGGCGTCCTTATCAGCAACTTATGGAACATAGAACAGCTACATCCTTTCTATACCTGAGTTTTATAATTTTTCATGTGTACAGTTTCTCTGACTCACTACTCCGCTTGCATCAACCGAGCAGTGAGTTGGGGGCTGCATGTATATATGTGTTCTATCAATAATATACGAGCTTATCCTACTCCAGTTATGAGGCTTTACTATGACTGTTGCGTTTGCCCGAGTACAGCTTCTTACATTGAACGATTTTATTAAGTTCTGACAGACTAACTCGGCGTAGACTACATGGTCAAGTGAAGCTAATGACGACTGAGTGATAAGCTTGGCGGCAGTGCACATATATTTACACATGTTTTCCACAAAAGTTTATACATACCGACTACATGATACGCCGCCCCTACAGACCCAGGTCTCGGGTAATTATCTCAGCAGTTGGCCTCACCCGGGCAATCAGCTCCAGCGCCTCTTCGGGCGTCGTCTCCTCGGCAAACCCCTCCCCGATGGCTTCAATGTTTGCCCTCGGGTAGATGGATTTCGTCATCGCCAGGGTCTGGGCCACGCCGGCAATGACATGCTCATCCGAGTACTTCTTCAAGGCACTCGGTGCATCCTCAAGACGCGCCTCTATTTGGAGGATCCTGCTGCAACTGGTTCCCACAGGGCTGGGATCTATCAGATCAAGGAGCCCTTTCACGGACTCGACGAGGGCTTCCCATGACTCCCTGATGACTCTTATCTCCTCTGTTTAGAACCGATACTGGGCCTGGACATTGGCTCTCATGTCTGTCCAGGTCCACCGGCAAGTAAACTTGTCAGGCTCGGTTGTAGATGGAATGACTAATGGATTGGTTAAGATCACGGTCAGGATGGGGACTTACTTTCGTAGTCGGCCTCCCACTTGGCTACGGTTTTCTCCAGTTCGGCTTTTTCTTCGTCGAGCTTGACGGTGGCCTCTTTTAACTCGGCCTTTTCCCGTTCGAGCTCAGCGTTGGCTTTTGTCAAGTCGGCCTTGGCCTTCTCTAGCACGGCTCTGGCTTCTTCGACCTTCTTCAGCTGGGCTTCCCCCTCTGTTCGGGTCTTTAACTTGGCTTCAAGGGTTGCACGACAGATTAGTCAAAAACTCGACCGTGTGGCCAAGACACAACTGGGCAGTCGGGAACAACACGGCTGGAGAAATACATCAAGAGTTCAGTCGGGAAGACACATTCGGGGGGCTTACCTCTAATCTTCGCGGCTTGGACCCAATTTTCATCCCTGAGCTTGGTGGCGGCATCCTTCATCCAAGCTTCCCTCCCCGCGTGGCGCTCCTCCATCTCGGCCTTCAATGCCCGGAGCTGCTCTAATTCCGCGAGGTGGGGGGCCATTTCGACCAGGATCTCGGTCATGGCCTCATTACGGTTGACAAGTTTCTGCTTAGGGAAAGAACAAATCAAGAGTGGAGTCAGACGTCAAAACAAAAGGAACACCATGACTCTGCCGCAAGAACTATAGCCCAACTCCCTAGGACCCGGTGATGGCGGCGCGAAGCAAGCTCTCGCGTTCCCTCCTTGCCGTGGCCTCATCAAGCCTGAAACTCTTCGTGGTTCCATTAGGCGCTGTCCAAGTGAACGTCCGAGGGGGCCTACGCGGAGGAGCTTCAATCCGAGGAAGGTTTGGGATCTCCGGCGACGACGACAACGATGACCATGATGGTGATGGGGTCCCGGCCCCCACATCGGCGTCCCCTGTAGCCTCAGGGGTCGACTCGAGGGCTCCGACGACGGCCTCAACAGCGGGCGTCGACTCAGGGGCTGGGGCAGCAACCTCCGTAACTTCTCCTTGGTCGGGCGGCATCAGCGGCCCCGCAGTCGGGACCACCTCAGTCTCCGTGACTAGAGTGGCCACCGGCTCAGGGGGTGTGCTCGCGGGCGCCGGCTCGGCTGGGGCAGGCTCTTCAAGGGGAGCGGTCGGGGCGGTCTCCTTGAGATCGATATCGACCCGTCTCCTGCATGGCAAAACAGACATCAAAATACTACTGCAACGGACAAGAATCTCAGAAGATCCGGAGCAGCATACCTCTTGGAGAACTTCAATTTCCTACCGAGTGATCCGGGTCCTGGCGGAGCGCTACCTCCGGTTGTCAGCCCGGCTGGCGAATCAGTTGGCGGAGGCGTGGCAGCTGGAGGCGGCCCCGTTGGAGGCGTATCCGACTCGGGCACCCGTGTGCTTGGCAGATCCCGCTCGGATCGTGCACTCAGCGGTGCTTTTGCCGGGCTCAGCAATGTCAAGCTTGGCTATACAAGTCCTAACCTGGGACTTGATCGCCTGGGCGCCGCGGTGACAGTGTCCTTTATCTTCAAGCTTCCCACCACGGCGCACGGCGTCATGGCCCCCTCACCCTGATACAAAACAGGTTTTTTCCCGGCTCTCTTGGAGTCGGGTTGGGCAACAGGGGGCTCCTCGGCCTCTTCTTCGACTTGACGGCCGACAACGGGTGAGAGTCTTCATCAAACTCCTCGCACCACTACAGAAGAATCAACAAAATACATCACACAATACCAGGCAATCATACATACAAGCCCACAGGCATTCATCACAGAAGAAGGACAAAGATTACCTTGGTATGGGGCCGAATGAAGATATAGGCCGCGACCCGACGATTATCGTCTTCGGTCGCGATCACCCCTTCAGAGAAGTAACCGAACAGAGTCTCGGTCACCGTGCGCTTGTTGGCTGATTCATTGCTTACTCGGTTAGGATCATTTTTGCCCTTAAAAGCCCAGCCAAACACGCTCCTCAACTTCAGCGGCTGGATGCGCCTAGTCAGGAAACGAGGGGCCACCCAAGGTTTAGTCAGGCCAGCTTACTTAAGGTCATCTAATTTCCCCAACAATTGGTGCACTTGGCCCATCTCTTCAAAGGTTGGATCTACCGACCAATTTGGTAAAACTACCGGTGGCAAGCCAGTGAATGGACGCAAGGAGGGAGCCAGATCTACGCAATAGAACCACTCCTTGTGCCAGCCTTTCAAGGAAGATTTCAAAGGGAGATCAAGATATGTTTTCTTCCCATCACTCCTCAGCTGGAGACCAGCCTCCCCAATCACACTAATATTATTCTTGGAGGGCTGGGCTTTGATATGGAACAGATGCCTGAAGAAATTAAAATGGGGTTCCACACCCAAAAATCACTCGTAGAGAGTAACAAATATGGAGATCTGAAGAATCGAGTTGGGATTCAAATTCACCAACTCTAGCTTATAGAAGTCAAGGATGCGGCGGAAGAAATCGGAAGAGGGAAGGCACAAACCCCGATCGAAAAAAGAGGTGAAAACTACTATTTCGCCAGATTGGGGATTTGGGACCGACTCACCCTTAGCCGGCCGCCAGTGGATCACCTCTTGGCTGGGCAACTTCAGTTGACTCTCCAGCAACTTCAGCTTCACCAAGCCGCAATCCGAGGTCAGCCAAGCATTCTCCGGCGCGCCTGCAAGATCCGAAGCTTTCGGCATGATTGGGAGTGGAAAGACTTGGGGGAAAAGCAAATCGGGGGCTTGCAACAGACGAAGAGGAGTGGAATCGCCCGAGTTCGGGTGGGGAACAGCAACAGCTAACCCTAGCCGAGCGGGAGACGAAAAGTTGGGCGCGAAGGTGGAAGTCGAAGCGATTGGCTGATTTGGGGAAGATGAAGGAATTTTTTTCTCTCTCCCCGCCTTTTATAGAGCCGATTTCGACTAAATGGACTTGGGCCTACACAGTCAGCACTGGGCCACCAAGATATGAGTTCCTACAGTAGCATGCTCCATGTGGGCTGCCCGCAGGCTAAGTTGAAATTATAGCGTTGGTGCTACTAACAGGAGCCAATGAGGTCTCGAGGATATATCCTTACATGGATCACAAGCTGGTCTTCATTAAAATTGAGGATGCAGGTATCTTTCTCGACTACACCTAACCACGCTGTGGATTTATTTTCATAAAGTGGTACTCGGCCTACATGTGTGGCCATTAGTTGCCATGAGCAACATTATTCCAGCCGATATGACGCTGAAGAGTCTAACTTTCGAGTAGTGCACTACTCGGGAAAGACTATAAATCTCCCATTCCCGTTGACATGATGCGGAGGAGTCTAACTTCTAGGTGGGACGCCACTCGGGAAAGACTATAAATTCCCTTTCCAGCTAGCATGAAGCTGAAGAGTCCCATATACGACTAGCATCCTACTCGGCAAGACTATAAACACACATTCCGACTGACATGAAGTCGAAGAGTCCTACATACGAGTAGTTCTCTACTCGGCAAGACTATAAAGTTTATTCTGGTTGACATGATACCGAAGAATCTCATATACCAGTAGAAAGCTACTTGGGAAAGATTATCAGGTTAAAGATCTTTGACTTTATGTTTAATTGTCTTCACAATTAAGCACAAAGTCGGCTACACCTAATAGGTGCGCCTATTTGGCGCACACTATTCATACATCTACATGAAGCCCTTCATAGCCTCGCTGCCAGCTGACATGAAGTAGGACTCGGGAAGAAGGCCTACTCGGACAAAGAGTATTCGGGAGCATCGCACTCGGGCAGTCTTCACTGTGGAGGATGAGCACTCGGCATCAGCTGTGACTCAACTATGAAGGTCTCAGGGGCTAATGTGGAGGCCATGGGCCCCGGGTACCTCATCATCAGTATATGGGCCACTCGGATAGAGTATGGGCCGAATCATGTAATTAGAGATAAGATAGCACCCGGCAGGCCTTACCTTGAACGATAAGGAATAACAGTCTTAGTCGGATATGTTTCTATCTCTAAGAAGGAAGTCCCTTGGCCATATCTGGCTGGGATCCTTATCATGTACCCCTATCCCCCAGTATATAAGGGGAGGCAGGGTGCCTCTCAAGGGGCGACGAGATCATTGATCGACAAACATCTCAGAGGAATTACACCACAACTGGACGTAGGGTATTACCTCACCACAAGGGCCTGAACCAGTATAAACTCTCTTTGTGTTCCTCTGCAATCCACCGAGTTTCCCCTCGCCGAGTAGCCCTATAGTTCTATTGCCGGTGTAAAACATCGACAGTCCCCAACCTGACCGTGATCTTAGCCAATCCATTAGTCATTCCATCTGCAACCGAGCCTGACAAGTTTACTTGTCGGTGGACCTGGACAGACATGAGAGCCAATGTCTAGGCCCAGTATCGGTCCTACACAGAGGAGATAATAGTCATCAGGGAGTCACGGGAAGCCCTCGTCGGGTCCGTGAAAGGGCTCCTTGACCTCATAGGTCCCAGCCCTGTGGGAACCAGTTGCAGCAGGATCCCCCAAATAGAGGCGCGTCTTGAGGATGCACCGAGTGCCTTGAAGAAGTACTCGGATGAGCATGTCATTGTTGGCGTGGCCCAGACCCTGGCGATGACCAAATCCATCTACCCGAGGGCAAACATTGAAGCCATCGGGGAGGGGTTTGCCGAGGAGACGACGCCTGAAGAGGCGCTGGAGCTGATTGCCCGAGCGAAGCCGACTGCTGAGATAATTACCCGAGACCTAGGTCTGTAGGGGAAACATATCATGTAGTCCGTGTGTATAAACTTTTGTGGAAAACATGTGTAAATATATGTGCAATGCCGCCAAGCTTATTACTCAGTCGTCATTAGCTTTACTTGACCGTGTAGTCTACGCCGAGTTAGTCTGTCAGAACTTAATAAAATCGTTCAATGTAAGAAGCTGTACTCGGGCAAACGCGACGGTCGGAGTAAAGCTTCATAACTGGAGTAGGATAAGCTTGTATATTGTTGACAAAACACATATATACATGCAGCCCCCAACTCACTACTCAGTTGATACAAGTGGCATAGTGAGTCAGAGAAGCTGTACACATGAAAGATTATAAAACTCAGGTATAGAAAGGACGTAGCTGTTCTATGTTCCATGAGTTGCAGATGAGAACACCGTCTTTGATCTTCAGTCGGTAGGCGCCTGGCCGCGTGACCTCGGCTATAATGAACGGCCCTTCCCAGATTGGGGATAATTTGTGCCTGTCTTTGGTGGTTTGTATTTTCCTCAAGACGAGATCCCCGACCAAAAAGGCGCGGCCACGGACATTGCGATTGTGGTAGCGACACAGGCCTTGAAGATACCTTGCCAACTGGATTGTTGCGATGTCCCTTGCTTCTTCTAGCTGATCTAGCTCAACCAATCAGGTATTATTTGAAATGTCTTCTGAGTAAGCCCGGACTCGCGGAAAGCCAAACTATAACTCTGTTGGTAGCATAGCCTCGGCACCGTAGACCAGGAAGAAAGGGATTGCCCTGTTGCCCGACTAACTGTGGTTCTGAGAGACCAGAGAACAGATGGGAGTTCTTGTACCCACCGGCCTGGGTATGGTTGTAGTCGGTCGAATATCCTGGCCTTGATGCCTTGTAGGACCATACCGTTGGCTCGTTCGACCTAGCCATTGCTCGCGGGTGTGCCATGGATGCATAGCAGATCTTGATGCCGAAATCTTCGCAGAAGTCTTGGAATACGCCACCTATGAACTGAGTACCGTTGTTGGTGATTATGCGGTTAGGAACCCCAAATCTGTATAGTATATTCATGATGAAGTCCTTTGCTCGTGCCGCTGTTATAGTTGCAACGGGTTTGGCCTCAATCCACTTGGTGAACTTGTCAACTGCGACGAATAGATGTGTGAACCCTCCTGGCGCTTTCTAGAAAGGCCCGACTATGTCAAGCCCCCATACTGTGAATGGCCAAGAAATAGGGATAGTTTGGAGTTCCTGGGCTGGGAGATTTGTTTGTCTTGCGTAGAACTAGCAACCCTCGCACTTGCGAACAATGTCTTTGGCGTCTGTTACTTCTGTGGGCCAGAAAAATCCTTGCCGATAAGCCTTTCTGACTAACGTCCTGGATGCGGCATGGTTGCCACATATGCCCGAGTGGATCGACTGCAGGATCTGCTTGCCCTCCTCAGTGGTGACGCAACGCATGAGGACACCGGATGCGCTCCTTTGGTACAGGTCTTCTCTGACTAGTAGGAAGCTTTTGCTTCGACGCTTGATCTGCTCAGCTTGACTGCGATCGTCTGGGAGTTCGTCGTCCAGGAGAAATTTGACAACATGAGTCCACCAGTCTTGACATATGTGCAGCACCTCGTCTGTAGCCGGGGTAGGTTCGCCTCCCGACTGCTCCGGCACCGGCTTCTTCTTGACTGATGGCTCCATGAGTTGCTCGCCAAAGATTCCAGTCGGAACCGCTTCTCGCTTGGATCCCATATTTGCCAGCTCGTCTGCTGCGTCGTTGTATTGACATAGGACATGTGTTATTTCCAGCCCGTCGAACATGTTTTCCAGCTTGCGAACCTCCTGACAGTATGCCACCATGGTGTCATCGAGACAAGTCCAGTCTTTCATGACTTGGTTCACCACGAGTTGAGAATCCCCGCGCACAACCAGTCGACGTATGCTGAGTGGTATAGTGATGCGGAGCCCGTGGATAAGTGCCTCATACTCGGCGACGTTGTGGGAAGCTGGGAAGTGGATTTGTAGAACATACTTTTGTTTTTCGCCAGTGGGGGACGTCAATATGACTCCAGCCCCAGCGCCGCTGATCCGTAGAGAACCGTCGAAGTACATTGTCCAATACTCTAGCTTTGCTGTTGATGTAGGCAGTTGAACTTCTGTCCACTCGGCCACGAAGTCGGCTAGAGCTTGTGATTTAATTGCTGTCCGTGGCTGAAAGGTGATATCAAACGCCATCAACTCAAGTGCCCATTTAGCAATTCAGTCGGTGGCCTCGCGATTATGGAGGACATCCCCGAGTGGAAACGCTATGACCACCGTGACATGATGTGCTTGGAAATAATGCACCAGCTTCCGAACTGTGATAAGCAGGCCATATAACAGCTTCTGGACCTGCGGATATCTCGTCTTCGAGTCGGCAAGCACCTCGCTGACAAAGTAAACTGGCTGTTGTATTTTTTGGATGTGACCCTGTTTGGATCGCTCGACCACCAGTACCGTGTTGACTACCTGAGTGGTTGCTACCAAATATAGCATTAGAGGTTCTTGGGGCATAAGTGACGCCAACACGGGAGGTGATGTGAGAAATTGTTTGAAGACTTCGAAGGCTTGTTGGGCGTCCGGAGTCCATTGGAAATTGCCCGCCTTTTTGAGTAGCTTGAAGAAGGGCATACCCCGTTCGCCCAGTCGGGAAATAAATCGGCTGAGTGCCGCTATGCAGCCTATCAGCTTCTGGACGTCCTTCTGGTTAGTTGAGGGAGCCATGTTCATTATGGCGTTGACTTTCTCTGGGTTTGCCTCGATGCCACGGTGCGAGACGATGAAGCTGAGTAACTTGACGGATGGCACTCTGAAGGTGCATTTTTCCGGGTTCAACTTCATCTTGAATCGTCGAAGATTTTGGAAGGTTTCTTCCAGGTCTGCGATGAGGTCTTCTTTGGACTTGCTCTTGATCACCACGTCATCGACGTAGGCTTCCACGTTGCGCTCGATTTGAGTGTGCAAACACCGCTGAATTGCCTGTTGATAGGTTGCTCCAGCATTCTTTAAACCGAATGGCATTGTGATATAGCAGCACGCTCCAAACGGCGTGATGAAAGATGTCTTTAGGCAGTCTTCCTCCCTCAGGCTGATTTGATGGTATCCTGAGTAGCAGTCGAGAAAGCTAAGTAGGTCACACCCGGCCGTGGAATCTACTACCTGATCTATCCTGGGAAGACCAAATCGGTCCTTGGGGCACGCCTTGTTGAGATCGGTGTAGTCGACGCACATGCGCCATTTACCTTTTTCTTCCGGACCAGAACTGGGTTTGCCAGCCAATCGGGTGATAGACCTCCATGATGAATCCGGCTGCGAGGAGCTTGGTAATCTCCTCCTGAATAGCATCTTTGCGGTCTTGAGCGAAGCACCGCAGCCGTTACTTGACTGGTTTAGTGTTTGTCTTCACATTTAGGGCGTGCTCGATCCCCTCCGTTGGTACGCCCGGCATGTCGGACGGTTGCCATGCGAAGATATCTTTCTTGGCTTGTAGGAAGGTGACGAGCGCGTCTTCCTATTTGGGGTCGAGTCCGGTCCCGACTAGAGCAGTCTTGGAAGGGTCGGAAGGGTCTAGGGGGATCTTCTTTGTGTCAGAGTCCGCTGAAATTCCTGAATTCGCTGCCTTTCTCACTGGAACTTGATCTTGCTCGACTTCAGTTGTGACGGCTTGCCGAATGCTATCGCGCCCGACTGCCGCCTCTTGTGATTGAGCCAGTTCGCAGCTCTCCTTGTCACAGGTGAAGGCTTGCTTGAAGTCGCTACGGAGGGAGAGGACTCCTGCTGGCCCAGGCATCTTATGCACCATATATGTGTAGTACGGTATCGCCATAAATTTGGTGAGTGCCGATCGTCCGAGTATCGCGTGATACGCGGTCTCGAAGTCGGCAACCTTGAAGCAGACGTTTTCCATGCGGAAGTTATCCCGCGTGCTGAAGGTTACTGGCAATGTGATCTGCCCGAGTGGAGTTGATGACAGGCCGGGAATTATCCCGTGGAAGGGCGCAGTACTCGGCTGTAGTTCTGAACGAGGGATTTTCATCTCGTCCAAAGTCTTGGCGAATAGGATGTTGAGCGCACTACCTCCGTCGATGAGGGTTTTCTTCAGCCTGATGTTTCTGACGATCGGGTCCAGGACGAGTGGATAATGTCCCGGGTGAGAAACCCGATCTGGGTGATCTACGCGGTTGAAGGTAATGGCCATCTCTGACCAGCGCAGGTACTGGGGGGTGTCCACCGTAGAGACCGTGTTGATGTCGTGCGCTGTTAGCTTCTGTTTGCGCTTGGACTCGTACGCGGACGGCCCTCCGAAGATATGGTTGAGCTCAGCCTGAGGATCTTGGAAATCATTGGCCGGACCCTGATCTGGCTTGTCTTTGTCCTTATTGGTGCCAGATGATGAAGCCTGCTCGGAGGCAAACTTCTTAAGCATGTAGCAATCTTTGGCCGCGTGCTTGCCCTTGGGGTGGAAGGGGCATGGCCCACTCATGACCTTCTAATAGTCGTTATTCCGCTAGAGCCGCGACCGAGTGCACTCCATGTTGGCCACCTCGTTGTCCGACTTCCGCTTGCGACTGCCAGACTTGTTTTGAGACGGCTCATTGTTGGCTTTCATCTTCTGGTCTTTCTGTCGGGACTCCTTCTTCTCGTTGAGGGCCTCTGCGACCGCTTCAGCCGAGTCGGCGTATTTGTTGGCCATATCAAAAAGAGCCCGGACAGAGGGTGGTGGCTTCCGAGTGAACTTTGCGATAAACGGGGCGTCTTTTACTCCCTTGCGGAAGGCGGCGATGACGGCCTCATCTCTGATCATTGGGATCTTGTTGCGCTTCTCAGAGAACCTCTTGATAAAATCTCGTAGAGACTCGTTCTTCTTCTGGTGCAGCTGATAAAGATCGTGCTCTAAAGACGGCCTCTCGTAGGTTCCCTGAAACTTGGCGATGAACCGCTCCCTGAGTTCTCCCCAGGAACCGATCGACCGCCTTGGGAGCCCTGTTAGCCATGTCCTCGCTGAGTCGGCTAGCGTGACTAGGAGGTAGTAAGCCATGGCTTTGTTGTCACCCCTAGCAGCTCGGACTGCTAGGGTATATACGGTGAGCCAGGACTCGGGATTTGTTTTGCCGTCGTACTTTTCAATCCCTGTGGGCTTAAAGCCAGCCGGCCAGTGGACATCCTATAGCTCTCGAGTGAAAGCTGGGATGCCTTCGTCTTTGTGAGGGCTCGGGCTTCGACCACGGCGGTTAAACCACTCGTGATGGAGACCAAAGCGCTCGTTTTCATCTTCCAGTCGGCGGCGCTCATCTTCGTGTCATTCGTGGCGCCGTGCGTTGATAGTGTGGCGAAGGTCGTGTTGTAGGCACTCTCAGAGGTCTTGATTAGGTCGGCGATCGTACTGATGATGCCGCCGGTTGTCATTCCTGAGTGACGTTTGCCTCGACTCCTCGCGTGGCCGACTTGAGCCGGCTGCCCGATGCCGTGCAGACGTGGATGAGCCCGCTGTTGGAGATCCTGACCAGTTAGTCGGTACTAGGGTGTCACCTGACTGCTGTTGTTGTTGTTGGCAAGCAGCAGCCGTGATCATCGCCTTGATCTTGGTGATAGTTGGGGTGGCCTGGTGATCAGGCCTGAGCTGGAGTGTATCCAGCAAGGTTGCGGTGGCAACAACATTCTGTTGTGGCGTGACGAAGACGTCGTGATCGCCGACTTTAGTCTGGAGGATCTGCTGCTAAGCTACTCACCCAGCCTTGCGTAGCCCGTCATTGCGAGCCTCGCGGTCAGCCTCCTCCTGTTGTCGCAGTCGGCGCGCCTCCTCCTGCTGCTCCTCTTGTAGTCGGCGCACCTCGGGTGGTGGTGTTGAAGCCATGAAGATCTCACAGGGGAGGAGAAAGCTCGCCAGACTGGAGTCCGAACTTGCGTTCGAACCGTTATCCGACTTGGAGTCAGACTTCGAGTAGTTTATCAGAGTGAGAACGACCCTGACCTCTCTAGATCCAATCTGAAACAGCGCTTGGCCGTGTCCAAACTGAATCGCAGGAGATCGGGTCTACTGCGTGGAGTGTAGATCCGCAGCGTCACCGAATCCGTGCAGGAGATTGACGATCTCTCCCCTTCTTGGCCCGACCCGAGCTAGCTCAAGGCCTAGCACAAGTCGGACACCGAAGGAGAGGGTTGTCCTGATGCTCGGCGAAGTAAAGGACTGCCGCAGTAGATCGTTGAAGGAGATTGCGGTGTCCTGTGGGCCGACTGGCGCAACGTCGGCTGGTTCCTCGGCCGGCTGGTCAGCAATGAAATCGAGGCTTTCAAATGAGATAATGTCTCCAGGAGAGAACTTGTCGCCGTCGATCTTGGTTGCTGGATCCATCGAGCTTGTAGATGTAAAACTCGCCGGAGCCCCTACCTGGCGCGCCAACTGTCGATGTTTTACACCGGCAATAAAACTATAGGGCTACTCGGCAAGGGGAAACTCGGTGGATTGCAGAGGAACACAAGGAAGATTTTATACTGGTTCAGGCCCTCGATGTGAGGTAATACCATACGTCCAGGTGAGGTGTTATTCCTCTGAGGTGTTTGTCAATTGATGATCTGATGATCTGCTCGCCCCTTGAGGGGCACCCTGCCTCCCCTTATATACTAGGGGGCAGGGGTACATGATAAGGATCCCAGCCGAATACGGCCAAGGGATTTCCTTCTTAGAGATAGAAACTTATCCGACTAAGACTGCTATTCCATATCGTACAAGGTAAAGCATGCCAGGTGCTATCTTATCTCTAATTACATGATTCGGCCCATTCTCTATCCGAGTGGCCCTTATGCTGGTGATGAGGTACCCGGGGCCCATGGCCTCCACACGGGTGCTACTATATCTCTAATTACATGTCTCGGCCCATCCTCTATCCGAGTGGCCCATATGCTTGTGATGAGGTACCCGGAGCCCATGGCCTCCACAGTCCATCTATCTCTTCACAACTCATTGAACCCCACTACCGCCACCATGGAGAACCGCATCGTCGCCAGATCCAGTCAGGGGAGGTCAGATCTAGTGTTGGGGAGCCAGATCCAGCCATCCCCACCGCCTCCGGCCGCATGTCGCCACCTTGCCACCATCTCCTATGCAGCCACCGTTGGACGCCATCGCCATGAGAAGCCATCACAAGCTACCCCCGACGTAATCAGCTGCGCCCTCAAGCCGGATTCCAGTGCCTCCGAGCTGCCACCGTTCAAGCCCTCTCCAAGTCCGGCCCGGCTGCCCTGTCACACCCTAAAATTCCCTAATATTTAAATCTTGTGGAAAATACATATTTAGAATTTATTAAAATGACCAAGGAGTGACATAGTAAAAATCTATGAAAATTTTTAACAGAAAAATGACCTAGATAAAATTTTAATAAATACTTTGCTTAATTCTTTAGCTCTTGGAATTTTCTGGAAATTAATTGGGCAAGGGAAGTATTTTTAATAAATGAAAGAATATTTTAGCAATTATTTAAAAGGAAAAATCTTCAGAAATCTCTTTCCAGCTCTTGGGCCAAATCCGGTCCAACCTCTCTCTTTCCTTCTCCGTGGCCCACTCGACCTACCCCATCCTGCTGGCCTGCTCACGTCTCCTGCTGATAGGTGGGGCCCACTTGTCAGCTCTATTGTCAACCTTAGGTTGGAGGTTCTGTTCCTCTCCGACTTGGTCGTTGCCTTAATCCCGTGAAATCCAATCAATTCGGTCGCGATTTTCTCCAATTAGTTGAGGGGTTTTGATCCCCTTGACCTCCTCTCCCTTTTCCCCCAAGTTCCGCAGCAAATCCCGAAGGAATTAGCATCGTCTTGATCTCGTGAAGCTTCAGGAATCTAAGGTGAACTCTAACCGCCATGCCAACCGAATCTGAGCTGACCTCCTCCTCCCTATGCTATAAATAGCACCCTCGGACCCCCTACCTCATCCCACCGCCACCTGAGCTGGCCTAACCCTAGATAGCCCTAGCACCATGCTCGATCTTGCTCCGCCATGTCACCGCGCTTCAACCGAGCCCCACTATTGTCTCCGCCATCGCCAGACCTCGCTGCCACCCGCATCAGGATCATAGGAGTGAGGTAAACCCTGGCCACCCCTTCCCCGCCGCCGAGACCCACCTGAGCACCGCCGTCGTCAACGTCCCAAAGCATCTCGCCGCTTGGAGCTCGCCGCTAGCCAATTCCCATCGCCATTCGCCGTCATCTTTGCGTTGGTAAGCTTCGTTGTAAGCAGCTCTACCTCCCTATGCCCTCGCCTTGCTCTGCCGCGCTGCCGTTTGCCAGTGACCATCGGGGTCCGAGCCCCGTCCCTCTCCAGCGAGTCCATACCGACGTGACGCCGTGTCATCATCCTCGTCAGCCATCACCTCGCCTCCCTGGCCAACATGTCTGCCACATGGTTCTCGTGTGTCCGCCCGCGAGATCAATCTGGGCAAATTTAATCCCAGCCGTCCGATCCTTGTGATCTAATCTTACCTGTTCAGTCCATCTAGATTAGGTGTCAGCCATCCGATCCTTTAGATCTAATCCCAACCGTCGGATCTAACCTCAAAATCCATCCAAACCGTCCAAACATGTATGTCATTTCGACGCACCCGGTCTACGGTGAACCCAAACCCTCCCACTCTCTGCCATGGGGGGCCCGCATGTCAGCCGCCGGATCTCGCTCTCTCTCCCTAGGATTGACGTCATAAATCCCTTAATAAATTCTAAAATACATATAATATGCTTTGAACTTTGGAAGTTCATAACTAATTCATCCTAACTCCGTTTGAGGTGATTCAACTTGCAAAATTCTTTAAAAATCAAGATCCAATAAAAATATAATCTTGTATTGTTGATGTGTTCTTATGTACTGTTTTTACCTTTTTTGTTTATTACCTTTAGCCGCCGACGTTCCGGAAGAAGCAGGATTCTACAAGGAGAGTTCCAAGACCTTCGCAGAGCAACAAGGCAAGTCATACAGATCCTAAATCCCTTTGAACATGTTGAACCTGTGGTTTAAAGCTATATTTCATTCAAATTTGCATTTATTTTGCAATATCATCGGGAGGGAAACCCTATTCTTTGTTATGGCCCCTTTGTATTGATTACCTGTTATTTGTACCTATGGGATAATGTGACTAGCTAACTTTAATTATTGGTTAGCTAGAATAACTATAGGACCCTACTTAGCCATGCTTACAAACTATAGTTGAACTTATGGGCTATCACATAATTACAAATTATGACATATGGATGACATGCAATGATGATCTAGTCACGACTGAGGTTGTGTGTTTAATTAAATTTGATAACTAAAACTTGATAAAATGATGAGTTGTGAGCACATAGAATGTTGTTGATGCTAGTGGTGCTCATGACACTTAAGGACCGATTCACGAGCTATCTTTGCGAAGTAATACCCGTACTAACCACAAGCTAGAATGGGTAATGGCAAGAGTTGAAGTGTGACATGTTCAACCAGAGGCACCAGGGCATGTTGTGGCAGTCGTAAGTTCATGGTTTGGGCGTTGGGCCATCTCCCTGGTAGGCACCTGATCAGTTCCTGCCGGAGACATATGGTTCAGCGGGTGGCTCTCTTGTTGTGAGTGTTACATGGATGGTCCTGTTGTGGAGGCCATGGGCCCCGGGTACCTCACCACTAGCATATGGGCCCACTACTAACTTCTGACCCTTATGCCACGCTTGTTTGTCGCAACGGCGAGATTTGGTTGCAACAAGGGTTGTTATCGCAACGATTTTCACTTTTGGTTGCGATAGATTGGATTTTTGCCACGAAGATTGTTTCGTGGCCCTAAGTATGGAGATCGTTGCGAAAAGTAAGTGTTATCGCAACAAATTATTGAATGGTTGCAATAAGTGATTCCTGTTGCCACGATTTGATTTGCGTTGCGGGCAAGTTTATTGTCGTTGCAATACTAAGGTGATATTGCAACTCTTTATATGATGGTTGCAATAGCCCGTCTATGTCGCAACGAATATGTTTCGTTGTATATAATAGTCGCTTGCGTTGCAAAAAAGTGGTATATAGCAACGAAAAAAAATAAATCGTTGCAATCACTAAGGTTTATATTGTAACTTCAAGCTATTATAGTTAACTGATATTTTCTATTAAGATTTCATAAAGGCATGTATTTTTGTATAAAAGAACATAATGTTCTAACAAAATTGTGTTCACTCAATTTGGATTTATAGACATTTTATTATGAATTTTGGAGTCCCTATATATTAATGGTTATAGAAATACATTTTAGTGTACAAGACATATACAAAAGTTTTATAAGATATTTTACAAAAGTGGCAAACATGATAAGAGGAGCTTACTGATCCTAGGTCCAATTTATTTTTGAAAAAGGAATGAAACTTTTATGCACCTTGGAAATCTAGGAATATATTAATCTTTTCCTCTTTTATATCATTTAAATCCTAATGTATGATTTATATACCCAAAGTATCATTTATGTAAGTATAACTAAATGTCAGTTTACTGCATGAAAGGTCAACCATTTCTGAATTTTACCAAACCTTAATTTAAAGTAAACGGAAAATGGTTAAATTCATATAAGGTTCATATCCTTCATGATAATTATTATTTTTGAGAAATTTTAGGCTTTGGTTTCTCCAGATTTTATTCCACAGAATTAAAGTGCATAATTTGGTGATCCCCACAAATTTTGTTTCATAAAATTTGGAGTTAAAATGAATTAGATATTGATTTTCAAAGTTTAGCTATTTTTCTGTTGGAAAAATATTTCAGTTTAACATTTCTCTTCCTTTCTTTTCCTCTCTTTCTCTCTTACAGGTGGGGCCTGAGCGCCATAGAGACAAAGCAAAGCAGGGCGCAGGAGACAACAGAACGGACCGTCCGGTCAGAGAGGGGATGGTCCGGCGTGGCGAACAGAGGAGGTGCAAGCAGTTCGAGCTTCTCGGCGGCGCCGGCGGCGATGGCGGCATCGGTTATAGTCGGGCCCCAAAGAGAAAAGATAGAGGAGTTCACGGCGGAGCTAAGGGTGGTCTTCTTGATACCTCGGGTGACCGGAATCAACGGTGAAGGTGGCACAGGTGGTGGAGTACTTCGGGTCGACGGTGGGTATTCTGTTTTGGACTCGATCTGGCTGTGTAAATGCATGTGGGAGTTACTGCTAGGTGCAAGGATGCTCACCCTGCGATGGCCCGAGGCGGAGGAGGGCTGGACGACGGCGGCAACGGAGAGAATGACTCGGCGGCGGCGGAAATCCAGTGGATCCTCGTCGGCGGCGCACTCCGGCCAACGGGCTGCTAGGCAAAAGAGTGCACGACATCATATACGTCCTAAGGTAGCTACAAGAGCGAGGAATCGGTCTAACTCTCACCGGGGAGGGAGGAATCGGCGGCGGCGGTGGTTTGCCGGAGAGGAAGAGGACGACGTCGATCTCCTGATATACTATGCTATATCCCGATTCCTTCGGCCAGCTAGCTCCTAGAGGCACGGTGACGACGTTGGCGAGCTGGCTCGGTTAGAAACCTCCTGTGCCGGTCGGAACGGCAAGGCGACACCGGCGGCGGCGCTGGAGAGCCGAGACAAGACATGGTGGCGCCACAGCGACTTCGGCCAACGGTTCCTAGGGCAGGTAATACAAAAATGGAATTATTGGGAGGTACTAATCACGTTCTAGCAGAGGGAAGAGGATGAGGCTCACCGGTGCAAGCTCAGGCTTGATCGAACAATTTCGGCAGAGGGAAGAATGAGCTTGACAGCGGTGATCTTTGGGATTCTGTGGATTTCTCCGGTGGGAACGTGGAGAGGAAGGGTGAGAGGTTCTACTGGCGGAGTTTGAGTCGAAATGGTTTCTGTGAATAAATTATTTTCCATATATGTTTCTGTGAAGTTTGTTGCACTGTTAGGAGTTGGTCCATTTTTGCACTGTTAGGAAAAGGATCTAATCTAATTACTATCACGTACGTCGCGGTCTCTCTCTTCCCCGTCGCTGCTTTGTTTCCCATGTGCGTCGTGGCTTCTGATCCCCCGTCGCGGCCTCTCTTCCCCCGCGTGCCGTCCCTACGAGCAGTGTGGTCAAGGCCCTCGTTCCTACAGCAACAGCGTGGTCGCGGCCTCCCTGCAGCCGGTGTCGTCGTGGCGCGCCCTCCCTGCAACCGAAGTCGTCACGGCCCTTGAATTCCCTGCAGCGACGGCATCTTGGTGCCCTAGTTCCTTCCTGCTCATCGACGAGCAGGGCCGTGCCCGTGGGCGACGCTCCGTGTTAATCTCGTCTCCGGCCGGCGCTCGTCCGTTCAACGTTCATCTAGCAAGCAGGCACCAACGACAGGCATAGTTATTAGAACCGGACCGGATCGGCGGTTGGACCGGTAAAAGACCGAACCAGAGACTATACCAACTCGGTTCACTTAAAAGACCGTCCGTGCAATCGAACTAGTAAAAACCAGTTGAACCGGGTGGTTTTTTGCAGAATCGGTGGACCGGCCGGTTTTATTAGAACCGGCCAGTTTTTGTTTGTGGACCATGTTACCCCTCTTTTTTTTTGGATCACACAACTGAGTATGGGCAAAATCGTAAATGTTTTTTAGGGTTGCCTTGCCTGTGCTGCTCTCTGCCTTGGGCCTAAAATCGATTGAATCGATTCCCATTGGCGGCGCAGGCGCACGGCGGCGGCGGCGGCGGAGGCGCAAGCGCACGGAGGCAGGGCTACGGAGGCGCAGGCGCAGGCGGCAGCGGCGCAGGCGCACGGTGGCGCAGGCACAGGAGGCGCAGGCACAGGCGGCAACAGCAGAGGCAGCGGCGCAGGTGCACGGCGGCGGCCACGGAGGCAGGGCCGCGGTGCAAGTGCACGGCGGCGGCCGCGGAGGCACAGGAGGCGCAGGCACAGGAGGCGGCAGAGGCAGCTGCGCAGGCGCACGGCGGCAGCCGTGGAGGCAGGGCCGCGGAGGCGCAGGCGCAAGCTGCAGCGGCAGAGGCAGCGGCGCAGGCGCACGGCCTCGGAGGCACAGGCACAGGCGGCAGCAGCAGCAGCAGCAGCCGCCTTGATTGACACCGAACGGCACGCCATCTCCCACCTACCATGGCTCATGGCTAACGGTTAGTACTCAGACTTTCTAGGATGATAAGTGAGTGTATGTAGAAGATGACAATGTCCTTAATCCCTCCATTTTCTAGGATGATAAGTAAGTGTATGTAGAAGATGAGTTCTTGTTTCCACCAACTCTAAACAAAAAAAAGAATCTTTATGTATGCAGTGGCACGGGTGAAATGTGGACTCTTTATGTTCATTGCAAGAATGGATTTCAAGATCAGGAGTATGTAATGTTCAAAGTGGAAAGGCCTGATATAAAATTCTCAACCTTGACATCTCTTAAGGACCAGCTTGGGTATGCTGTCCGGGACTTGTTATACTATAAGAAGCGTTGTGGAAGAGATGTAGCTACTCTTCAGCCCCTCGATTATGTCAGACATGTAGAGATTATGCTACAAGACAATGAGAGTGAGAAGAAAATCAGATTAGTACTCTCAAAGGAGCAAGAGACAACACAGCAAGTCAGCATAACACCCCTCAAGCGACCAAGGCAGCAGCTGGAAGAAGATGAGCATCCGTTTATGGATGATCCTTTTGATGCATACAAGGACTGGCTAAAGAAGCTACCACAGGACCAATCCAAAAGTATATCATCTATGTTTCCGCATATGTTTTCGTATTGTTCACAATCTTAGCACCTTTATATAAACTACACCTTATCTTACATGTTTTTGGTGACTAACAGATTTGAAGGATGACACTAGGGATCAAACAGTCAACACGTACAAGGAATTTTTAAGGATGAAAGGGGACATTCCAGAAATTAGTAACTTATTTTCCTTCTTCAACCAGTGTATTTTACTACTAATTTTTTTTAAAACTGAACCTTTCCTTGTGTGCAGTGCATTTGTTGAGCAACGTGACACGATGGTATCAAGGTCAGTTCTAGTAAAATCTACTTTGTCAAAAAAAACTTGATCAACCTTAGTTGCATTGTTACATACCACTTGTTCTCATTCTGCAGAAAGTTAGCAGCCAGAACTCCTCCAACCCGTCAGCAGCAAAGAACAGACATCTGATGGGTTCAAAAAACTTCTCACAGTTGTAGCTTTGAGCAGGTAATCATTGGATACACTAATCTAGTCCTTCACCTTGTATGATGCAATACTTGTGTGTTGAATTGTATTGTGGCATCCTAGAGAGACAAGAAACTGGTGAAGAGCCAAGTGATCTTCTTCTTTGGAGGACCACTCACACAAAACATGGCAGATGATCAAATTCTGTATCAGCTTCAGTATTATATGAGTAAATGTTTCGTCAAGCCTTTTTATAGCTACTGGTTGTGTCAAGCAACTCTAACAGGTTCTATTATTTAATTTAGAAAAATTGCAGCCATGAAAATGGTGAATTGGCTTAAAACCTGATCAAAACACTACAACTGTTGAGAGAACATGATTTTCAGTCATGCTACAAAAGAAAACAACACAATCAAAATCATCCAAATTACATAGACATGGATATTTGGCATACGTATCGAACTCACAGAGAAACTTATGAAAGAAGAACTTGAAGTACATGCACGTGCTCAAGCTGCAGCTAGGGAAGAAGAGCATTGCTTTGAAGCGGAGGTTGAGAAGCTCAAAGAACAGATTGCGCAAGAAGCTGCAGAAGGGAAAGGGAGAAAGAAGAAAATAGGAGGAGGATGCAAGAGGAGCTGGAAAATGCTAAGATAAACATAAGAGAAGAAATGAAGCAAGATTTCTTAATATGCTAGCGCAGCACAAAGAAGGAACTATGAATTATGGTATAGAATAATTTTTTCATCCTTTGGTCCTCTTAATAAACTTATGATTATGATGCCTAATCTTTTACCACAATATTTGTATGTGTAGAGTACCCTGCAAAACAATGCCAGTATACAAGTTGCGCCAAGCATACAAGAGGAAGATGGGACTGGTGAACATGAAACTGAAAATGAAGATTGGTTACAGGAGGTAATGACACTATTGCACTATGTTCCATGTATCTTGAGCTATGTACCTTCAACTATAGCTAAAATAGATCAAACAATTTAATGTTTGTAGACTCAGCCTGGAAGCGTTGTCACCGTACAAAAAGATGCACCAGCACCTACTCGCTCCAGTAAAAGTACTGCAGCTCTCAGCAAAAGTCTTTTCAACGAAAACACTGCAAATGTGGCTGCACCGAAAACATATATCACTTCACAGCAGCTGATGAATAGAACAAGAAATAATCCCAAAAGAAGGAAGGTAACTACTACAATATGTTATCAGCTAATTGGAATCTAAATTCTTGCATCATTTGCTGAAATTTTATCAAATGTGACCTTCCTTGTAGAACTAGGAAATGTAGAAAATACATTTAACATACGTGCTGAAAACTGCAGCTTGTGCAGTTTTGATTGGGTGAATTGTTCCGAGTAGTAATTTACCTTTTCTGTGATATTTGATAATACCAAAGTTGTAGAGGGTTTAGAGATGTTTGTCATCATGAAAGGTCATGATTTTATCCCTGGAGAATTGGGAGTTATGAATTTTGTAAGTAGCCGGTCAGGTTTTGACCTTGCTCTGAACAGCAGTGGGTGTTTGTGTTTTTCGACCATAATAACTGCAGAATCTTATTTAACAAATAACTAGAAAGATGTAGAGAATTTCATGGGCTTTCCGTATTGTAAAAGAATATAAATTTTCGCTGTCTAGAACTCTAGTTATGATTTTTCTAATCAACTGTACTGCTGCTGCCTTAAAAATTCAGAGAATTTGATAGCAAAATGATTATATGTACATAACTGTTTCCATAGTTTTGATTAATTAGAACCATGTTATATCTGAATCTCTTTTCATTTTGTGCAAGAATTAGTAAACTTAATATTGTTCTAATATCATGACCTTCCTTGTAGAACTAGGAAATGTAGGAAATACATTTAACATACGTGCTGAAAACTGCAGCTTTTGCAGTTTTGATTGGGTGAATTGTTCCGAGTAGTAATTTACCTTTTTTGTGATACTTGATAATACCAAAGTTGTAGAGGGTTTAGAGATGTTTGTCGTCGTGAAAGGTCATGATTTTAGCCCTGGAGAATTGGAAGTTATGAATTTTGCAAATAACCGGTCAGGTTTTGACCTTGCTCTGAACAGCAGTGGGCGTTTGTGTTTTTCGACCATGATAACTGCAGAATCTTATTTAACAAATAACTAGAAAGATGTAGAGAATTTCATGGGCTTTCCGTATTGTTAAAGAATATAATTTTTTTGTTGTCTAGAACTCTAGTTATGATTTTTCTAATCAACTGTACTGCTGCTACCTTAAAAATTCAGAGAATTTGATAGCAAACTGATTATATGTACATCACTGTTTCCATAGTTTTGATTAATTAGAACCATGTTATATCTGAATCTCGTTATATTTTGTGCAAAATTAGTAAACTTAATATTGTTCTAATATCCCAATCTATTCTTTTGGCGGTAGGTGGACAAGGTTTCAGTGGGAGGCTCATAATCAAGCGAGGACATAGCCGAGGCGATGACCATGTTGGGGCTGCTAGGAAACTCTCGAGTGCTGCATAGATGTTAGGAAGTTTTTAAAAAGTTGTCAAATAATGAGTGAACTGTACACTCGTTTATAATTTAGCTACTATTTCCATGGTTGGCAACATATTGAATGATTGATTATAATTAATATATGTGAGTGGCAATTGCTTTTGTTATGGTTTATTGATTTGCAATGATGATTTATAAACCAAAATTAAATGTTACTAGCGTTACAATAAAAGCTATGCCTACGAGCCGTGATTGCGTGGCCAATTATACTCTATGGCAACAGACTTATTTACGTTGCAAATAATAGTATTGCCACGACATTACAATTGTTTGCAATAACAATTAATCTCCCGCAACGAATAAAATTGCGTGGCAAAATGGTTTACTTGCCACGGGCATAACGGTCATGGCAACAACACCTTAGGCAACAAATTTCTAGCGTCGGCAACAAATTCTATTGCTACGCTATCGCTCGTTGACATTTACCACCTGTTGCTACGAAGATGAGCGTGGCAAGTGCTCGTATTGCCACGCCAGTGAATGTGCGATAACGTCCTATTGCCATGCTTGGCAACGGACAGCTATGGTTGCAGAAAAGCTAACTCTTGCAACGCCAAACTAGCAACGGTTGCAAGTTCTTATTGCAACGTGACTTTTTGCAACCATTGGCAACGAACGCGATTTGGTGGCAAGAACTACCTTTTGCAACCAAATTGGGCCTATTGCAACGTTTTCTCGTCGTTGCGCAAGGGTTAAAAGTTTGTAGTGGCCACTCGGATAGAGGACGGGCTGAACCATGTAATTAGAGATAAGATAGCACCCGACAGGCTTTACCTTGTATAATGAGGAATAACAGTCTTAGTCGGATAGGTTTCTATCTCTAAGAAGGAAATCCCTTGGCCGTATCTGGCTGGGATCCTTATCATGTACCCCTGTCCCCGAGTATATAAAGGGAGGCAGGGCGCCCCATGAGGGCACGGAAGATCATTGATCGCAAACCACCTCAGAGGAATAACACCTCAACTGGACGTAGGGTATTACCTCACATCGAGGGCCTGAACCAGTATAAATTTTCTCTGTGTTCCTCTACAATCCACCGAATTCACCTTCGCCGAGTAGCCCTATAGTTTTATTGCCGGTGCAAAGCATCGACAGTTAGCGCGCCAGGTAGGGGCTCCGGCCAATTCTTCATCAGCAAATTCGATGGATCCAACAAACGGAGTCGACTGGTTGTGCGCGGGGATTCTTAACTCATGGTAAACCAACTCATGAAAGACTGGACTTGTCTCGACGATACCATGGCGGCATACTGTCAGGAGGTCCGCAAGCTGGAAAACAAGTTCGACGGGCTGGAAATAACACATGTCCTGCGTCAATACAATGACGCGGCAGACGAGCTGGCAAACATGGGATCCAAGCGAGAAGCAGTTTCGACTAGAATCTTCGTCGAGCAACTCATGGAGCCATCAGTCAAGAAGAAACCGACGCCGGAGCAGTCGGGAGGCGAACCTACCCCGGCCACAAACGAGGTGCTGCACATATGTCAAGACTAGAGGACTCCTGTTGTCAAATTTCTCCTGGACGATGAACTCCCAGAAGATCACAGTCAAGCCAAGCAGATAAAGCGTCGAAGCAAAAGCTTCCTACTAGTCGGAGAAGACCTGTACCGAAGGAGCGCATCCGGTGTCCTCATGCGTTGCGTCACCACCGAGGAGGGCAAGCAGATTCTGCAGTCGATTCACTCGGGCATATGTGGCAACCATGCCGCATCCAGGATGTTAGTCGGAAAGGCTTACCGGTAGGGATTTTTCTGGCCCACAATAGTAACAGACACCAAAGACATTGTTCGCAAGTGCGAGGGTTGCCAGTTCTACGCAAGACAAACAAATCTTCCAGCCCAGGAACTCCAAACCATCCCTATCTCTTGGCCATTCGCAGTATGGGGGCTTGACATGGTCGGGCCCTCCAAGAAAGCGCTAGGAGGGTTTACACATCTATTCGTCGCGGTGGATAAATTCACCAAGTGGATTGAGGCTAAACCCGTTGCAACAATTACAGCGGCACGAGCAAAGGACTTCATCATGAGTATATTATACTGGTTCGGGGTCCCTAACCACATCATCACCGACAACGGTACTAGTTCACAGGCGGCGTATTCCAAGACTTCTGCGAAGAGTTCAGCATCAAGATCTGCTAGGCATCTGTGGCGCACCCGCGGAGCAACGGGCTGGTCGAACAAGCCAACGGTATGGTCTTACAAGGCATCAAGGCCAGAATATTCGACCGACTACAACCATACGCGGGCCGGTGGGTACAAGAACTCCCATCGGTTAGTCGGGCAACAGGACAATCCCCTTTCTTCCTGGTCTACGGTGCCGAGGCTATGCTACCAACACAGTTATAGTTCGGCTCTCCGTGAGCCCGGGATTACTCAGAAGAAGACTCAAATAACACCCGACTAGTCGAGCTAGATCAGTTGGAAGAAGCAAGGGACACCGCAACAATCCAGTCGGCAAGGTATTTTCAAGGCCTGCGTCGCTACCACAATCGCAATGTCCGTGGCCGCGCCTTTTTGGTCGGGGATCTCGTCTTGAGGAAAATACAAACCACCAAAAACAGGCATAAATTATCCCCAATCTGGGAAGGGCTGTTCATTATAGCAGAGGTCACACGGCCAAGTGCCTACCGACTGAAGACCGAAGACGGTACTCTCATCAGCAACTCATGGAACATAGAACAGCTACGTCCTTTCTATACCTGAGTTTTATAATTTTCATGTGTAGAGTTTCTCTGACTCACCACGTCGCTTGTATCAACCGAGTAGTGAGTCAGGGGCTGCATATATATATGTGTTCTGTCAATAACATACGAGCTTATCCTACTTCAGTCATGAAGCCTTACTACGACTGTCACGTTTGCCCGAGTACAGCTTCTTACGTTGAACGTTTTTATTAAGTTCTGCCAGACTAACTCGGCACAGACTACACGGTCAAGTAAAGCTAATGAAGACTAAGTGATAAGCTTGGCGGCATTGCACACATATTTACACATGTTTTTTCACAAAAGTATATACATACCGACTACATAATATGTTGCCCTTACAGACCCAGGTCTCGGGTAATTACCTCAGTAGTCGGCTTCGCCCGGGCAATCAGCTCCAGCGCCTCCTCGGGCGTATCTCCTCGGCAAACCCCTCCCCAATGGCTTCAATGTCTGCCCTCGGGTAGTTGGATTTGGTCATCGCCAGGGTTTGGGCCACGCCGGCAACAACATGCTCATCCGAGTACTTCTTCAAGGCACTCGATGCATTCTCAAGACGCGCCTCTATTTGGGGGATCCTGCTGCAGCTGGTTCCCACAGGGCTGGGATCTATGAGGTCAAGGAGCCCTTTCACGGACCCGACGAGGGCTTCCCGTGACTCCCTGATCACTCTTATCTCCTCTATGTACAACCGATACTAGGCCTGGACATTGGCTCTCATGTCTGCCCAGGTCCACCGGCAAGTAAACTTGTCAGACTCGGCTACAGACGGAATGACTAATGGATTGGCTAAGTTCACGGTCAGGTTGAGGACTTACTTTCATAGTCGGCCTCCCACCCGGCCACGGTCTTCTCCAGTTCAGCTTTTTCCTCTACCGGAGCTTCACGACGGCCTCTTTCAACTCGGCCTTCTCCCGATCAAGCTCGGCGTTGGCCTTTGTCAGGTCAGCCTTGACCTTCTCAAGCTCGGCCCTGGCTTCCTCGGCCTCCTTCAGCCGGGATTCCCTCTCTGTTCGGGTCTTCAACTCTGTTTCGAGGGCTGCATGACAGATTAGCCAAGAGCTCAACCGTGCAGTCATAACATAACTGGGTAGTCAGGAACAACGCAGCTGGATGAATACGTCGATGGTTCAGTCGGGAAGGCGCATTCGGGGAATTTACCTCTGATCTTTCCGGCTAGGGCCCAAGTCTCCTCCCTGAGCTGGTCGGCGCCACTCTTCAACCAGGCTTCCCTTCCCGCGTGACGCTCCTCCATCTCAGCCTTCAATGCCCGGAGCTGCTCCAATTCTGCGAGGTGGGGAGCCATTTCGACCAGGATCTCTGTCATCCCCTCATTGCGGTCGACAAGCTTCTGCTCAGGGTAAAAAACAAATCAAGGATGGAGTCAGACGTCAAAACGAGAAGATCACCACGACTCTGCCACAAGAATCATACCCCGACTCCCTGGGACCCGCTAATAGCGGCGCGAAGCAAGCTTTCACGTTCCCTTCTCGCGGCAACTTCATCAAGCTTGAAGCTCTTCGCGGTCCCGTCAGGCACCGTCCAGGTGAATGTCCGAGGCATCCTAAGCGGAGGAGCTTCAATCCGAGGCAGGTTCGGGATCTCTGGCAGTGGTGACGATGAAGACGACGACCACGATGGCAACGGGGTCCCGCCCCCATGCCACTGTCCCCCGCGGCCTCGGGGACCGGCTCGGGGGCTCCGACAGCGGCCTCCGCGACGGGGGCCTCCACGACGGGCGACGATTCAGGGGCTGGGGCCTCAACCTCAGCAACTGCCTCTTGGTCGGGTGGCGACGGCGACCCTGCAGTCGGGACCACCTCAGTCTCCGCGACTAGGCTGGCCACCGGCTCAGCGGGTATGTTCGCGGCCGCCGGCTCGGTTGGGGCAGGCTCTTCAAGGGGAGCAGTCGGATCGGTCTCCTTGAGATCGATGTCGGCTCGCTTCCTGCATGACGAAGCAAGACATCAATACACTACTGCAACACGCAAGAATTCCAAAAGATCCGGAACAACATACCTCTTGGAGAACTTTAGTTTCCTGCCGGGCGACCCGGGTCCTGGCGGAGCGCTACCTCCGGTTGCTAGCCCGGCCGGCAAATTGGTCAGCGCATAGTCGATGGCGGCATATCAGCTCGAGTCAGCCCTGGTTCTGGTGTGGCTGGCTTGGGCGCCTCTGTCCTCGGCGGTGTCTGCTCTGGCCGGCCCTTCGGCGGTGCTGTTGCCAGACTCGGCAATGTTGGGCCCAAACCCACATGTCTCAACCTTGGACTTGATCGCCTGGGCGCCGCGGCGACGGTGTCCTTTATCTTCAGGCTTCCTGCCACGGCGCGCGGCGTCATGGCCCCCTCACCCTGATACAGAATGGGCTTCTTCCCTGCTCTCTTGGAGTCGGGCTGGGTAGCAGAGGGGCTCCTCGGGCTTTTCTTCGATGCAACGGCCAACAACGGGCAAGAGTCTTCATCAAACTCTTCATGCCACTACAAATGAATCAACAAAATACATCATGCAGTGCTGAACAATCACAGTTCCACGGGCATTCATCACAGAAGAAGATTAAATATTACCTTGGTCCGTGGCCGAATGAAGCTATAGGCCGCGACCCGGCGATTATCGTCTTCGGTCGCAATCACCCCCTCGGAGAAGTAACCGAACAGGGTCTCAGTCACTACGCGCTTGCTGGCTGACTCATTGCTTACTCAGTCAGGATCATTTTTGCCCTTAAAGGCCCAGCCAAATGCGCTCCTCAGCTTCAGCGGCTGTATGCGCCGAGTCAGGAAGCGACAAGCCACCCAGGGTCCTGTCAGGCCAGCCTTCTTGAGGTCATCTAACTTCACCAACAATTGATGTGCTTGGCCCATCTCCTCAAAAGATGGCTCTACTGACCAATTTGGTAAACCATTGGTGGCAAGCCGATGAATGGCCGCAAGGAGGGAGCCAGATCTGCGCAATAAAACCATTCCTTGTGCTAGCCTTTCAGAGAAGATTTCAAGGGGAGATCAAGATATGTCTTCTTCCCATCACTCCTCAGTTGGAGACCAGCCCCCCCAATCACACTAATATTATTCTTGGAGGGTTGGGGTTTGATGTGGAACAGATATCGGAAGAGGATGAAATGCGGTTCAACACCCAAGAAGCACTCACAGAGAGTAACAAATATGGAGATTTGAAGAATCGAGTTGGGGTTCAAATGCACCAACTCCAACCCAAAGAAGTCAAGGACGCGGCGGAAGAAATCCGAAGACGGAAGGCACAAGCCCCGATCGAAAAAAGAGGCGAAAACTACTGTTTCACCAGGTTGGGGATTTGGGACCGACTCACCCTTAGCCGGCCGCCAGCGAATCACCTCTTGGCTGGGCAACTTCAGTTGACTCTCCAGCAGCTTCAGCTTCACCCAGCCGCAATCTGAAATCAGCCAAGCACTCTCCGGCGCACCCGCAAGATCCGAAGCTTTCGGCATGGCTGGAAGCGGCAAAATTTGGGGGAAAACGAATCGGGAGCTTGGAACAAACAAAGAGGATTGGAATCGCCCGAGTTCGGGTGGGGAATAGCAGCAACTAACCCTAGCCGAGCGGGAAGCGAAAAGTTGGGCGCGAAGGTGGAAGACAAAGCGATTGGCTGATTTGGAGAAGATGAAGGAATCTTTTTCTCTCTCCTCGCATTATAGAGCTGATGCCGGCTAGATGGGCTTGGGCCTACACAGTCAGCACTGAGCCATCAAGATATGAGTTCCTATAGTAGCATGCTCCATGTGGGCCGCCCGCAGGCTGAGTTGAAATTATAGCGCTGGTGCTACTAATAGGAGCCGATGAGGTAAACAGATATGCTTCATGAGAGCCTTATTGCTAAACATATATGTTTGGGTATTTGTTTTATCCACCAGGTCTCGAGGATATATCCTTATAAGGATCACAAGCTGGTCTTCATTAAAATTGAAGATGTAGGTATCTTTCTCGGGTACACCTGACCACATTATGGATTTATCTTCATAAAGTGGCACTCGGCCTATATGCATGGCCACCAGTTGCCATGAGCAACGTCATTCCAGCCGACATGACGCTGAAGAGTCTAACTTTCAAGTAGTGCACTACTCGGAAGAGACTATAAATATTTTTTCCCGCTGACATGATGCGGAGGAGTCTAACTTTTGAGTGGGACGCCACTCGAAAAAGACTATAAACCCCTTTTTCCAGCTGACATGATGCTGAAGAGTCCCATATACGAGTAGCATCCTACTCGGCAAGACTATAAACACACATTCCGACTGACATGAAGTCGAAGAGTCCTACATACGAGTAGTTCCCTACTCGACAAGACTATAAATCATATTCCGGTTGACATGATACCGAAGAGTCTCATACACCAGTAGTAATCTACTCAGAAAAGACTTCCAGGTTAAAGATCTTTCACTTTATGTTTAATTGTCTTCACAATTAAGCATAAAGTCGGGGGCTACACCTAATAGGTGCGCCTATTCGGCGCACACTATTCATATATCTTCATGAAGCCCTTCATAACCTCGTTGCCAGCTGACATGAAGCAGGACTCGGGAAGAAGAAGCACTCAGACAAAAGAGTACTCGGGAGCATCGCACTCAGGCAGTCTTCACCGTGGAGGATGAGCACTCGGCATCAGCTGTAGCTCAACTATGAAAGTCTCAGGGGCTACTGTGGAGGCCATGGGCCCCGGGTACCTCACCACTAGCATATGGGCCACTCGGATAGAGGATGGGCCGAACCATGTAATTAGAGATAAGATAGCACCCGGCAAGCTTTACCTTGTATAATGAGGAATAACAGTCTTAGTCGGATAGGTTTCTATCTCTAAGAAGGAAATCTCTTGGCCGTATCTGGCTGGGATTCTTATCATGTACCCCTGTCCCCTAGTATATAAAGGGAGGTAGGGCGCCCCATGAGGGCACGGAAGATCATTGATCGCAAACCACCTCAGAGGAATAACACCTCAACTGGACGTAGGGTATTACCTCACATCGAGGGCCTGAACTAGTATAAATTTTCTCTGTGTTCCTCTGCAATCCACCGAATTCACCTTCGCTGAGTAGCCCTATAGTTTTATTGCCAGTGCAAAGCATCGACACCTGTCACAACTCCTTTTTGAGGTACCATGGTGATATTAAAGTGCACGGCAACGTGTTGTGGGGTTATGTTTTCTAGGTAAATTGGTACATGTCTGACCAAAGTAAAACTATTCGAATAGTCGTGCCCGCGGTTATGGGCAGCCTAGCAATGTTTTTCGTGATTAATCCCACTTATAATAAATTAAATTAGACATGAATTAGATTAGCTCCAGATTGGGAGTTGTTGGGCCCGTACTACCTTGGAGGGTTGTGCGGTGGTGAGTAATATTGTTTAATGATTACTTATTTTATTACTTTTTTAAATGTTCTTATTAAATACTATTTATGTAAATGAGCTCTATTATGTCTTTCTTTGTATACATGTACACTTGCATCTTTGCTGCGTGGTTTATAGAGTATTGCATATACTCACTTTGCAATCAACAATCATCAGAGGACTACTACAGCGATGAAGGTTTCTTGGAGGATAGACAGGACCCTAGTCAAGTGCCTGTGGAGTGGAGTCGTCAAACCCGTCGCTAGCTTATTTTTCGTTGTTAAGATATTTATTTATTTGAGAGGTTCCATTCGCCTCAATAATAATTATATTTGTTATTTGTAAGACAATTATTTTAATTATCAACTATGTCATTTATGTGCCTTAGTTGTTTCCTGAACGAGAATTTACGTATAATTAAATCATTTGAATTTTGAATGGAAATTATAGATATGACACGCCATGTCTCCGTCTGCTAACCTGTCAGACAAGCTACTTGCATCCACGTAGAGGAGGGAAAGAAAAGCCCCACCATCATCATCCTTGTCGATGCACGAATTCCGGCGGCCGGCTCCGGTGACAACGAGGGGGCAGCGGCCATGGTCTCCGCCCGAGTCACCCTCTCAGGGCAACGCGGGGGCCGAAGAATCTATCGCCGCTGCTTTTAATGATAAAAATATATGCTATACGTTCCATGCATTATGTTGTATATTTGGTAAGCCAACTTCATCATCAATCATGTCAACCGAAAACATATGAATATATGATACAGTTGTATCAATGTGTAATCGAAAAATGTCATGGACAAATTAATTCTTAACATGCAAAAGAAAGACAACTTCAAAAGTTTGAGACAAACTTCCGGAGTTTGCAAGTTTTTAAGGGATTTCTTTGGTTCTTCCTTTTGTTGGAGAAATTAAAATTACAGTGTTGACTAAAAATTGATTCACTGAGATTAATCCCCTTAGAAATTCAATCACCTATGCGGAAAATCAATTCTAATCACTGACCTGCTTGTGAAGCCATCTTGACTTGATTTCTTCTTCTTCTCTGCTTCCTCTTCTTCTTGATGCTTCTCTGCGTGTGTGCTCCGACGGATGGATTGATGAAGACGTAGAAGGACCTCACGGACCCCTTCTAGTGCGTTTTGTGGATCGGGCACAATTAGGGTTTGTAGTTGGAGACCGAGCGGCGTCCCGTTCTTCTCCAATTTCTCTTTTATATGTGCACTAGTGGGGCTCGGGGGTTTCCTTCGGTTTAGGAGGTTCGGTTGAATCTACCGATCACGGATTCTATTCGTTATCTTATCTCTAAGCCGATAAAACAACCAACATTCTCCCCTTGATTTAGAGACTTAATTAATTTCTAAGTCTATTAAGTAAAACAGCTCCCCAAGGCAATGTGTCATAACAACTTTAAACGTCATTAAGACTACAAGACCTATAGTTCACTATAATACTTAAATAAACTCACATCTTAACTTAGCGGGTGTTGATTGAAAATTAATCCCCTATTTCCAGGATCTTAGTCAAAGGCAATCACTTAATCCCATGCCGGCTACATGTTCTTTAAATAAGTTGGGAGGTAAGCCTTTGGTTAGCGGATCCGCAAGCATAAATTTAGTATTTATGTACTCAATCTTAATTGTTTGATCCTGGACTCTATCTTTCACAACATGATATTTAATGTCAATGTGTTTGGCAGCTTCACTTGACTTGTTGTTACTCGTATAGAATACTGCAGCTTCATTATCGCAGTATATAACAAGTGGTCTCTCAATGCTGTCAACCACTTTTAATCTTGGGATGAAATTCTTAATCCATACGGCCTGCCCCGTCGCATGGTAACACGCTACAAATTCCACTTGCATTGTCGACGATGCAGTAAGCGTTTGTTTAGAGCTTTTCCACGAAATAGCTCCTCCCGCAAGGGTGAAAATATATCCTGAAGTGGATTTCTTTGTGTCTACACACCCCGCGAAATCAGCGTCTGAATAGCCAAGGACTTCAAGCTTATCAGACTTTCTGTATGTAAGCATGTAATGTTTAGTTCCTTGTAAATAACGCAGAACTTTCTTTACTGCCTTCCAGTGGTCCATTCCTGGTTTAGACAGAAATCTGCCAAGCATCCCTGTGACGAATGCTAAGTCTGGTCGCGTACAGACTTGTGCATACATCAAGCTTCCGACAGCTGAAGCATAAGGTACCTTGTCCATTTCTTTAGATTCTAACTCATTTCTTGGACTTTGGAATAATCCGAATTTATCGCCCTTCATTATTGGAGCAGGTGAAGAGGCGCATTTACTCATATTATATCTTTCTAAGATTCTTGAGATGTAAGCTTTCTGAGATAGTCCCAGCACTCCCTTGGACCTATCTCGGTGAATCTCAATGCCCAAAACATAAGATGCTTCACCAAGATCTTTCATATCAAATTTTGATGACAAGAATTCTTTAGTTTCTCGCAGCAGGTTCTTATCGCTGCTTGCTAACAAAATGTCATCAACATAGAGTACTAGGATGATGAATTTACCACATTTATATTTAACATAAATACAGTTGTCCACCTCATTCTCCTTAAATCCGAATTGTCTGATGATCTGATCGAATTTAAGGTTCCATTGCCTGGACGCTTGTTTAAGTCCATAGATGGATTTATTAAGTTTGCATGCTAAATGGCCTTTTCCTTCCATAACAAAACCTTCCGGTTGTGTCATGTAAACATTTTCTTTTAGGTCACCATTTAGAAATGCAGTATTTACATCCATCTGATGGAGTTCTAAGTCAAAGTGAGCCACTAGCGCCATGACAATTCTGAATGAGTCTTTCTTAGAGACAGGAGAAAAAGTTTCATTATAGTCAATTCCTTCTCTCTGTGAAAAACCCTTGGCAACTAGCCTTGCTTTGAATCGTTCGATGTTCCCTCTAGAGTCAAGCTTGGTTTTGTAGACCCACTTACAGCCTACGGTTTTGACTCCTTTAGGAACTTCTACTAAATCCCATACTTTATTATGGCTCATTGATTTTAGTTCATCTTCCATAGCCTGAAGCCACTTAGATGAATCCTTGCTGTTTATTGCTTCTTTAAATGAGGTGGGATCGTCTACCTTCCCCATGTCTTCTTCATTCATGTATACTTCATAATAATCAGGGATGGCAGATCTCCTCACCCGCTGTGACCTTCTTAATTCTTGAGTTTCATTGTTTGTCACTTGAGGTTGAGGATCTTCATGTGGAGGTTCTTCTTCATTATGTGTCACTTCAATCTGTTGAGGCTCATCATCATTATTACTCTCAATACTTTCCTCAACAGAAGGTGTAGTACCAGACGGTCCAGAATTACCCGTTGGCGGTGCTACATCACGTGGCACATTAGAAATTATGGGGATGTTCTGAATAATTGGAATATCAGTCTCTCGGATTTCCGGAGTTTGAATATTAGCCCGAATTTCCTCAAGATTAATTTCCCTTGTCTGTGAGCTCCCCCATTTATTGTCCTCAAGAAAGACAGCATGTCTAGTCTCCACAAATTTAGTAACCCGATCTGGGCAATAAAATCGGTATCCTTTGGATCTCTCGGGATAACCGATAAAATGACAGCTCACAGTCTTAGGATCTAATTTCTTTAATTGTGGATTAAATATTCTGGCCTCCGCACGACAGCCCCACACACGTAAATAATTGAGTGTCGGTTTTCTTCCGGTCCACAATTCATAAGGGGTCTTAGGCACTGATTTACTAGGCACTCTGTTGATTATGTGTGCAGCTGTTTTAAGTGCTTCAATCCACAACTTAGGTGACAGAGTAGAGTGATTCAGCATACTGCGCACCATATCCATGAGTGTGCGGTTGCGTCGTTCTGCTACCCCGTTTTGCTGAGGTTCTCCAGGCATGGAATATTGGGCAATAATCCCATGTTGCTAGAGATACAAGGCAAATGGACCAGGAATTTGCCCAAATGGAGCGTGTTTCCCGTAGTATTCACCACCACGGTCCGATCTCACAATTTTAATTTTAGCATTATGCTGATTCTCCACTTCAGCTTTAAATATCTTAAATTTCTCAAGAGATTCGGAACGGTCGCTTATGGGGTAAATGTAACCATAACGGGAATAATCATCTGTGAATGTTATGAATAAATCAAATCCATCCACAGATGTCACCGGGAATGGTCCACAAATATCAGTGTGAATTATTTCTAGTGGACTTGAGCTCCTAGTGGCTCCTTTCTTTATTGTTTTAGTGAATTTTCCCTTAATGCAATCTATGCAATGATCCGCGTCAGAAAAGTCTAAGGGAAGGAGTATCTCTTCTCTTATGAGACGTTCAATTCTTCCCCTAGAAATATGGCCTAAGCGACAGTGCCATAATTTCGACGACGTCTCATTTATCACATTCATTACTTTATCATTGCAGGCATTATTAACATTCAGGACCATGTCATCCAAAGAGAGCAAGAATAGCTTATCTCGCACGAAGGCGAAGCCAATCACTTTATTATCTAATTTAATGTAACATGTTCTCTTTGAAAAATGACAGTCATAACCAGTTTCTGTCAACACTCTAACAGAAATGAGGTTTCTCTTAATTGAGGGAGCAAATAAAACATTATTCAGAATTAAATTGTAGCCACTAGGGAGTCTAAGTGCTAGGTCTCCAACGGCCTTCACTTCGATCTCCGCTCCATCAGCTACTCTTAGGATTCGCTCCCCCTTTGCTACCGCCTGGACAGTAGTCAATCCCTGCAATGAGTTACAGACGTGCACAGTGGCACCTGAGTCAACCCACCAGGTATTAATGGAGAATTCAGAGTAAAATAACTCATTAACATTTGATATTTCATCAATCTCATTTATACCTTTCTTAGCTAGCCACTCTCGGAAGCGTGGACAATCCCTCTGCCAATGTCCATCTTTACTGCAAAACTTGCAATATGGACTTGCAGTGGTGGAGGCAGCTAAAGCTTGAGACTGAGGATGCGGCTTTGCTTGAGCAGTGTTACTCCCTCCAGACTTATGAGGGTGATATGGCTTCTTTCTGCCACTACCCGAGCTTTGGCCTTGATTTGTTTTCCTCTTGCCTTTAGCATGGATGAGGTTGAGCTGATCTTTAAGTTTCTGCTTATCAGCCTTTTGTCGCTCTTCCTCTTCCACTGAGTGGGAGATCAATTCTGCTACGGTCCACTTCTCTTTTTGAGTATTATAATTAATCTTGAAGGGACTATAGTCAGGACCAAGAGAGTTCAATATGAAATGCACTAAAAAACCTTCAGACAATTCCATGTCCATGGTCTTTAGTGTATGTGCCATATGAGTCATCTCAAGGATGTGCTTTCTTACACCACCTTTGCCATCATACTGGCTGGTGATCAGCTTACTTATTAAGGTACTGGCATGACTCTTAGATGAAGTCTTAAAGTTCTCTTCAATGTTTGCCAAGTACGTCTTAACATCGTTTGAGTTCGTAATCCCTCCAATAATTCCTGGAGCGATAGTACTCTTGATGTACATGAGAGACATTCTGTTGGACTTTTCCCAAGAGGCCACTTTTTCTTCGTAACTCCACTTGGTATTATCATAATCTTCCTGACTCATTTCGTCAGTGTACTTGGGCTCCACAGGGGAGTCCTCTCTTAGTGCTAAGTCATAGTCCAACATGCCAAGATTTAGTAGCACATCGTTCTTCCACTCAGCGAAATTTGTCCCATCAAGGGGTGTCACAATTTTAAGCTGCCCCAATGCTGAAAATAACCAATGAAAAAAAAATATTAGTAAAATATTGCATATGATTAATTTGTGTTGGCTCAATTAATCACATGCGATGATAGGCTCCTTTTCTAAATTTAATCACCGTTGGGCAGAAAAAATTTAGAAAATATATGAAGTGACAAAAAAAAATAATCCTTAATTACATCACCGTTGGGCAGAAATAATTAAGGAAACAATATTATTAATTTATTTGACATGAAATTATAATTAACGTTGGTCAAAAATAATTTCACATCATAAATATTCTCTAGCAAAACTTCCCGTTGGTTCCATTCAGCTAGAAATAATTTTCAGAGTGCTTAGAATAATTTTCCATAATTTTTCAGCATTTTTAATGGCCAAGAAAGCATATAAAGGGATTTCTGTAAATAACAAATGAATAAAACAGTGGGAATTGATTTAATTTCAAGCGCGGGCGCGGGCGCGAGGCCCGGGACGCGGGCGCGGGCGCGGGGCCCGGGCGCGATGCGCAAGCGCAGGGGCGCGGGCGCGGGGCGCCGGGGGCGATGTCGGCCGTTCCGTTCGATCCAGATCGAACGGCTACGGTCATCCCCGCATCTGATTTTGTTAGCGCCGACGGCTGAGATCATTTTTCACCGGGTCAAAGCCATCGGCTGTCGGCGGCCGAAGCCCTAACCCTATCCCCGGTCGATCCCCTTTTCTTCGCGTATTCTTCCCGACGCGCTCGACGAGCAAGCGGCGGCGGTGACGGCGACGGCTATGGCGACGACGCGCCGAGCGAAGCAGCGGCGACGACAGCCAATGCCCGTCTTTCCTCTTCCCCCTCCGTTCCCAGTTCTCCTCCCCGTGCGCAACAGCAACACCGAGGCGAGCCTCGGTCTCGCGCGGCCGAGCGACGGCGCGAGACCGGTCTGGGGCAGCGGGATGGCTTAGCGGCGAGGCGAGGAGGTAGTTCCCGAGGCACGGATGCGAGCACATCGGCAGCGAAGACGACGAACCGGGTAAGATAATCTCGATTTTATTGTATTCGCGTTGATTTTGGGTCTTATTTAAATTAGGGTTCTTCGGATTTGGGGATTTTGATCTTTGCCGAGTTAATTGATAATGACTTCACTAAGGGATGAAGATTTTGGGATTAAATTCTAAGGGGCTTGCTCTGATACCACAATGTTGGAGAAATTAAAATTACAGTGTTGACTAAAAATTGATTCACTGAGATTAATCCCCTTAGAAATTCAATCACCTATGCGGAAAATCAATTCTAATCACTGACCTGCTTGTGAAGCCATCTTGACTTGATTTCTTCTTCTTCTCTGCTTCCTCTTCTTCTTGATGCTTCTCTGCGTGTGTGCTCCGACGGATGGATTGATGAAGACGTAGAAGGACCTCACGGACCCCTTTTAGTGCGTTTTGTGGATCGGGCACAATTAGGGTTTGTAGTTGGAGACCGAGCGGCGTCCCGTTCTTCTCCAATTTCTCTTTTATATGTGCACTAGTGGGACTCGGGGGTTTCCTTCGGTTTAGGAGGTTCGATTGAATCCACCGATCACGGATTCTATTCGTTATCTTATCTCTGAGCCGATAAAACAACCAACACCTTTCTTTTGCTTTTTAGCTCTATCCTAGATGTTTCAGAACCAGTTGCTAAAAATGAAAAACTGAATCTTCGACACACGCAACGCATCAGAAGTTGCAGCGAGAAAATCGGCCAAGACACTCCTGCCCATACCTGAATACCTGATGTATCGTTTCATGTAATCATGTATGGAACAAACTTATGGCAATGACAGCAGTGCTCCTCTGCAACGCAAGAACACAAGGCATCCCAAGAAAAGAAACAGTGGACGGTGACCTTTATACTACTCGTAGCAACAAACGAGAAAAATATCTGAAACTGTAACAAAGGATAAATCACACATTAACTCCTCGAAGAACGCAGCGGCGTGTCTTTGGTGAAGCTCTGCCGACCTTGCCGTCACACATTAACTGTGTTTGCTCAGACAGCGAGTAGTAAACTGTAAATCTGTTCTTTGCTTTTGCCCTTTTCACAGTTTTTCCTGACCTTTCTGTCTTTCTCCCCGTACATCTCTATCTACCCCTATTTCACGCTTTCTGTTGTCATTTTTGTCCATTTATTTATGCAAGGATTATCTCCTAGAAATTTCTAGATAAACAACGAACAGAACTTAGGTGGTATTTTTTTACTTCTAACTTGTGACTATTCTCTCAATTTTTGTTAACACATTTTTCAAAATACAACATGGTGTGTTTTTTAAAAAACTTTATATGTAAAAGTATCTAAAAAATCAAATAAATCAATTTTTAAGTTTTTAATAGTTAATACTTAATTAATTATACGCTAATAATATTTTTTGTTTTACGTATAGCTTATAACTAAAACCATAAACTGATTCAAACGTGTACCAAAAATAAATGTTACTGTACTGAAACATATTTTCCTGACATGTCCTCCCCACAAATTTTATCTGCCAAATCTAAAATGAAAAGAAAAACAGATAGAGGAGATGAGATGATGGGGACAAGAGCGATTAGTTCCAACTTCGAAGGCATTTTCTGTGCGGCGTGGACGGCCGGAGAAAACCCGCAACGTCCGTCCTCTCGCTTGCTCCCTGCTTCAACTCCGTACTAAGGCAAGTCCCAGTCGAGCTTTTATATATATTAAATAAAATAATATATTAGTGTATATATATATACGTATGATAACATAGTAAAATATTAAAGAGAAAAGAGATATAAGTAGTTTCTTTATGATAAAACTAGTGTTCATCATTTTTAACACGTTAAAACTACATAAAACTTCTATTGAGAGGGTTTGTATTTTATCTTCACATGCTTCAACTTTTATTCGTCATTTAGATGTAATATTTAAATAATATACTAGCATATAAAATCGTAAAATAAAACTTTGTATTGAAAGAAATAGTTTTTCTATTAACTTAAATATTTTTAAATAACATGTCATTTTTAAAAATCACGTAATAAAATTTTTCACTGACAATAGTCTAATAGTACCACTTGCAGCCAACCAAAGTTACCTCCAGCAACTTCAAAGGGAGAGGCAGCGAGACTGCGAGAGGCTGAGAGCCACCAGAGGCGTGACTGAGTCGGCTAGTGAGTAAGAGAGGAGCAGCAGTCCACAGTTCCACACTCCAGAGCAGAGAGCGAGGGAAGCAGGAGAAAGGCGCATAGAGCAGGGGAGAGAGACCAGCCATGGGCGAGGTAACTAATGGCGGCTGCCTGCCTATGCCTGCCCTCTCTTTCCGTTCATGGTAATGTGCGGCTCCCTGGCCAAGAAAGGCGTCGCCTTGATGTAACTTTCCGTTTCTTGCGTGCGTGCGTGTGCAGGAGGAGAAGGTGAAGGAGGCGGCGACGGAGGAGAAGGAGAAGGGGGCGGCGGCAGGGGAGGAAAAGGGGGAGGAGAAGAAGGAGGAAGCGACGCCGCCGCCACCGGAGGAGGTGGTGATGCGGGTCTTCATGCACTGCGAAGGGTGCGCTCGCAAGGTCAAGAAGATCCTCAAGGGATTTGATGGTAATGGACAAAGGCTGTTTTTTTTTTCTGTTTATCTCTAACTTCTTGTTTTCTGGCCGTGTTCTTCACTTGTTCATATGCTTCCCTTAATACGACTTTACACAGTTTCACTTAACTTGTACTGTATGTCAGTTGTTGGCATTTTTTTACCAGGATTATATTGGCATGTTAAGTTTGGTCACCTAGTTCATCAGTTGGTGCCAGTTTTGGTTCCCATTTTTGTTTCTGTTTTGTGGAGGAAGAGTACTTCATTAGTTGGTTCCTGGTATGTTCTTTTTACCGCGTTAAACTTTTAAGTGATGTCTTCTGCTATTTTTTTTGGAGCGGCAAACAATTTAGTCATTTGAAGTATTGGACTAAGTATTTGTTAGTACGTTTTATTTGATTCTTTCTAGTGTGTTAGGTGCCTCCTTCAGAAAACCTTTTTTGAATTGAGAAGTTTGTTTTGGGGCGTTCTAATTTTGTTCGAAGGGTTTTTGAAAACTGTTATTGCAACATCTGGCACATTTGAAGTGGTTTGACATTATTCGTACTCAGTTAATTTGACCTTTCTTCGAAGGCTCACACGACACACGTGCATTTTTCAGTTGATGATGGGGATAACAACTCCAGATGCAGATAACTTCGAACTCAGAACCTGATAACTTTGGCTAAAGTGCCACAAAGAATGACAACTGCTATATGTAGATGATCTTAAAAAGAAGGTTTATATTCTTTGAATGTTGGATCTGCAGAGATACTTAAAACACATTTAAAATTTCCATGTTCTGTACTCTCACTCAGCGACTCAGATATCCAAAGCTCATGTATCAACAGCTATCACATGGCACAGCTTTTTTTTTTATTTTTGCAGAGTTTCTTAGGGCAATTGTTCCAGATTCTGATAATTTGATCCAAAATGTGGTAGTTAGCCAATGAACCAACTAAGACTGAAATGTTGGTATGATGCATGCAGGAGTGGAAGATGTTGTTGCAGACTCAAAAGCGCACAAGGTGATCGTGAAGGGAACGAAGGCTGCTGCTGACCCAATGAAGGTGGTGCAGCGTGTGCAGAAGAAAACAGGCCGCAAGGTTGAGCTTCTATCGCCGATGCCACCTCCAGTGGAGGAGGAGAAGGAAGAGGAGAAAAGGGAAGAGCCAGAGCCACCAAAACCTGAAGAGAAAAAGGAGGTGAATTATTCTTCCAAAAATGTCTAGTCATTGATCCATACTGACATTAACATATCACCTACTTGGACTAGCATCCATCATTTCGCTTGCCTTGTGTACAATGTTGTTTTTGCGATTTTGACATTGAGATCTTGATGTCTTGTTTTGTTGATTAGCCTACGGTGATAGCCGTGGTCCTGAAGGTGCATATGCATTGTGAGGCCTGTGCGCAAGTTATCAGGAAGAAAATCCTCAAGATGAAAGGTACGTGATTTTTTTTCTTTGCCACATCGGCATCCTAAATACATATTTTCTGTTGGTTCACTGAAGATTTGTTTCTATGGATGACGTGTTGTATTTCTGCACGGTGAATACATATCCATGGGTTGTTTGATAAAAGAGAATAGCTATCTTGAATCTGATCTTCTTATTCACACATGAAAGTTGCAATTTTTGCCTGATACTAGATCAGTCCATTTCAACTGTCTTGAGTGTAGTTGTGTTCGCCAGGCAGTAATGCTGAGAATTGGGAGTAGACAATTATTATGAATTGTTACTAGAGACCTGGTACTTAAATTGACCTAATTTAGAAACTCAAACTTTGAAGAACAACACACTTTTGTTTCATAGTTCTTTCATATTGAAGGATCCATTTAGTAATTTACTACTTCAGGACCCACTGAACATTCTTTTTTTCTTTTCTGTAGGAGTGCAATCAGCAGAGGCAGACCTGAAGGCATCACAAGTCACAGTGAAGGGTGTGTTTGAGGAGGCAAAGCTCGCTGATTACGTGCATAAACGCACTGGTAAGAATGCTGTCATTGTCAAGTCTGAGCCAGCTGCTCCCCCTGAGAATGCCAGCGACGCCAATGCAAAGGATGACAAGAAGGCAGCCGAAGGTAGCGAGGAGAAGGAAGAGAGCAAGGAGGAAAAGAAGGATGGAGATGATGCTGGGGCTGATGAGAAAGAAAAGGAGAAAGAGAAGGATGATGGCAATGCTGCTGACGGTGAAGAGAAGGACAAAGAGAAAGATCCAACAGCTATGAATGCTGCTAATCTGTATATGCATTACCCAAGATTCAGCAACCCTGGTGGATATGGTGTTCCTGGCTACGCATACCCATATGCGCCGCAGCTCTTCAGCGATGAGAATCCAAACGCTTGCGTTGTGATGTGAGAAGGTGAGAGCATGAGGTCCAAATTGTGGAAATAAGAGTCAAGTTATGCAGTCCCTGAGTTTGGGAGAGTGTTGCAAGAAGAGCACCTTTTGGGGTGAAAAGGCTGCTTCAATATTAGGATCAAGCAAGCGTTTTTGGTTTCTAACTTTTCTCATGTAATTAAAAAGTAAACTCTTGGGCCTCGTCTCTATTTTCGGCCTTCATGGACATTATATTATGTAAGCTAAAATGTAGGATTTTGCTTTGTAGTTTGTCCCTAATGCCATTTTCTCTGTAAAAATTGTATTATATATATATTGTTAGTGTTGAAATAGCTTGCTTCTCGCTTGTTATTGTCTCCGGAGAGGGACTCTCTCAAGTCAATTTTGCTAGAGCTGTGGGATGAGCCCTGGTGTCTCTAATTACATATGGGTGCCGTTTTGCTGCTTTCAATAAAACTTTAGTTTGGCCATTGGCTTCGGTCTCTTAAGTGCGTGTTAAAAAGCATACATTTTCTAAGTGCGTGTTAAAAAGCATACATTTTTGTGTGTGCTAAAAGAATACATTTTCGTGTGCGCGTGACTACGTGTGGGGTGGGCGTGCGTCGTGGTGGTGATGGTTGTAGTTATTATCTTAGAGCATCTCTAACAGTAGCGCCAAAAACAAAGTCCCTATTTTCTGAGTAGGGACTCATTCTATTTTTTGGAGCTCTGTTTTTTACACCCAACTTCAACAAGGGCCCTTAAATCTGAGTCCCTATTTCTTTTTCTCTCATATTTTAATATAATCTATATGTATATTCTTCATATTACATCACTAAAATTCAAATTCAAATATTTATAAACCATAACAATAAACTATATTCAAATTCATAATTTCAAATAAGACAATTTAAATTCAAATTCAAATTCAAATTTTTTTCTAAACATAAAAATCATATAGGCATATAGAAATCGTCTATCACACCACATACTAATAAATTATGATCAAACTACAACGAATCATATTAGCTAGCGCCATAAAGTGTCCACAAATGCTTCACAAGATCATCTCGAAGTCTCTCATGCACTTGCTTATCCTCAATCTCCTGATAAATCTTGAGGAACTCATCGAGTACGAGTGGATTACGCCGTTGGTACTCCTCCTCCCTCAACACCTCGCCTCCATCTTGATCATAGTCATAGCCCCCTCGTCATTTGTATCTCACTCATTTTCAATAATCATATTGTGCATAATAACAGCAGCTGTCAATATGTACCATAGGGTGTTCTTGTTCCAAAATCTAGCATGACCCCTCACCATAGCAAATCGAGCTTGTAGGATACCAAATGCTCTCTCTACATCCTTTCGCACTGATTCTTGAGCTTTTGTGAAATGAATTTTCTTGTTGCCTTGTGGATTGCTATAGCTCTTAACAAAAGTCGCCTATGAAGGATAGATCCCATCTGCAAGATAGTATCCCATAATGTACTTGTTACCGTTAACAATATACTCCACAGGTGGTGAAGTCCCTGAAGTTAGCCTCTGAAATAGTGACGACCTATGCAAAACATTGATATCGTTAAGAGAGCCAGGTAGTCCAAAGAAAGAATGCCAAATCCACAAATCCTCACATGCAACAGCTTCAAGGATCATAGTTGAACCATCCACATGTCTCGTATACTGCCCTTTCCATGCTGTTGGGCAATTCTTCCATCTCCAATGCATACAATCAATACAACCAAGCATGCAGGCCATCCTCTTTTAGTGTTCATAGCTATTAATCTTGTAGTGTCATCAACAGTAGGTGCCCTCAAGTATTGCTCACTAAACACTGCAATCACAGCCCGTACAAAGTGGTGAAAAGCTTCTAGCATGGTACTCTCAGCAATCCTTACAACTTCATCCATTGAATCAGCTGGAACATCATATGCGAGCATGCGGAATGATCCAACCACCTTCTGCAGTGCAGTGGCTCCAAGAAGGCCTACTGCATTTGGTCTCTGTGTAAAATAGTTATTATGAGCCTCTACCCCAGCCACTATGAGCAAGAATAGCTGTTTGGACATCCTAAACATTCTCCTGAAGAACTTTTCATTGTACACAGGAGGATCTGCAAAGTAATCAGCCACAATGCGCAAATTACCACCAAACATGTCCCTTCGAACTACCTGATGACCCGGCACTGATCCACGACGCTTCTTCTTCTGCCTCTCTTCATCATCCATGTCGCAAAGTATAGCTAATACAATGAGATCATCATCATCAGATTCCTCCTCTTCCTCCCACCATTGCTCAATGATATCATCATCGTCAGAGAAGACCATCTATAAAAATTACAAAATTGTAAATGTTACAATCATACTTATATTGAATATTGCATAACAATTCTCAATATCAAACAACATAAATGTTTTGACCAACAAAAATAGTCCACAAATGATTCCACAAACATAAATGATTCCAAAAAAAATAGTTCCACAAACATAAATGATTCGATAAACATAAATAGTTCCAAAAAAATTAAATGGTTCGACTAACATAAATAGAGACACAAATATAAATAGTCCATACTACACTCAAATGTTACCACTATCTCCACCCATGCCATCACTACATCCACCAAGACCGCCATTAATGCCTGCAACCTTTTGAGCTGCAATTTGTGTCCTCATTGCTAGCATATAGGTCTTTTGCTCTGAATCCATGGTGGAGATATCACAGAATATGATCTTCTGTTCTTGCTCCCACATCAACTTGCGCTCCTTAAGCATAATCTTGCGCTCTTCATATGAGATCTTGCGCTCCTGGATCATCTTACTCTCTTTCCATCTCTCTTCCTTCAGTTTCTCTTTCTGTAGGATATAATCTTGTACGAGTTTCTTGCATGTTCCAGCTTCCCCTCCACTCTTCATCCTCTCCTTTGCTTGCTTCCTTCCCATTGGTCTTTTATTTGAAGTTGGCTCTGATGAATCAGGAGATTGGCTCTTGGTACCCTCTTCTTGTGCACCATTTTGGGCGGTTAATAATGGAGAGTTGCTAGTCCTTGGCCTCTTGTTTGTATCAAGTGTAAGGAATTTTTGACTATTCCTCACCTTGAGCCAACAATTAGTAAATTGGAAGGATTTCTGCTTTGGATCCTTCCTTGCCCACATAGCTTGCGCTTCCAGCAACTGCGGCAAAGAGAGGTACAAATGAGTTCTAAAGTTAGTACACATTTTATTATAAATTTAGGACAATTCACAATGTACAAATGAACTTACATGCTCCTTGTATGGTATACCGCTTGGATGCCGACGCTCAATAGTTTCAAATATTGCTTGAAATCTTTGGCATTCCTTTTGAATGGTACTCCAATGGTGCTCAAGAGAGTTAGCACTCCTATCGGACTCAAAGTTCTTATGGGCATGAAAGTGATCAGCAATCCTTTTCCAATAAGTCTTTCCTAGTTGCTCATTGGCAGTAACAGGATCTGTGCTAATGCTTTCCCATGAGACGCACAACTGAATGTCCTCCTGATGGGTGTAGTTGCTTGCTCTCTTGGATGACTTTGCACTACTAATTTGGGTACTATGTTGGGTACCAAAGGTTTCAGGTGGCATTGACAGTGAAATATCATCAACATTAGTATCCTCAGACATCATTCGTGTCCAATGATCACCTTCAAAAGCCATGGCAATCTATCCACCTCAAATTGACAAGCATTGAATCATATTGAAATTGACAGAAAACATATAGAACATAAATTAAAACAAAATAGATTGATACCATAAAAGTATCGTAGCAACAATCTAAGCGTTTATAACAGTGATTAAAACATAAATCAAGTCTGCAATAGGACAAAAACTATAAGAATGTCATAACCAGCAAAGACTTACATACAACAGTGATGATAAGATAGAAAAATTAATTTTTTAAAAAAATCCGTGATATCTATAAAGCACAGGAGATTCACTTGGAAACATCATTTATAGTTGGCTTTATAATTCTCCCAGGTAATGAGTAATTTAAAAATACTTATCTCGCAATAGGTTCTCACATACAGGTATGTTTCCAGTTGTGATCTGACCAATTGCCATGGAATTTTGATTACTTTCTGAAGGAATTAGCATGTTTGGTTGAATGCAAAATATTGCATGGCTAAAAAGTCAATTTCCCGGTCCAAACCTCAAAGGGAGAAAATTAAATCTGTTTCCTTTTGCTAAAATTTCACATTGAGCATTTATACCTTGGCAATTTTATCTAGCACCCAAACAAAACAAGCCTACATCACTCCTGTGTTACTAGGGGCATATAGAATATAGATGTGATTGTATGCATACAAATATATGCACTTGCATATCCAATGAAGGTACAATGTGATTGTATGCATACAAGTGCAAGCTGTACCTTGACAACAGATAACAGAGAGGTGGAGGCGGAGCAGGACGGCGGCGCCGCGGAGCTTGCCGGCGAGACCAGAGGAGCCAACGGGCGTCCCCCCAGTAGGCGCGCCAACGACAGCGGGCGTGGCGGCGGCGACCTAGTCGGCGAGGTCCCGGCGCTCGGCGTCGGAGGCGTCGGCGGAGAGGTCGAGGCGGAGCAGGGCGGCGCACTGTGGCCACAGCGGAAGGGGACGGCCGCGAAGGGGGTGGATCCGGCAGCGCCGGTGCCTCGGATTGAGGCGGAGATGGAGGGCAGAAGGTGGCGGCGCGAGGACGAGTGAGGAAAAATTGTTTCGCGCGAGAGAAAAAAACTTCCAACCGTAGAGTAGGGAGCTCCCTACGTACCCGTGGGAGATGGGGCTGAGGAGGAAGATTTCGGAGCCTCCATAAAGTAGGGACTCGAGTTGGGGTCCTGTTGGACTTCAATTTTTTTATCTGACTTCAAAAAATAGAATAGGGACCCTGTTTAGGGTCGCTGTTGGAGATGCTCTTAGGCCATATTGAATGGTCATTTAATTATTTAAGCCAAAATTTGGATATTTAAAGAGATAAAAGACCTTCAACAGACTACCTATCTGTGGATAGCCAAGTCATCTGAATGGCCAAACACCTAGATTGGACGGCTAAATTTGACCATATTGATGAGGCTGGCTATTCTTGTCGCCGGTGGGTCCCACTCTACTGGTTAGTGGATCCCACGCCATGGACCGTCAGGTGGGCAGGCCGTCGGCGTCACGCCGCTCCATCCTCGCCTTCTTCGCCGGTGGCGGCGACCACGGTCCCACATCCAAACCACCGGATCTAAAGCCGCGGCCACCGGCGGTTGCTGCTGCTGCTGCTCCGCCTCCCGCGCCTCGGCTCCTCCTCGCCTCAGCGAGGTGCGCGCGGAGGAAGGTGGCCTCGTCGGTGGCAGCAGAGGCGGGCGCGGAGGGAGGCGGCCTTGTCGGTGGCAGCGGTGGCTCGGGCGCAGCTGGTGGAGTTGGTCCTCGGTGGCGAGGACGCGGCTCCGTGACTGCAGTGAGGCGAGGTGGCGCATAGCTGGGGTGCCACCAGGGAGGGAGGCAACGAAGAACGCGAAGTTGAGGCTGATATAGGTGGCCAGAACATCGCCGTCAAGCTCGTCACCATGCGTCGTCGTCCTCCTCCCGTCTACCGCCGTGTGTGGGGTGAACGTGAAAGAGAACAAAGAGAGAAGAAGAGGGAGACACTAACACGTGGGGCCTAAATAATTTAGAAATTATCAAATGGCCATTCTGTTGAAGCACGTAGTAATTTTGACTATCTATTTGTTTTTAGCTAACTACCCAAATGGAGATATGGATATCCAAAATGGCCATTCTATTGGAGATGCTCTTAGAGCAACTCCAATAGTATGGCCAAATGGCTCTCTAAGTCAAAATTTGATAATTTTGACTAAAATCCTGCCTCCAACATACTGGCCAACTAGATGGCTTGGCCATCCGGTTGGCCAAACACTCCTACGGGCTGGCTAAATCTGGCCATCCACACCCACTGGCCAACAGTGGGCCCCACGTGCTATCCCCTCCCCCACTAGCTCCTCTCTCTCCCCCAAACGCGCTATCCAGCCACACCCATCGCTGGCACCCTCGTCCTCGGCCGCCCCCGTCGCCGGCAGCAACAGCTCGGCCGGCACGGCCCTCCCTCGCCGCCGCCAGTAGTAGCTTGTCGTTGCCTGCACTGGCCCTCGTCGCCAGCCCGCTGAGCAGCACCGGCCGTGCCTGCGCCACCTGCCGCAGGCCTCCACCACCGTTGTGGGGCCGTCGCCGTGGGGCTGCCGCCTGCCGAGGGCTGCCTGTCGCAAGCCCACCGCGCGCCTCCTCCCTCCTTCCCTAGTCAATAGACACCGCTAGATCTGAATAGAACATTGGTGCACTGACACGTGGGGCCCACGAAATTTGGAGAGTGTGATATAAAGAGACTGTTGGAGTATACAAAAATTTGGAGAGAAAATCAAATAGCTAGCTGGCTATATAACCATTTGGAGAGCTAGATTCGGGTAGGCTATTGGAGACGCTCTTAGGCGAGGGACTCTAATAAATATTGCTACAGCAATGGGATGGGCATTAGGGTTTAAATTGCTGTAATTACACATGGGTGTCGTTTTCAATAAAATTTTACTACTTCAATCTTAAAAGACTACTTATGGCTATGCAGTGGACTAGTATTTGTCTAGGTTCATAAACAGAAATGAAGTTTTTGTCTGACAAAGGTAGTAGTTAGTTCACGGATTAATCATTGACATCCGTCTCTTAAGCATGTGTTAGAAAGAACACATTTGCATGTGTCTGCACGGACTACGTGTGAGGGTGGACGTGGTGATGGGTATGTATGCCCCCATATGTAATCACAAAAGGTTATATCGCTAGAGCTAGCCATCACTGAAGTAATTAGTCCGAGGTTTATGAAACTTGAGGTAATGGATTCCATCAGATTAGGGACGATGCATGGGGGTATATGGTGAGGCAGTAGAAGAGAGTTCATTGTGCTAGAAATCAAAAGCTCTGCGTAGGGTTCATACTGATGGTGGATGATGGCGTGGACAACGTGCAAGTTGGGTAGAGTTATGCTAGAGCCACAAATGAGGGAACCAGTGGTTGATGGCTTTGATGGCCAGGGTGAGTAAAAGCCAAGTGATTAGGAGACGGCATGAAGCACTTGGCTTGCAGGAGATGGGGGGAGCATAGTGGTGTAGAATGAGAGAAAAAGTAAATGCTCCCCATCTCATCCAAAGGAGTAAAAAAACAGCTGTAGCTAGTAAATGCCGGCCACCACCTCCTCAGGCAGGCGGCTAAGGAGGCTAGCTAGGCTGGCCGACCCACTAGTTTAGGCCGGCCGGCTACCCTTAGCCCTGATGGCCACCTTGTCCAGGCTGATCGAGGCCCGATGCGACCCAAGGCCAACCCATCTGGTGTAGAGGGCTAACCGACCTACATGTAGGCCGGCCAAGCCACTCCCACAGGCTGGTCGACCCAGCCCAAGCACCAGCCGTCATTCCAACAAACTCCAAACAGCATCCAATGCCAACAACTGTCATTGAGGGGTAATTTGGAGCCTTTATGGAGGCCACCGACATGAAGGATAGTGGCTAGCCAGACCATGTGTCCAGGTCAACCGGTCAAGCCTAGACCAGCCCGGCCGACCCACTCCCTATACCGGCCAACCAACCGACTTCACCCCTACTATAAACACCCCCTCTCACTCACTTGTATCAGACACCACACACTACACCACACAGCACTACACTCCACTTTGTCGTTGCTAGAATGTCGGAAATAGCCGACTCTAGTTCATAGAGGAGTAGGAGGAGTTCAGTCGGGAGTTGAGTCGAGAATAGGCTAGAGTCTGGAGGATTGTCTTTGGAATTAGGTAACTATTCTTGTATCTTTTTCGAGTGGTACATTTTTGGTTAATATATATCTGCTTTATATTTCCGAGTGTTTACTTTCTGCATTTACTTTCAGTCTTTAATTATTTTGCGAAATATTTCTCCAATCGACCGATTGGTCGCTCATCATATGCATTAGACTAGAAGTCTGTGGTTAGAGTTTATGGGTTTCTTGTTCAGTCTTAGTTATTCTAGCTAAGTCTGGGAGTCCTCTCTTTTGATTGGAAAGAGTGCTTTGGTTTACGACTTAGGCGTGGTTCCTTGGTCGTATATCTCCAAGAAAGGTTAGGCAAAAAAACGGACAGACATAGTCGGGTGGTGGCAGCCCCAGTCATCCTTTGTAGTCGTCCATGTTAGCTCTGGTGCGTCGGCGTGTAACGGCAGGGGGGACAAGTTCTTCAATAGCGGGTTCTTGTGCCCTTGTGCCCAAAGTGAATATCTAAACCACAGTAATACTAGTCATGCCAAGATTAGCTCGTGACAAAGTATCTTTTACCCTGTAGTCTCCTCCGAAACTTCTGAACTAGATAGGTTAGGTCCCAGTGTGTGTCTTCCGCCATATAATTTATATCGTATCTTTTAGCGGATCCCATCTTTGACTAATAGAAATTTTCTTAGACAAGCAAGTTAGAAAGAAGGAAATGTTTTATGCTAGCAGTGCATCCTTTGGGAAAATATAAATATGATATGCTGGAATACTCCGAGGTGAAGTGCTACATCGGTAATTCCATACGCTTGCGGAACCATTTTGGAGAGCATAAGAAATACCAAAAATCACTTGATTAAAAATGTTTTAAACAGATGCGATATTCAAAAATGTTGATTGCAACACCAACAAACCACTATGTACGACATCAAAGAAAACCGATTGGAACATAAAAGAAAACATTGTTTGCAATATCATGAAAGCAATGTTTGCAGCACAAGAAAAATATCAATTGCAACATCAAGAAAAAAAGAGATGTCATGTGTAATATCCGATCAAAGAGGATGAAACACTCGTATACAACGAAGTACAACAAAATAAAACAACGGATTGCAACAAAAATCATCAAACTCCAACAAGAACCTACCATCCATCTTCCTCTACTCTGCAAAAGATGCCACAGTGGAGGTTGGAAACGATAGAGAATAGCAAGCCAACACCTCCAATGTTTGACTCAGGGAGGTGGGCATGCTGCTGGATCATCGGTCGGTAACGAAGATGATGGGCAAGCCTCATCTGAGGACGGAGAGCCTCGAGTCACTGCTGGATAGCTGGATCTGAAAGCCTGAGCATATGTCGTCATCATCACCCGAATCTACCTAACCAACAGCGATATTGGTGAGTGCCATCTCAGTGGAGTGCACGGCGATCTAGCCCGTGAGCTCCCCCTGTGCGCCAGGAGCCTCAACGTTGTGGAGCTTGACATGGGCGCTGCCCCACCCCCACTGTCGTAGGCTTGACATGGGAGGATTAGGCTCCCGATGACAAGGACGAGACTGGCGGATATTCATGCCGCCATTGCCGGACCTCCTAGTTGCACCTTTGGCTGGCCCTTGGAGAGAGAGATGAGGGAGGTGAGGGAGATGGGGAGGGGATGAATGGTCATGGGATGACCGGAGTGGAGTGGGCTCGGTACGTGTAGCATCCAAGAAATCGCCTCTCGTTAGATGCTCAACCTAGAGCCTTTTTGAAAAAAGAAACGGTATGGAGAGAGCTGTCGGATTTGGATTCTACCGGCTCTGGATTCTCACTCGCCTGACAACTAGCCAATCCTCTAATTTGAGCCTGCAAAGGACTTCATTATATTCATAGATTTATGGGTCCTTTGGAACGCAGGATTTTGAAAATATGGGAATAGAAAAATCACATGAATAGGATGTCATGCCACAACGAATCTTACAAGAAATAAATCCACAGGATTTTGTAAAATGTATTGTTTGGTAGCACCGTAGAAAAAGCAAAGAAACTTTGAGTCACAGTAAAGAGAAAACATGAGGCTAGACCTCATGTTAGTTTTCCTCCAAAATTAAATTCCTATGAATTGAGCTATTCCATAGAAATTTCAAATGATTTATTAGATGGGGAGCCATTCCTTTGTTCCAAAAAATCATGTAGAATTTTTTTCTAATGGATTTCAATCCTCTAAAATTCTTCCGTTTTTCCTTTGTTTCAAAGCAGTCCTCAGATTCACTGGTTGATACCTGCAAGTGTTCTTTTCCTGGGCGCCTTGGTAGTGAACTATTTTGGCGTGACATAAAGCATAGAGAATTTTCAAATGAAACATATGGCAGCTACTCCTACTCGATCAATCAGTACCGTGGTTTGTAGGACGACGGTCGGAGTTTGCCGTATAGGTGCGGTGCTGCCCAGGCTCGGACAGGAATCGGCGCGTAAATGTGCGAACCTGTGCCTGACCGTGACCGTGCGTGCATGGTGAAACACACGGGCATGGAAGTAACTGCATCTGCATGATGGATGCAGTGACTTTGACTCTGCTGCACGTACGCAGCCGTGCCAAACCAAACCATGCAACTCTCGTGATCCCATTGCTCTGCACTGAATGTGGTCGTACTACCGCTCCGGCTTTGCTGAACAGGGCTTTTGACGACACCGGCTCTGCACTTATTTCCTCATTGGCGTAGTGTCTTTAACGCTATATTTGCCATCCATCTAAAATATAGTGAACTTGCACCATATATACATGCCCTAATAAAGACACCATATGGTGTACAAAAAACAAATCCTCCATTTCATGTTTCTTGTCAAACCTTCTTTTTATTCGCATGATTCCAGACAAACTTTTAAAACCTAGTATCTACATCTTCTTTAATGTACATATCAAAATTGTATTTTTGAGATTAAATTCAAAACGATATGTTTTTACAACAAGAGGGAGCTGTAAGTAACCAACACAGAGAGAGAGCATGGGACCGAACCAACCACCAGAGCCAAATCCCATGTTCCTCTTCTAACAAGCACGCCATCTGCCTGGCTGCAGTAATCCTGCAACTCCTCTCTGAAATCTGAATACGAGAGCCCTCTGATCTGTCGTTCTCGTCTTTACGTTCCAAAGGTGAAGCGCAGCCCACTGGCTGCTACCTACTGTCCGCCTGTCCGCCGCTGTCATCACAGTTGCAGATGGGTTGGCTGGTAAATCCAGCGAGCAAACATGGGATATAGGAGGAGACGCGCGTGGCGAGGATGGACCAGACGCCATCACCAAATGGATCCTACGATGAAAACGGTGTAGGACTCTACTGGCAAGTGTATGTATGCATGCATATGATGCACTCGTGTGGCCCTCTCTCTGCCGCTGACGGTGAGTTGAGAGGCACTGTGCTGGTTGTTGGTGGTGCCCCACTGCCGCCAGCCATGGGGATAATAGTACCAGGTAGCAACAGGGCTCACTTTTTTTTTTTGCTAGAGTTGACTTTTTTTTCTCTACCAAACTATTATATTCGGTTTTTAATAAATGACACCGTTAATTTTTAATAGGACGTTTGATCATTCGTTTTATTTAAAAATTTAAATAAATATAATTTATTTTGTGTGACTTGATTTATCATTAAATAAACTTTAATCATGATTCATTTTTTTATATTTATATTATTTTTTTAATAAAATAAATAGTCAAACGTTACGATAAAAGTCAATGGCATTATTTGCTAAAAATGGTAGTACTTTAGTATATCTTTCGAGGGCTTTATTCATCTTTGATGCAGCAACCGGGTTGTTCATTATCTAGAAAAAAAATCTCATGCTTCATAGCAAAAGCTTAGCTGAAAAGCTTATATCAAGGACAAACTGAAGTTTAGGCTTCGTTTGGAACTTAATAGAGTGAAAAAAAAAGGGTAAAATAGACCAATGATACTGGAACGAACAATATATGTAAATTACTTAGGTGGTGTTTAAATTGGCTAATTGTCTTGACTTATAAGCCGCACGTAAAATAAAAAACATCATTAGCGTATGATTAATTAAGTATTAACTATTAGAAACTTAAAAAATGGATCTATTTGATTTTTTAGAGATATTTTCATATAAATTTTTTTAAAAAAAACACACCATTTAGCAGTTCGGGAAGCGTGCTCATGGAAAATGAGGAAATAAGCCAGCCTTATAGGCCTTATAAGCCTTATTAACCATGTAAACTGCTCAAATCACACAACTTGATCGTAGGTCGATGCAAACCAAAGTCTAACACTCTACACGGGGGCAAATACGGACGACATGGAAAGTTGATAGGTACATTGGAAGGCTAGTAGAATAGAAGTTCCATGTCTAAACAACTTGTCCGTAGGTCGATGCAAACCAAAGTCTAACACTCTACACGGGGGCAAATGCGGACAACATGGAAAGTTGATAGGCACATTGGAAGGCTAGTAGAATAGAAGTTCCATGTCCAAACAATTAAACACTCCAAAGAATTGTTCGGATGACACTTGGCGAAACTTGAAGTCAAGACACGACAAGAACATGAAGTATTATATCCTTCAAAATTTTAAAAGTATCCACTTGATTAACAGGAATTTCCAAGGAATTCTCAGGAATAATAACCACTTGTTACCAAGGAAAATTCCTCAGTTGCGCTTGCGAAGTCTTTGGATATGTGACATGTGGTAAAATGATTAGTTACCACAATGCTGTAGCGTTTTGAACATGCTATCGTGTATGTATTATTTATCATTTCCTACCGTTCAAGGCATGACAAAGTAAGTTTCGCCTCTATCTCTTATCTTCTGGGGTATTGTAGGTATTACGAAGTATTATACATACTTAGTATTAATTTGTGTTACCTTTCAATAAATTAAAAAGCATGTTTTCTATCTATAAGGATAATAAAAACGCTCTTATATCTTCTTAAGGCCATGATAGGGCTTTTTACTTAGTAATACAAGGGTTTCGTGATTCTTCACGGTAGCAACAGATGGAACCGATGCCATTATAAGCACCAGTGGGTAGAGGGTGGGTCCAGGATTTTAAGGTTAGGTATTCAAAATGAGAAGGGATAAAAAAATTTATACAGCCAAAAGCGTAATATTTGGTTAGTGCAAATTGGGTCATTAGGGGAGAGAGGAGGAAGCAAGGCATAGAAAGATGGATTTATTTGTTTCTTTGGTTAAATACAACTTCTTCTTTGTTTTCTTGTATATACATATGTATTACATATTGTATATATTTTTTTTTAAAAAAATTAAGTATACGTCCGAATACCCTTGAATCTATATTAGGCCCGCCCCTACCAGTGGACCCTAGTGCCTGACTTCCCTAAGCTGTTTGGGCTTGTCACATAGAAAGAAGTGGAAACATCACATTGTGGATATTAAATTACGTCATTCTGTTTATCATTACAAGGATGGTATTCCAATGATAGACGCTGTGCCCGTACTTATAAAAGGGCTCCTTTTATACACAGAAATAGAAAACTACAAAAATAACAAAAAAAATAGAAATAACATAGAAATTCACGTGTAAAATAAAGTATTAAAAACGCATGACAAATATGAAATGTGTTGTTTGGAACATAGGAATTGGGTAAACACAAAAATCTTACAACACAATCCTAAATTATAATTCCTTTGGTTAATTTATCATCAACTTGGGTCAATTTGTTGCTTCAAAGGTCTTTGTAGATGTTTCAATTCCTTGGAATATATGATAGAGGAAAGCTTTTTCTATAGTTTTCCTATGCTCCAATCTTTCAATCCAAATGAATAAAAATAGTACCAAATCAACTCTCTCTGCAAAATCCCTACACACCAAAGAAGCCATTATATTTTTTTTCTCCGATCAGCGGTCAATGGTGGCGTCATAAAAAAGTAGCCAACAAGAAATTATCCCACAAAAACAACTCAGAACAGGCAGCGGTACTCCAGCCGGGCTTTCACCATAAAAACCTGTCCTCACATCAATGAAAACCGTCAATGTAAGAACTAAAACCCGAAAACGACGACGGTATGGGTAACTAGGCAGAGCCAGCTACCCCAGTGGACCGCTCCTCTCCTACGACAGCGAGTCAGCGACAGGGCGACCTGTACCGGTGAGAGCGCCCCAGTTGGACCACCGCTGCGCCCCTGCCCCGTCCTGCGCGCGTACATACGTACGTACGCCGTGAGATCGCCAAAGATTCACCTGCCGGTCACGTACGCACGTACTGCTCGCCGTCGTCAGGGCAGCTAGCGCGGCCGAATGAGAAAAAAGAGAACGTACGTACCCTCGTCGTCAGTCTCGTGAAACCGAGTCAAGTCGGTGAACAGGTACCTACCTACGAGCTCCTTTATGATACTCTCTACTAATACTAGAAGTTAAACTATTGATTAATTTTTATTAAATAATAGATCTATTTATGCTATTATATCGGTTAACGGGAGTAGAAACGTAGAAGGATATAATCGTCCAAAGTAATATGGGTGTGGTGGGTAAATTTGTGATTTTACATATCAATTGGAAACCCTAGGTCTATTAGGTCGTGCTAGGCCGAGTGTGTGTGTGGCGGCACAGTTGCAGAAGCGAGGAGTAGGAGGCGGCGCACGTGACGACGGCTGGGAAAGTTGCGCCTCGCACGACGGCTGATCGGATGCCCAAGGATTGGAGGTTGCAGCACGCCCATTGACTCGGATGGTGGTGAACGGAAGGCGCTCGCTGCGTACGACATCGGGCCTGGGCAACAGATGGAGCTAGCACCGTGGCTGTGACCGCCGTACCGTCTCTCCCAAGACCACACACGCGGGGAGGTCGTGCTTGGCGTGTGTGGGCTGGGCCAGCGCGCCTCGAGGTCTACCGTATGCTCCTCGATGCCGGCGGGCCTAAGCCATCACAGGCAGGAACACTCAGCGCAGGCTCTTGTACCCTGCCATATAGTTGCTTGGTCGGGAGGGCCCCGCGATCCGGCTGATTGTGGCAGTCGGATCCGTCGGCTACAATCTGGTGTCTCAGGTCACCGCCTTAGTCCTCGACACATTGCTAACGGTGTCTGGCTCCTCGGATTCCACATTTGGTTGTAGCTAACGCAAAAATTGGAGAAGGAAGCTGATGCCGCAGCTTGCACTAGACAGTGGTTTCCTTAGTGACCTCCTCTTCACTCCCGAGCGCACTTCGGTGGCCCTGTTCGGTTCTCCCTATAGCTTTTGCTTATTCACTCCTTTTTCATAAGCACGCTTTCCAAACTGTTAGACGGTGTGTTTTTTGCAAATATTTTCTATATAAAAATATATAGATCTATTTTTTAAATTTTTAATAGTTAATACCTAATTAATTACGCGCTAACGACATTTCTCATTTTATAAAAACTGAAGCGAACGCCACTCTCTTCAGTTATAGCTACTAACAAGTAGTCCTGGCCATATATTTGCATAGTGATGTTCCTACCTGTGGCAATAGCAGATTATCATATTATGCGTCACGCTCATGTAATTATTTTCGATACATACATATATTCTCGGATCAGTTCTCTGCTTTCAGAGGCTGGCATAGCTTCCAATGCTACTGAGTCAGTTTTGTCAATTTTGTTAGTAGCTTGATTTTATGTGCAGACTTTGTTTGATGCCATCTTCACTATAGATATATGTCTTAAAGGATTGCAGTTGTGATTCTGATGTCACGATGAGTTGATTAGCATACTTGATGCGAGACTCTATAACTTAATTTGAACTAGAAACATTTTCAGATGACAACATTAGATGGAATCTAAAAAAAAAACTGTTTTCTAAGTGAGTTTACCCTTTAAATATATTTTCACTTAATTTGAACTAGAAATATTTTCAGATGACAACAGGAGATGTTATCTGAAAAAAAAAAAACTGTTTTCAAAGCGAGTTTACCGTTTAAATCTATTTTCGCTCCTAAGCTGTAACTCCTTTGTAACGCAGATGCTTGGATTGGAGAAGAAACCGACAAGACAATGATAGCCCTTTGTGCTGAAGTCGAGGTGGACGAAGCGAAGGACACGGAGTATCCGTGGTCGAGGTAGCCATGCGCAGAGTAGCCGTGGTCGATGTAGCCGAAATCGAGTATTGATGACAAGTGATCTACCAAGCCATGGGGTGCAAGAGACACCATGGAGTGGTCGTGGGCACACAAGATGGCGCCGTGGACCAAGGTGGTATGAGGACACGCCAAGGATAAAGACGGTGACGCAGTCGTAGCAGTCGTGGAGGAAGATCACGCTGAAGAGCCAACGCTGTCGAACTGTTGAGGACGAGATGTCACGCCGGATTTGCCAGGCCAGGGGATAACTTTGGACGCGTGGGCGAGGTAGGAGACCACCACGAACCTTGTGCCATATTGGAGGAGACTAGTAGAGAAAGCCTTCGAGGTGGTCGCGGTGCGCAGAGTGGCGTAGAGGAAGAAGTGCCGATACACCCACTGTTGTCGGAGCAGAGCGAATGTAGTCGAGGAAGATTCAACGTTGGCGATGAGGCGTGGTGGTTGAAGACAAAGGCTAAGTAGCAGGACCAACGGCCAGAATGGCGACGTCGGTAGGTCAATGCATGGCAGCTGTACCACCGGCTTGGAGTGGCAACAATGGCAGCTGGAAGAGGACGCGGCGATGGTGCTTGAAGTTGGCGAAGAACCCAACGGCTATCGATGAATAGTGCAGACGATGAGGATATTGATGCGCGAACGATGGTGAAGACAACGAGAACGGCGGTGAAGACGATGAGAGCAGCGACGCTGCAGCCCAAAGACGACACAATGGCAGTTCCAAGTCGATGCAGCGGCGAAAAGTACACCAATAGTGAGACCACACTGAGGAGGGCGCCTCTCAGTGTTGCAACAGTCAGTGGATGTGGACCACGTACAGCAACACTACGGTCTGAAGGGACGACGCAGCGGCAGCCCGGAGCTTGGCATTGTAGACACGTACTTGAAGACGATCGATCATAGAGAGGTGTATCGTAGCTGAGCACTCGATTGGGTGATCAAGCCGATGATGCGCAGGACAAGATGACGACGGTGAGGAGTTGATGCCGATGTCGAAGTAGAGACGCCGAGATCGACGAGGTGGTGGACGATGCAAACCCCATCTATGATCGGGAAAAGGAAAAAATGCAGCAACAGTAATCCACATCCTGCTGAGCACGATCTGGTCCTGCTGAGCACGATCTGGCCCAAACCAGCCCAGTAGTCCATCCCCTCCCTACCTGCCCTCTTTTATCCAAATGTTTGCAGACAAAGAAGGGAGAGAGTAGAGCCTTAGAGAGCAGCAAGGGCGTGGCCAGGGACTGGCAGCCAGAGGGGGAACCAGGCGACGGGCGGTGAGGAGGCGGGAACGAGATCATCTAACTTCACCTTGAACGACTGCGCCGTGCAGTCAGCACATCCGGACCATACGCTGCTAATCCAACGACAGCTCCGCCAAAGTGGGATGGGCTGTAAAATGGCAAGGCCCATCATAGCCCACACAGGTCCTGCCCGTGTCGAGAGCTCCCGTGAATAGTAAAATCGCCGCCGCCGTCTTCCGTGGTTCCACTGGAGCGCCGCATCGACTGGAGCCGCGCCGTCACCGTCGCCGAGCGTCGTGCCCTCTTCGTCTTCATCTCCTCACCGAGAGCGGCGCCCTCTTCGTCTTCGTCTCCTCACCGAGGACCGCACCTTCGCCGCCCCCATGCGGCCATGCCGAGGGTAGCGCCGTTGCCGTCCCTCGCCGAGCGCCGCGCCATCGCCGACCTTCGCCGAGCGTTGTGCCATCGCTGTCCTGCAAGCTGCTGGCCTGCACGGCTTCCGCCCGAGCAGAGCTCCGAGCTCAGCAAGCTTCAGAGTTCAGACACGGTTACTGTCTAGGAGTTTTTTCCGTTTCTAATGCTCTAACTGCAGCTTGCCTGTAAAGTGTAATTTGTGCAAAAGCTAGCAAAACTGTGTAACTTGTGATTGTATCCAAACAGCAAAATCATCCAAATTGTATAGATTGCCATTTGTGTTGTAAATTTTCCTGGAATTGAATAAAAAGTAATGCTGATTGTTTCAAGTTTAGACATGCACAAAATGTTCTGTTGTTCAGAGATGCAATTCCCTCAACTTTACACTTCAATGACAAATATTTCAGGAGGCTATTCTTCAAAGGCTATTCTCCAAAAGCTATTCTCCTAAACAATCTATGTTTTAGGAGGCAAAAGGCAAAAGACATTCAAATTGCAGCAAATGTCCATACTACTAGAAGTCAGCAATGACATCATCTGTGATTGCCCCCTGCAAAATAAAAGGTTCAGAAAAACAATTGAGAGAATGTATTGATGGCCATGTATGGTTTAGAAAAATGGTGTATTAGTTTGAAATATTACCGTCAATATCTGAGAGAAGGTATTGATGGCCATATATGATTCAGACATTTCTTCTATGGGCAAAGAAGTATTAGGATAAATATTTTGCACTGCTGCAGTCTCTTGTACTGCTGCTTCTCTTTCCTTTTTCTTACCTCCCTTCTTTGCAACTTTGCGCCTTTTGTCAAGCCAAATTCTTTTGCGCTTTGAGGTTTTAGTTTCCACCTCCTTTTTCTTTAGGCTTGCTGTACTCAACAAATCAATTGGGGGAGAGTCATTTGTGGGAACATTGATTGGATTCACTGCATTAGGAAAACCCGTGATTTCTTCTTCGACTTGCTTGCTAACCATGTCAAGCGCCTTGTTTACTAATAAGACGCACCGTGGATGACTCGCAGCTCGGTGTGCCAAATTGAGAAATTTGCGAGTCATATTTTTGTAGCAAAGCATAGTATCTAATTTTGGATCCTCTATTATGTTTCGGCCTTGGTTGTCTTGTACTGTCCCACTGCGTGCTTCTCGAGTCCATCGCTTCAATATATATTGTTCCGGGATTGACTTGATATTCATCAAATCAAGAACTTTTAGAGCATGGGCACACAATATTCCGATTCTATTAAACTGCCCACAGTTGCATGTGCTTGTTTGGTTTGTAGGATCACCGGTAACTTTGTACTCCTTCTCAAGGGTAAAATTTTCATCAAGACTCCCAATTGCTATAAGATATTCATTTTTGCCTTCCAATGGCGTGGTGCATGCTGTCATGGACCTCTCATATTCACATTGGAAAGCTTCAAAAATAATTGGTGTGTACAGCTTGCTAGCTTGGATTAACATAGGTGTCCTCATTTTGAGTCTTGGTAATTTTTTTCTTGATTCAAATTCAGCATGAAATTCATTATTTCTTTTATATTCCACAACCCTTTCAAAATGCTTAAGGAATCGAATGATATCAAAATCTGATTTGAAATGTCGCTTCAAGTCACTGTTTAGACTCTCACTCAATTGTGTACTCCTCATCCCTAATGTGTACACATTAGTCATATAACATTCAGCCCACTTTTCTCTTACCTTATATATACTATCCAACCAAGTTTGCTTGCTGGCCTTTGTCCTCATGATGTTAAATGCTTCTTGAAATGTTGCTTCATCTTCGTACTCATACATACATGCACTAAAAACTGCGAGAATACTTGGTTCTTCCTTGCTGTCTTCAGCCTTTCTTTTTAGAGGAGTACATGATTCTTCATCGTCAGCTTCAGCTAGATGCTTAACAGCATTCTGCATAATATGAAAAGTGCACAGACCATGCCAAGCTTCTAAAAAGACATCCTTAATAGCCTTTCCCATTGCTGCATCTTGATCAGTATAGATTGTTTTAGGTTGCTTGCCATTATGTGCTTTTAGGAAGGTCTCAAATAACCATTTGAAGAACTCAAATGTCTCATCATACATGAGAACAGCACCAAAAACCACAGTTTCCCTAAAATGATTGAACCCAACAAATACTCCAAAAGGTCTACTCTCCTTGTTTGTTCCAAAAGTAGTATCAAAACTGACAACATCACCAAAATATGTATAGTCAGTAAGCATTTTAGCATCAACCCAAAAAATGTTAGCTATTTGTTCTTCTCGGTCCATTTGCAATGCATATTGGAATGATGGGTTCTCGGCAATTTTTTCTTGAAAATATATGAGCATGCTTCCAGTTTGGCCATATGCCATCTCACGTTGGCGCTTGGCCCTTAAATAGTTCTTGTGGTCTCGAAGAGTGTAACTGAGATTAAGTGAGCCACCAACTTGGATGGAAGCCAACTCATGTGCAGCTTTAGGCCAATTCCTGCATCATCAGCCGTCTCAATTTCAAAACTTTGTAGCTCTGAAATTTTCCTTTAAGACACCAACAAATGTGAGGTTTGTGGCAACTGAAGGGTGTGATTGTGTTCCAAAATCAGCTCAGTGACTTTATAATTTCCCTTCTCCCGGTCTAGTACGAGACCCATACGAACTTGACAATCAGTTCTTGTTTCAGCTCTTGGACACTTTATGAAATGATCCCTTTTATCTTTCAATCTGTGACCCTCACTCGCACAAACAAATCTGCACGACCTAACCTTTCAATCTGATTTTTTTTTTGTTTGAGTACCTTTTTCTAACCTCAAACCCTTTTTGACCACCATAGCTAACCCAAAATATTCAAGCCTCATCTGGACTACTGAATTCCATGCCAACTTGAGGTAAGAAACTAGGGAAAAACACATCCCTACAGCAAACGAAATATTTAATTTGGTGGTGGTATAATAAGCAACTAAAATATATCTGACAGCATGGGGGAGAAAGAAACAAGTATGGGTTACACACCTCTTTTCTTCCATCTCATATATCCTGATTCTATTTTCTGATGAACGCAAATTGATGTTTCTTTAATCAAGTCCAACACGAGCTGACGTAGTAAAGGATGGCAGACAAATTAGAAGAATATTGATGCAATTTAAACACACGTGAAGAGACGGAGATGCAGACCTGTGAACATGCTCCTGGCGACCAGCACAAGCAGCAGTCAATCGCCGCCGATGCCTCACCCTCGCCGCCTAGCAACCACGGGAAAAAGCGGAGGAACTCGCGCCAAAAAAGAAAACATCGGCGGCGAAAGAGGAACGGTAGAGTTGGTTTTGGGCCGAGGCCCAGATAGTGGACGAGCGCGGCAGCAGGACTGACGGCCAACACGCACAGACGTCCGATTCTCAGCCGACGGCACAGATGGCATGACTGCACGGCGCAGTCGATCGAGGTAAAGTTAGACGATCTCGTTCCAGGCGGCCGTCCCCCCTGACGATGGCGAAGATGGTTCCCCGGAGCGGTGTTGACGCCAGCGAGAGGCCAGCGGGGGAGACAACGGCGGGGTAGCGGCGTGCTCCAAGCGGCAGGCCACCAGATCGGCGAGGGGTCCGGCGGCGTCGGCCATGCAGTCGGGGCGGCCACCCCCGGGCCCGGTGGAGATCAGGCGGCGGCATGTAGCCGACGAGGATGGCTAACCGTGGACAAGACGAGGCCGCCGGTCTGGGGAAGGCGAAGGCCCCTCCCCCGTGGCGGCAGGCCCCCCAAATCCCGATGGCGTTGGAGAGGAGCAGAGCCATCTGACAGCGACCACTCGGCCGTGACCGCGGGGAGGAGCTCTGGCACGGTAGAGGCGGCGTGAAGAAGGGGCTTCGACGCGGCATCCAGTGGGGCGGCAAGGCCGGGAGGACGCCGGCAGTGGTACAGATCCACGACGGCTAACGTGATGGGCAAGGGCGAGGCCTCCCGGCCGGCGGCAGTTGATCGGTAGAGGCGGGTCATCGAGGTGTGTTATTGCTACTGGACGATGACTCGACGAATAATGAGGCCGCCCGAGGAGATCGGGATCGATTCCTCTTGGCGGCGTAGTAGACAACAACGAAGAGAAAAAAACCAGTGGCCGCCCCCCGGAGATTTCGATCCCTCTCGGGGGCGAGGATGCACAAGCGTGAGTAGAGGCCTAGGTCGTCCCCTCTATACCATATGAGATTACAGAGGAGAGAAGATATAGCGTGAATTTGGATAGTTTTATTGGGTCTCGGGTACACGGCTAGAAACAAGGAAAGATTAAAGATAAAAAAACAATGCATATAAATCAATCCTATCCTAATATTTCTTTAACTACCGTATACTCTAACGCTATAATGTCTCCATCTTAAAATCTCACAAGAGAATCAATCTCATTCATATCTTTCATTATTTTCTGTTCCAAAACTGTAATTTACACCTAAATATTTTTTTTCATTTCAGTGGGGTGAAGAATTATGTTCACTGAATTGCATCTACCAACAACAACTAAGTTGGGAAGCTCGTAATGTTCTGATGAAGTTTCTCGAAGGAGTATAAATTATTACTATCAACTTCAGAGGAAAGAAACATGAACTAGATTTTGTGAAACTATTATTCAAGGCAGCATCAGCATTTGGAAGGGTGAGAATAACATGATTGCTGGCTGGGAGAAACTGTCTGAAGATTGATTTGTACAGTTTTGCTTTGCTTTTGGAAGACAAGAAATGTTTGTTGAAATGAATTTCCTGTGGTGATCAGTTGTCTGTTAGATCTACTTGCCCAGGCTTCCAGAGAACAGTCAGCAATCCTCCTTGGCTTTGGACTGCGTAGTTTTGGTTGGAAATAATGCACAAACTACACTAATTGTGGTGGCTGTGGATTAACTTCATTGTCATAACCAAATTGAGCATTTTCGTTTTGGATGCTTATTATGTTATCTTCTTCAGATGCTCTTCCCCTGCATGGACAGTTCTAATTTGTTGTGTGAATTGGGAAGCCATCTGGGAGCCTAGATGATTGCATTACAATATGTGTTGTACTGAAATAGTATTTACGTAACTTAATTTTTTATAGTATTGAGCCGTGTTGATGCAAATCAATTGTGTGTTCTTGACAAGGTCTCCATAAATTTTGCCTTTTTGGGAAAAGATATTGATACTTCAAAATTTCAGATTAGTACCTAATAGGAAAAGAGGTCGATACTTCCCATCAAAAAATAGATCCATAGAAGAGATTGAGACTGGAACTTACTGTAAAAACGGTACTTCCCAGAGAGAAATAAGAGTTAATGTTAACGGTACTTCCCAATGTTAAAATAAGAAATAATAATATTTATGCGCTAACCGGGAATTGAACCCCGATCTATAGCATAATTACAAGCTGATGTAACCCAAGCATTCCTTTTAACATGCAAGTCAAGACTTAAAATTTATAAAATAAAATTTTGTAATTGATTTAACTCAAGTTAAATTATTTTTTAAAAATAAAACATTTGAAATCGTCTGTTCATAAAACTTGTGAAGCCCATTGCAGAGACCTCCTTGTGGGTGCCATGGGCCCCGGGTACCTCATGACAAGCATATGGGCCACTCGGATAGAGGATGGGCCTAGCCTTGTAATTAGAGATATAGCTAGATTCGGCAGACTTCGCCTTGTATAGAAAGGAATATACAGTCCTAGCCGGGTACGTTATATCTCTAAGGGGAGATCTCCTAGTCGTAATCCGATGGGGACTCCTACCTTGTAACCTTGTCCCCCAGTATATAAGGGGAGGCAGGGCGCCCCATAAGGGCAGAAGAGCACTCATAAGCTCACGGCCATACGGTTCATCAGAATCGCCACCATAATTCCTCAAAGGAATACATACAAACTGGACGTAGGGTATTACCTCACAACGAGGGCCTGAACCAGTATAAAATCTCCTTGTGTTCCTTTGCAATCCACCGAGTTTACATCCGCCGACTAGCCCCATATATTTATTGCCGGTGTAAAACATCGACAGTTGGCGCGCCAGGTAGGGGTACGGCGCGATCTACATCTACAAGCTCGATGGATCCAGCAACCGAAGTCGACGGCGGCAAACTCCCCCCCGGAGATACAATCACATTCAGAAGCCTTGACTTCGTCGCCGACCAGATCAGCAATCTCACCCCGGCCGACACGGACCCGATCCAACCGGCCGAGGAACCAGCTGACTCCGCGCCAGTCGGCCCACACGACGCTGCGGCAATCTTCGACGACATGCTGCGGCGATCTCTAATACGCCCGAGTCCAGGGACAACTCTTCCTTTCAGTGTTCGACTCGGACTCGGTTCTGAGCCGGCCGAGATCGGGCCGAGAAGGGAAGAGATCGTCAACTTCCCGTTCGGACTCAGCGACGCCGCGGATATCTACAATCTACATCCGACGCGGCAAACCCGATCCCCTGGAGTTCGACTCGGATACGGCTCCGAGCCGCTCGAGATCGGATCTAGGGAGGTCGGAGTTGTAATCACCCCCATCAACTATTCCGACTACGACTCTCAGTCGGACTACGACTCCCGGTCGGATTCCGACTCTAAGTCGCACAGCAGATCGGCAAGCTTCTTCCCGCCGCGAGAAATTTTCATGGCATCCAGAGGCTCTACTCCTATTCAGGAATCATGCCGACGACACGAGCCACAAGAGGAGGAGGCCTGCCGACTGCAAGAACAACAGGAGGAAGAAGCAAGACGCCTGCACGCCCGCAACGACGGCCTACGCAGGGCTGGGCGAACCGCTCAGCAACAAACCCTCCAAACAAAAGTCGGCGACCACAACGTCTTCGTCACGCCACAGCAGAACATCGTGGCCGCCGTAACCCTACTGGACACGGTCCAGGTTGGGCCTGATCACCAGGCCACCCCGACGATCGCAAGGATAAAAGCCATGCTTACCGCTGCTGCATGTCAGCAGCACCAACAGTCGGGCGATACCCTCATACCGACCAACCGGTCGGCATCCCCAATGGCAGTCTCGTCTACCTCAAAGCAACGCCGAGCGGCCGGCTCTAGTCGGCTGCACACGGAGTCACGCCAAACGTCACTCGGCAACCCAAACAACAACCGGCAACGTCGAAGTGACCGTCGGGACAACCGGGATCTCCGAGGCCAACTATGGCGTGATCTTTAGCAGGACACCAATGCTCGGCGCTGCGAACGAGAAGAAGACGAGCAACGCCAACTGGAAGACGAGAACGAGCATTTCGGCCTCCACCACGAGCGGTTTCGCCGCCGTAGTCGGGGTCGGAGTCCTCATGAAGACGAAGGCATACCGGCCTTCACCCAGGAACTACGACAGGTCGACTGGCCAGTCGGCTTTAAGCCTACAGGCATCAACAAATACGATGGCAAGACCAATCCCGAGTCCTGGCTCACGGTCTACACTCTGGCGATCCGAGCAGCTGGGGGAAATCACAAAGTCATGGCTAACTACCTCCCAGTCGCTCTAGCCGACTCAGCAAGGACATGGCTAACAGGACTTCCCAAGCAATCGATCGGCTCCTGGGGAGAACTCCGGGAACGCTTCGTCACCAACTTCCAGGGAACATACGAGAGGCCATCTTCTGAGTACGACCTATATCAGTTGCGTCAAAGGAAGAACGAGTCTCTTCGTGACTTCATCAAGAGGTTTTCTGAGAAGAGGAACTCAATCCCGAACATCAAGGATGAGGTCGTCATCGCCGCCTTTCGAAAAGGAGTCAAAGACACCTCGTTCATCGACAAATTCACGCGGAAGCCTCCCAACTCTGTCAAGGCCCTATTCGACATGGCAAACAAGTACGCCGACTCGGCCCACGCTGTTGCCGAGGCCCTCGATGACAACAAGTCACCCTGACAGAAGAAGCGGGACGACACTGACGACGCGGTCCCGACTAAAGCTGGGAATCGCAAACGCAAGTCAGACGGCTCTATTGTGGCAGTCGGTCACAACCGTCTTCGACCTTCAACAACTGAGGATTATCGGAGCAACAAGTGACATGCTCGGGGGCTCACAAACCCAAACACAAGGATGGCATCCCCACTCCCAAATACCGAACAGCTAAGTCGCTTTCTGATAAACATCTCCTCACTCGGCCTTGCTAATGCTGCAGCCGCTTACACCTAATAGGTGTACAAGCTGCGCATTTACTTTTTTCCGTTTTTGCTCTTAAATGATTACAAAAGTACTCGAGTAACATAAATCTCGATCCGTGAAACTCTGCTCCATGTAAGACAAACTCAAGTCACCCAAAACGCGTGCCTGGGAAAGAGCCATGAGCCAACTCCCGACGCTAGGGGGCTATGACTAGTCGGGCAGAGTGCTTAAACGTAAGGGGTCAACTACTCGAGGAAATTAATATCAAAAAGAGGAAGAACACGTATTTACATACATTGTAAAATACATTTTATTCGGGTGATTATTTCCATCATCAGATGCTACTCATCCGATATTTTTATATTGCAGGCCCAGCTCCGGATATGCGTGACAGGAACTCAGGGCTGCGAGCCTATCTCCTACGCTCGGGGGCTGAACAAGTCTGCCAAAATACACTCGGGATGCTCCATGAGGGCTACTGACCGAGTACTTGCACCAGTCGGGATGTCATCTTCCCCGGCTACGCTCCATGCGAGCTAATAATCGACCTCCGGCGCCAGTCGGGGCTGTGTACTACTCGGCTAAGTAGGGTACGCCCCATGAGGGTCGCCAGCCGAATCCTACGCTACTGCTAGGTTCGGGTACCTTATTTGGTCACAGCTCTGTTGGGTAGGGTATGCCCCATGAGGGTCGCTAGCCGAATCCTATGCTAATGCAAGGTTCGGGTACCCTGCTCGGCTCTTCTAAAGTCAGAGAAGACTTACATCGTCAAAGCGCATCCGGAGTTCTCATGCACTGCGTCACACCTGAGGAGGGCAAGCAGATCCTGCAACATACCTGCTCGGGCACCTATGGCAACCAGGCTGCATCTAGAACATAAGTCGGAAAGGCTTGCGAATAAGGATTTCTCCGGCTGATTGCGGTTATCAACACCAAAAAACTCATCCTGACAGGCGATGGATGATACTTCTATAGAGCTATGCCGGATAGGACGGCTCAGGCCGGCTTATTTGGTAGCAGCCACCAAGATATGAGTTCCTACAGTAGCATGCTCCATGTGGGCCGCCCGCAGGCTGAGTTGAAATTATAGCGCTGGTGCTACCAACAGGAGCCGATGAGGTAAACAGATATGCTTTATGAGAGCCTTATTGCTAAACATATATGTTTGGGTATCTGTCTTATCCACCAGGTCTCGAGGATACATCCTTACAAGGATCGCAAGCTGGTCTTCATTAAAATTGGAGATGCAGGTATCTTTCTCGAGTACACCTAACCACGTAATGGATTTATTTTTCATACAGTGGTACTCGGCCTACATGCGTGGCCACCAGTTGCCATGAGCAACATTATTCCAGCTGACATGACGCTGAAGAGTCTAACTTTCGAGTAGTACACTACTCGGGAGAGACTATAAACCTTCTTTTCCCGCTGACATGACGCGGATGAGTCTAACTTTCGAGTAGTACACTACTCGGGAGAGACTATAAAATTCTCATTCCCGCTGACATGACGGGGATGAGTCTAACTTTCGAGTAGTACACTACTCGGGAGAGACTATAAAATTCTCATTCCCGCTGACATAATGCGGAGGAGTCTAACTTTCGAGTAGCATACTACTCGGGAAAGACTATAAACATTCTTCCAGCTGACGAGCTGAAGAGTCTAACTTCCGAATGGGACGCCACTCGGGAAAGACTATAAACACCTTTTCCAGCTGACATGAAGCTGACGAGTCTAATTTTCGAGTAATATATTACTTGGGAAAGACTATAAATAATCATCCCGGCTGACATGATGCCGACGAGTCTGATTTTCGAGTAGTATACTACTCGGGAAAGACTATAAACACCCCCTTTCCAGCTGACATGACGCTGAAGAGTCCCGTATACGAGTAGCATCCTACTCGGCAAGACTATAAACGCACATTCCGACTGACATGAAGTCGAAGAGTCCTATATACGAGTAGTTCCCTACTCGGCAAGACTATAAATCATATTCCGGTTGACATGATACCGAAGAGTCTCATGTACCAGTAGTAATCTACTCGGGAAAGACTACAAGGTTAAAGTTCTTTGACTTCATGTTTAATTGTTTTCACAATTAAGCACAAAGTCGGGGGCTACACCTAATAGGTGCGCCTATTCGGCGCACACTATTCCAACATCTACATCGAGACCTTCATAGCCTCGCTGCCAGCTGACATGAAGCAGGACTCGGGAGAAGCAGCACTCAGACAAAGAGTACTCGGGAGCAATGCACTCGGGAAGACTTCACCGTGGAGGATGAGCACTCGGCATCAGCTGTGACTCAACTATGAAGGTCTCGGGGGCTACTGTGGGTGCCATGGGCCCCGGGTACCTCATGACAAGCATATGGGCCACTCGGATAGATGATGGGCCTAGCCTTGTAATTAGAGATATAGCTAGATTCGGCAGACTTCGCCTTGTATAGAAAGGAATATACAGTCCTAGTCGGGTACGTTATATCTCTAAGGGGAGATCTCCTAGTCGTAATCCGATGGGGACTCCTACCTTGTAACCTTGTCCCCCAGTATATAAGGGGAGGCAGGGCGCCCCATAAGGGCAGAAGAGCACTCATAAGCTCACGGCCATACGGTTCATCAGAATCGCCACCATAATTCCTCAAAGGAATACATACAAACTGGACGTAGGGTATTACCTCACAACGAGGGCCTGAACCAGTATAAAATCTCCTTGTGTTCCTTTGCAATCCACCGAGTTTACATCCGCCGACTAGCCCCATATATTTATTGCCGGTGTAAAACATCGACACTCCTCACACAGTATTCGTTCACCATGTGTCACCTTATATCCAACCTTGTCACCTAGTATCTCTGATCGTTTTGGACCTCAACTCCTTCTTGAGTTTAGCGCTGATCCGCTGTCGATCTCCAAGGATCCTGACTTTAGTCTACCTTTGTCATATGGCATCTTGACCACGTTGGACTTCTACTTCTCCATGATCATAGTCCCAGTCCTCACTGTTGACCTAGGTTGACCTCCAAGCCGTTTGTCCTCTGTACATAAATAGACCAAACAACCTTTTTCTAGTCACAAATCTTACAACCTGACCCATGTTAGTCACATGCACTCAACGCCAACAATTGCCAACTTTCCAAATCATATTTTCAACAAAAACCAACACATGTTCCAATTAGGGTTGGCAATAGGTCGGGTCAGGCACGGGCAGAGCAAACCCACGCCTAACTCGTCGCTCGACAACGCTTGCCCGACCCACACTCGAAATGGTTGGCGGGTAGAACTCTATGTCTGTGCCCATGCCTGACGGGCATGGGCATGCCCGATGGGTACCCGCCGGCCCCGCTGCTTGCCTAGCCGCCGCCATCACTTGCACCGGCCCTACCACCTTTACCCAGCCACCGCCTGCTAGTAGTGTTCTGTGGTCTGTGGATAAGCCGATAAGGGGAGATGAGGTCTAGGGTTTTGTAGAGAGTATATATACATCCCTGAATAAATGGGCCAAAGGAGGAATAAGAGATGGAAAGATGGGCCAAAATCAACTATTGGTGGTCTGCTATGTATAGTAGCAGGTCGGGCATGGGTTACCCATGGACAAAATCTAGAACCCGGCTGCTGCTCACTAGGTAATCGGGTCTTGGGTGGGCATACCCACAGGCAAAAAATTGAACCCACTTCTGTACCCATCGGGTACGGTACCCGCGGATACCTATGTCCATGGGCAAAATTGCCATCCCTAGTTCTTATTTCCTTTGCCAATTTTTTGTCACAAAATATAAACCAACACATGGTTTTACATATGGGTGACCACATCACATTGTTTTTTTTAAACATTAGAGAAAAATGAAATCTATAGAACTTGGAACACGCGTTCATGAGCTATAATTTTTTTTGATGATATAACTGTCATTGAAAACTTGTCAAGACTTGAAAAAATATGGGTTTCTTATCGGTTGAAATACGTGTAAATTAGCACCACCGCTGTTCGAGTGATTTAGGCCTCATTTGAGATGGTTGAGATTGATGGATTATCTAGTTTTTGTGATAGCTATTTAAAGGTATAAACAAATAAATTAACTTCTAATAAGTTGAAAAGTTGTTCTAAAAATGTATTGCAAGAAAATCTTATATAGAAAAGTTTTACACAAAACATACTGTTTAAAAATTTGGCGTGTAAATGAAAATCGAGAATTGAGATTCTTTTCGGGGCTTTAGAGATCTTTTATACCTTTTTGTGCGGCCGGCAGCTAGATTTTGATTTTTCTTTCTTTGCTTTTCTTTTTCTTTGCCTCATATGAAAACACATTACCTGCGATGGTCAAAGAAATATAAGTTCGTCTCATCCACCAGGAGTCAATCCTTACCCCCAGCTCAATTTATTCCAGTAAATAATTCAACTATTTTAGTGCATCGCAACTATTCCAATTTTATTAACATAGATGTTTCTGGCACAAAATGTCCAATAATCGTTGTCTTTAGAAAGGCTAGAACAACTTGAATCACCACGGCAAGAAGCCTGGTCAATTCAAGGACCAATTACAGCGCCGTCCAAGCATCCAAGCCAACCATCATTACAGTATTTTGAGCACTACTATGTAACGTGTGACTTCCCGTAAATGGAACCAAGCAAATGGCCACTAACTGAAATACTTCCGTAAGATCCCTGGAAAATTTTAGGGAAGTTAGAGCATTTTCAATAGTCTTGTCAACTTGCTGGCCAAACCAAATTTTGATAAATTTAAGAAAAAATCATACTCCAATAGTCTTCCTAACTCGCTGGCCAAGCCATTTGACTGATCAAACTCCCCTGTCGCTAGCCAAATTTAGCCAGCCCACTCGGCTTACCAATCAGTAAGTCTCACCTCTTTCTTTTCTCCCAGTCCCCACCTCTCTCATCGCTCCTCCTTGCCTGCCAACCTAGCCCCGGCGTTGCCGTCTACTGCCGACGCCCCTCCCGCCGTGCCGCCAGCCCCGCCACGCACCTCCCCCCACGCGCGCCACCTCCTACCTCCGACGCGCCTAAAAATGAGTGAAGAAAGGAAAGAAGAAGAGGAAAGGAGGCTCACGTACGGGACTCACTGTCAGATTGGAGAGGTTGTTGGAGTGCAAAGATAATATGAAGAAGAATTATTTAGCTAGCTAGCCATATGGGTATTTAGAGAGTCAGATTTGGGTAAGTTTTTGGGTTGCTCTTAATGACTTGAACTGAATGCCCAGGTGTTGAACTCATGCAGAAGCCTCGGAAACAACATCATTTGTTCTAAACAAGTTCAGACATTCAGACAAGGGCTAACATACGTAAAGAACTGTTTTGGTTCAACCATTCAGGAGATTAACATATCACATATGAGTGCAAACAAGTTTTGAGATTAACCAAATTACAGATCGGCTATCTGAAATCAACCAGACACCTGACGTGGAGCTATCACTAATTTGGGATGAAGCAACAAAAATCACGAATTTGGGATGAAGCAACAAAAAGGGGGCAAAACCACTGCCCCATCCAGACCCAAACTTAAGCCAAGTCGCCACCGAGGAAAACGATTTGCATAGAAGCAACACAAGATATGCAACAAGGTAATGGAGAGGCGAATGAACGCAAGCTCAGCCGATTCAGCGATAGTAGGGTCGTGGTCACTAGGGAGGAGGTAGACGTCGAGACGGGAGATCGATCGAATGTCGGCGGTGATGCACAGAGGAAGTGACGGGGAACGAACGGCGGCGGCCACTACTACACAATCCGTTTTTTCATACGGATATAACGGGTTTTGGTAGATGGATAGTCGGCCTGCCTGAGAGAAGGGTATATTAAAATACCCCTTTTCTCAAGCGGGCTTGCCACCGCCTACGAAGATCAATTATCATAGACGGGCGGCTAATCAGACCAGCCTGCGATAACTGATCTTCGCAAGCGAACCAGTTAAGGAAACCACATGCTATAATCGATTATTGCAGGCCGTCTGGTTAAGACATCCGCCTACAGTTTTAATTCAAAAAATAGAAAAAAAATATTTTTTCTTTTTTGTTTATTCCATAAATAAATTAATTGATTATTTAAAATTATCTCCAAATCAAATATTACACATTCTCTAGTAATTGACATTACCATATGTTGGACAGTAATTGACATGAATAATTAATTGTCATTCACTAATTAATAATTATTACACAATGTGCTTCGTAATATAATTATTCACAATAAATACGTCTACACAGTGAACAAATTTTTGTTTTATACATTTGTAAGAAGCATATGTTCTTTTTCTCACTCTCAAAGTTTTTTGTACTTGTCATTCTTCGCATATGCACTCTTAGAATCGAAAAGCAGACCAAGTGTGTTACATATATCGCAGTGGATGAAGTGACATAAATCACACAGAGATTCAGAAGTGTTGTCTTATTCATCATCTAAGCTGGCCTAGTTAGTTGACACAACTACAATAGAAATAAGATAATCGAGACGTTACAAACAGTAATACGTGCATCCGTACTAACATATTTAATTAAGTATGTACGTACACAACCCACGTGTGATGCAAACCTACCGTGGATTCTTATCATCTCGCACACATAATATCCGTAGCGAATAGTCCTATTGGGTTGTTTGTAGCACTATCCAAGAAGTAGAAACAACGTAAATTAGATATGAATAATCATTTTGAGACATAAAATATATAGTTCACGTCATTACCGGCCATTTTATCCTGACAAGCAGTTTTTCCCTCTTCTCTTTTATTGCCCCTTCTTTTTTCATGTATCATCTATGTGAGCTGTTCAGAAAATTATATTGACATGTTATAAGAAAATAGATGACGAAGGCAGAAGGTATATACTAGTACGATTTAAATTCCTTACAGGTTCAAAAGGACGAGGAAATCGATATAATCATTCTCTGGATAATTGGCCGAATCACACACAATGACTTGCATGTCCTATGGGTATATTATGAATAAAATGTAGTGGTTACTACAAGCAAATAATAACATGTTTAGTTAATAGTTCACAAAGTTCTTACAGAAGAAATTGCGAACTTACTTGAAGTTGTACGGGGCCATTATGCATCTCTTATCTTGATAGCATGGCCCGTCCAATGTATGCCGCCACTTTGTGACTTTTGTCACCACGGAGTTTCTTGATGTACTCTTTCTTCTCTTCCGGTGACTTGTCCTTGAGAACCACAGAATCGTCACGTATGTCGACAGTGTGTTGCGTCTTGCAGATTCTTATTAGGTCAAGGTAGCCAACCGGTTCCCTCATTTGGTCCATATCATGCAATTGTAACCGACACATGCATGACGGTTCAAAATATTAGGCACTATATCGATTATAGACTGGTCGATTACGTATAGAAAGAAGAGTGATCGATATGTATACTCACAAGGCCCATGCGGCGACAAGATTTACATCCAATTTTTCTAGATGATACATGATGTGCATGTCCCTGAAATCAATAAAGAACACGTCTCCATCTCCACCCATGAAAGCATCTCGTGGCACCCTGGCATTTAGCTAGCTCAGGCTTGTTTTACAAGCCTTTATGTACCACTCATGCCACCTGATCATCTGCCATAGCAAAGTCCTCAGGATGTGCGTTGGAACAAAAGGCTTGCCATTTACAAATTCCTTAGGGACGTCGTCAATAGCATAGAACTCCAATGATTCTTTGGTGCTTTGCACTGATTTCTAGCTTGTATCTAGTTATGTATCTTTCTTCAGGTTGCCTCTACCTTTGAAGGCTGTAAACAGAAACTTGTTTACTTCTTTTGATTTAGCCTTGTGATCGTACGTGGTTATCTTCTGTGGAATGGCCCAAGGTGGAGCGGATGGTGGAGTTGGAGATTTACCCCGAGGTGGAGCGGACAGTAGAAATGGAGTATGGGCTTGAGCTTCGATGTGCATCTCAGGGGCTAGAGAGCTTTGAGGTGTCTACGAAGGTGGCGGTGGAGCGAAGGTGGATGTGATGGGGAAGGTTGAGGTGGTGGGGAAGGCGGATGTGGTGGGGTAGGTTGAGGTGGTGGGGACTTTGGTCCTTGTCTTTGGGGATTCCGATTTTTCCAGTGATGAAGGACCTGGCGGGAATGTCGGCTCCGGCGCAGCAGCTGTCTTCTTTGAAGCCGTAGTCTTCAACGCACTTGCGGGCAATTGTTGGATGAGCATGATATCTCTACGATGCCATAATATGAATTGATTGACTGCATCCCCTAGAAATTCGATTCCCTCTGACGTGGGAATGTCTAGCTCACACTGGTTGCAGTCGGCATTGACCCTTGACACCTAGACCCTTACGTAGTCTTTAGGTATGTCCTGACAGTGAAACTTCCTGTCTGGTATCGCCATCCCACTAGCGATCTCCTTTGTCCGGCCTGCCCTTTTAATCGGCGCATGTAACTTGCATGGCGTAGGACCAGTCATACCATCTACTGGGTGTTAGTTCGCAAGCGATGACGCTACACTAGGTTCCTGGTGCTGCGCAACATGTTGCAAATCTCCCGGCAATTTTCCTTGGTTTTCATTCATCAAATGAAATAATTACTTGGCCACTGAGCATGGAAGATACCCTTTTGACGCGGCCAGAATGCTCAGGGTTACCCAACACAGCGCTAAGCTGATCTTTCTCCCTTTTGGGCACGAACTCCCCACTTTTTTGCTTCTCGAAAATTTCCTTCAAATTTTTTGCTACTTGTTCAACACTAGGGTCTCTAAATACCAACTGTCTGTCGTTGGTAACTTCTTCAATGCTCCTAGCCCATACCCAGTTCTTCCTGCGATAATCTAACCCTTCCACTTTCAAGGGTTTTCCCTCCACCTTCGCTTTTTCTTCCTTCTTTCTCCATACTTCCATTTTGGGGGTATACCCAGTCGAACCTAGACAATGTGGATTCTGATTTTTCTTTGTCAACTCTAACATCCTTTTACTCTTCTGTAAGATCTTCGGTGTAGTCTTCTTCTTGACGAACTCGTCCCAGTCGACTGTGGGGATTTTCCCGTATTTTTTAAAGGGGCTCCGGTTCCGCTGGACGTACTTCTTGTTTAGATCAGACTTCCATTGTCGCCATCGCTGACCCATAACTGCCAGTGCATACTCCTTTTCTACTTCGCCGAATCCTTCTGGGTATAGGAATCTTTTCTTCAGTTCCATTCAAAGTAGTTCCTTCACCTCTCGCTGACTTTCTCCCATTCATCTACGAGGATTGGACAGTAACGAACTCATTGTCATGAAACTTTTTCTTGCTAACGGTCCCCCTTCTAGACAATCTTCCTTGATGATGGGGCACAGGTAAACCAATGGGGTTGGCCTCTTCTACGTAATCTATGCAACACTCGATAACTTCTTCAGTGGTATATCCCTCTATCATCGACCCTTCTGGATGGGCAGGGTTTCGAACGTAGCCCTTAGAATAGACATGAACCATTCGTACGTCCACATTTGATGTAAGTATGAAGAACCTAGTTCGAGTATCTGAGGAACGATGTGAACCATTAGATGAACCATCATATCGAAGAATGATGGAGGGAAGCACATTTCAAGCTGGCACAGAGTCTCTGTTAGAAATGTCTGAAGATGTCGCAGTTCTTCAGGATCCAAAATTTTTTGTGAAATCACATTAAAGAAGTAGCAGATCTTCGTGAGCACGACCTTAATAGCAGTTGGTTTAATTGCCCTTATTGTAATAGAAAGAAACACGGTTAGCATGACATGGCAGTCATACGAGTTATAGCCAGAGAGAGACAAGTCCTTCATCGAAATTACTTTCCAGATGTTCAATGGAAACCCAGTAGGCACTCTCAAATTATGTAAAGACTTGCACACCCTCTCTTCTCCTCGAGTGTTAGGGTGTAGCTTGCTGGCAGAAGGTATATTTTTTTCATTTTCTTGTGATTGCGGGTGAATCTCTTTCCTGATTTTCAAATTCATTAAGTTGTTACGAGAGCATAGACCATCCTTAGTCTTACTCGGAATGTCCAGCAAAGTACCGATAATGCTGTCGAAGACATTTTTCTCAAGGTGCATGACATTGATGGAATGACGAATCTTCAGGTCTTTCCAATAGGATAAGTACTTAAAGAAAATGGAGTGCTTCTTGAATGGAACGGCTGGCTCGTCTTTGTCTTCCCCATTTTTCTTGCTTTTTGTTGCCTTCTTCTTTGTTTTCCCTAAAACAACCTTCAGATTGCTGGTCATATCAAATACCCATTTTTCATTATGAACTTCATGTGCAGACCCATTCTCTACTGTCTTGTCAAATAGTCTTCCCTTTGTTCGATACCTGTGCTTGCTGGGTAGGAACCACCGATGCCTCATGTACACCAATTTGTTAGATGATGATAGATAGATAAATGCGGTGTTATCCACGTAGGTTACGCAACTCATCTTCGCTTAGATCTGTCCCGAGACAGAAAAATTTATCGGGTAGTCGTTGATGGTGACGAAGATAATGGCTCTGCAAGTGAAGTACTCCCGTAGGTATTCATCCCACACCATGATACCCTTATTCCATAGATCCGCCATATCCTCCAGCAAAGGTTCAAGAAACACATCAATTTCTATCCCAGATTGTTTCGGACCTTGTATAAGGACTGACATAAGATATACTTTCGTTTCTGATATAGCCAAGTTAAAAGGTTATACATGGTCAGTAGTACTGGCCAAATACTGTGCGAGCTGCTCAAGTCACCCAAAGGGTTCATTCCATCAGTAATCAGCGCAAATCTGATATTACTCGGATCCGAGGCAAAATCTGGATGTATTGCGTCAAAATTTTTCCACTAGCGAGCATCGATGCAAGGTGGCGGAGCTTCCCATCATTCCTGTGATTCTCGTGATGACATCTCATCAGTTCAGCGTCCATAAGGTTCGAGTATAAACGCTTCACGCGATCTTTCACTGGCAGGTACCACATCACTAGAGCAGGAATTTTCTTCTTGTTGTTCGAAGATGAATCATCTTCTTACCTATCAAAATCCTATGACTCGTTATCCGATTTGTACTGACTGGTCCCACATGTTGGGCATCACTCCAAGTCTGCATGCTCTTTGCAATAGAGGATACAATGATTCGTGCATGCATGAAACTTTTGTACACCTAGTGATAACGGACATATGAGTTTTTTCACTTGATATGTGTTGGCCGGAAGAAAGTTAGGCTTCGGAAGGATCTTACTTAGGAGAGACAATAAATTATTAAAACTTCTATCCGACCATCCATTGCACGCCTTCAACCTTAGTAGTTCAAGCACTGAACATAAGACTGTCATCTTCTTAGAACAATCCTTCGATTTTTCGAGCAATGGATCTTTTGCAGCCTTCTGTAAAGACTCAAAATTATATAACCCTCTCGTAGAACCTGTTAACACTTCCGGTTCGGTGTGGCGTAGCATCTCCTCTAGATTAAAATCAGCATTGTCATTGAAGTCGTTCATCATTTCGTCGTCTGACATATTTACTATAAAATTGTCACCATCCCCTCTTCTTCGTGATTACTATCCCCTTGGAGGTTGATATCTTCGCCGTGATGGGACCAAACCTTATAATCTGCAACAAATCCACGCTTCACTAAGTGTGACCTGATTACATCTGGAACAATCTACACTTTTTGATTCTTGCAATCGACACACGGATAATGTATTTCTTTTCTACCCACTATTGAAACATGTGCTTTCGCCGTTTCAATAAATTTCGAAACCTCCTCCTTCATGTACGACTGCTGAAATCTTGGCGTATTGTACATCCATATCCTATCCATCTGAGAATTTAAATAAATTTAAATAATATCAAACATTCAAATATTAATATCCAGTTTTAAAATAAATATCTAAAAACCACAAAAAAACAATATATTCAATATTGAGGAAAAAATTGATTGGAAAAAACAACTATTCTCTTGGAAAAAAATCCCCACTCTCTTTCTCTCTCCAAATAGATCTAAGAGTTCACATGCACATTCAAATCTCCTCATTTTGTATTAAAAAAAACTAAAATCATTTACATATGGATTAAGGCATAACATTGCACTAATATTATATAGATATTTTGGTTCAAATGCATGATAAAACACAAATAAAAATGGTTACATCTAGATAAAAAAACCATCATTTTCAAGTAAAGTTGACACTATCCAAACCCTAAAATCGAAGAAAAACTTCATAAATATAGTAGGAAAACATGATTCTAACCTTTGGTAGGCAAATCCTCCAAGAAAACTGAGTTCAAAACCTCCCTTAATCTTTTGGCAAGTTTTGGAGAGAGAAACATCAGGTTAGGGAAGAAGGGGTCGGGCTGGACAGATATATATATGTAGGAGGACATCTCAGGCGGGCCGCTTAGGGGCCTGCCTGCGATAATCGATTATTCGCAGCCAGGCGGCTAAGTGGCCCTCCTGTGATAATAGATATATTATCGCAGGCGAGCGTTTTAGTGGTCTGCTCGCGATAATCGATCTCTACAGACGGGCCGTTGCGACCCTCTTGGATCAGGATTATCACAGGTGAGTCTTATCTTCACCTGCCTACGACCTCTAGGAGGGTCCGTCTGCGAAAACCGAATCTGTAGTAGTGGGCGATGGCGTCGATGGAGAAGGAGGCTACGGTTTGTGGGGACGAATGCCGGCTGAGGGTGATCGCTGGAGCGGGCGCCGCCACCACAGTCAGGCGCATGTAGAGATGCAGAGCGACGGAACGATAGGAGAGAATACACGGCCGTCAGATTAAATGATTAAGGAAAAAATATATGTCAAACTTACCCTTAGCATAGATTACCAAAATACTTAATATGCCCTTATGAATCGACCGATAAATTCGTTTTTACTGGCAGTAAAGTACCAGAGCACCACCAAGAACCTTACGTACCGACTACCCAAAGTCTCTGGAACGAGAGGGCAAGCGCCTGAGAGAGGCTGACGGCCACCGATGGATGGGTCCGGATCGGAGTACGCGCGGGCGCAGGTTGGCCGCCGCGAAACCAAAGACGCATCACGCGTGCGAGCTCCTGTACACTTTGCTGGGCGTTTCTCGAGCGTCACTCACATGGTGGTGGGGGGAGGCCGGGAAAATACCCGGGAGGGGGCAGATGGAACCGGCCGGCACCGCCGCGCGTTCGCGCGTAGTAGACTAGTAGTACGATTGCGAGAGGCAACACCAGTTTTGTGAGGGTCTCTTGGGGTATTTTTACCTTACCTGGAATCTAGTCTCGTTACTGCCTAGGACCAACGGTTTGATGGGGAAGCTAGATACGGAGGATAGGATGGATTGATCGACGGACGCCATCCATCAACGAAATTACGGTAGGTACAGGGGTGATTCTGTGCATGCGTACGGTCCAAATTCGCCTGCGCCATTCCGTGGCAGCCTAGCTAGCTGGTCCTGGAATTCGTACGCGTATGAGTGCATATAGGAGTACTGTATAATAATACTAGCTACATATGTACCCTTGCCTGTCAATGAGCCTATGGTCGAGTACAGGAATGAAGATGAATTACCATCCTCCTGAAAATGGGAGAGAATAGTTTAACCCGTACGAGTTCTATTTACGTTGAATTTAGACTCTGTACGTACGTAGTGGTGTTCAGCATCAGTAGAGGACACCGCTAGATGTCGTTTGATTTATACAGTAGAGGCTGTATTTCAGTCGTCGTTGGTCTTAAATTTCTTTTATTTCTTTCTAGTAAGTCATAAATACTATTTATCTAGAACACTTGATTAATGTCATGACATACGTACGTAATTGCACTAACATGAGAAACAAATTAAAGCTTACTATTTATACAGTACCACTAAATAAGAAGGGTGACGTGACGTGTCGTTGTTCGTGGTCCAAACAGTATCATTCTTGCTGCGTTCCGCTGCATGACATACACACTCCGTGCTTCAGCAATGCCACCATCAGTTTGCCGTACAGCTTTAATAAGCAGCCAACTGACGGTTGCTGGCTACTGAGTCTGAGACAACTAGTAACAGTCAAGTACGTTAACGTAAGTACTTACCAGTTACAGCCCGTACATCAATTCGTCTAAATCACTATGCTTAAGAGAAGCCACGTCAAATGGTTTCAACGGCATGCAGCGCGGCTAGCCTGCATGAATGGTGATCATGGCGTGCATTCTTACATGGAAGGAAGCAAATTAACCGATGGTTCTCGGCGTGTATTGGATTCAAACCGATCGATGCGAGGAAACCAGCAGCCCATGGCAGCGGCCAGGCACGTAGTGAACTAGTCATTCGATTGGGAAATTGATGTCTGCAATGAGAAATGATGAGATATGATGCGTGAGATGAGATGGGTGGGGCACCGCGCAGACGACGTTGCAAATTAACGCGAGGGCCAGACCACTAGCGATTGAGACGCATGGGGCCAGGGACATCTTTGTGAGTTCGTCGTGGGCTCGTGGCCACTCGATCCACTGAAACCGGCCATACTACCGGCTCACTACTCGTCAGGCTGTAGCTGGAGTATCTACTACTACCTCTGTTTGAGGACAGGAAATTAATAAGGGCTCCTTGGCACACAAGATTTTTAAAACGCATTAGGCATAGCAGGATTTTAACAACATGAATACTATGCAGTTCTTTAAGCCTATCAGCCGGTTTTCTTTCTAAGGGTATACTACTACATAGCCCCTAACAGATGGTGTCTGGTATCACTATTATAGAACAGCACATTCGTGCCGCCGAGGAGATTTCCTACCCACCAACCCGGTCTGTGTCTTTTCGAACTAGCACTGAGATGATGGGCCTTATCAATGCTGGTTCGTAGCAAGAACCAGTACTTAGTGCCACATTAGTGCTGGTTCTAGACACGAACTGGCACAGATGACCTCGACCATATTAGTACCGGTTTTTAATATGAATCTAACTTTTTTATACGAACTCGGATGGAGATAAACTTTACATAAAAATTATAGCTCTTGATGAGACCTACAATTTTGTAGTTGACAATTTTTTTTATTTGACGTCATTTAAATGCTCAAATATATGTTTTAAATCTTGAATATGAAGGGTCAAAAGGAAAAATATCCATAGCCAAACAGAATTGATGTGTAAGTGAGTTGGTAAGGATAGGAGTACGCGAGAGGGAGATTTAGAGTTTGAATCCCACCATGACAAGTTATAATTTCACCTGAAAAAATAGATGCTAGTAATTGGGACTGTATATGTACCGTTAAGGATGCTAGTAGAATATGAAAATATATATTTTTTAGTTTTTTTATCCCAAATTTTAAATTTGGATCCCACTATCAGTGCATCAGTGCCAGTTTTAAAACCGGCACTAATGAACTCTCCTCATCAGTGCCCCTTTTGTAGTGCCGGTTCAATAACCGACACTAATGCTCGTTTTGAACCGGCACTAATGACGATTTCTGTTGTAGTGTATATATCGGTTCTCCAAAAGCGCCACAACCTTTGAGTGGGGTTTATATTTTAAACCGGCACCTATAACACCTTATCAGTGTCGTTTATTAAAAGAATTGACACTAATAATACTAATGCCAGTTCATTAAAAAACCAGCACTAACATGTGGGATCAGTGTCAGTTTTTTAAATAAGCTGGCACCGATGGAGAATTAGGGGTCGATCGAGCCGAGCTGACTCGCACTTTCTTTAAGTCCTCGCTCCCTCTCAAACCCTCCATCTCTCTCGCTCTCCCTCTCGAACCCTCCGTGCTTCTCGCTCTTCTTCACCATTGCCACCATGCCTCCTCCTCACTGCCGCTGCCACTTCCTCCTCCCTAGCAGCGCCACCACCATCTCCTCCTCCTCCACTAGCAATGCAATCGACGCCCTCTTCTACTCCTCCCCTAGCCGTGCCGGGCTAGATCCAGCGGCCCCTAAGCTCGGGTTGCTTGATCTGGCCACCGCAGCGCTGCCTCCAGTGTGTTGGGAAGGAGAAGAGAGGGGAGGGTGGAGGGTGGGTGGAGAGAGAGGAAGGACTTCGCTGGATCTGGTTACCACACGAGCTCGGGGGCGGCTAAATCTGGCCACCACGAGCTCGGGGTGGCAAGATCCACGCACGGGGGCATGCTCAACGGTAGTGGGCAGACGGACTTCTCCACGACAGCGAGTGCAGGTTGCTCGATGGCAGAGAGCGGGGAACTTCTACACCGCCACCATCGCCTTAAACTTCGCTAGATCCAGACACCACGAGGTTGGTGGCAGCTTGATCCACGCGTAGATATGCTGTGGGGGAGGGGGCTCTCGACAGCCGCGAGCGCAGGTTGCTCCATGGTGGCGAGCACAGGGACTTCTATGTACTGCCGCGGCGGGGCTTCTGTGTTTGATTTGTTATTCAATTTTTTCTTACCCCAAGCATGATTCCTTTTTTTTTTGTTAAAGAACAATTCTGTGATGCAATATGCCGCACGGGTTGCTTTTTTTTGCTCCTGAGAGGGCCATCATTGTTGGTTCTCAATCCGGCACTAATGACCCCATCATCGGTGCCACCAAACTTGTACCAGCATAAAATCCAGCACTAATGGCCCTTTCCAAACCGGCACATATGGCTTTCTCTGCGGTAGGGGGTTTGTCCAATCACCTCCTATCTTTTTATTCAGTTAAAGAACTTGTTGGCTGTGTTCCTTACAATAGAGACCTATAGGGGTGGGCAGAAAAAAAGGAAAACCAATAACTAGGTCTCGTTGATTGGCCAAGAACTTCTGACTTATACTCATTGATTTTCGACCTACCCATAACTAGCTCCTTGAAAGATGGTTCACTCTAGTTGAAAGATGAATTTCCAGACCCGCGGTTCTCAAATAGAATATTCGGCTGATTGCTCCAGCTGAAATTTGAGTTGTCGCACGGTCGGAATCCAGTATTGCCGATAAAATTTGCATTCTCAGCCTGAATCTCTGGGCAACTGTTTCCCATATGACAACTGGTGCCACAAACTTCACAAGTCATGCGAGAATCTAATGACTTGACTCCCTCCGGTGCTTCTAACTTCTTCAAAATAAGGTTCATCTTAGCGGCCAACATATCCGTTGCACTAATATGATGAACTCTTCTTGTCTAGGGCTGACTGCGTTCATTGTCCTAGCCTTGGTTGGTGATCATCTTCTCGATCAATACACAAGAGGCGTTGACACTGAGTGAGAAAAAGGCACCTTCCGTAGGCGTGTCGAGATGTGCTCATGTTATCTTTCCCATGCACTAGAGATAGACTTACTGTGAAGCTACTGAAATCCAGATATCTTGTTCCTCAGAGTTGTAGTGTTCCTGACAGGGAAATCTTAGAAATAAATGCATTGGAGCATCTTGTCCAGGCTAAAGTAGATTCTCGGTCCAGAGAATAAAACCACTTCTTCAACTTCTCGACCAGTGAGAATGGAAAAGGGAGGAATAGGGTCAGACGTAACACCTTTAACGGTGAAGGTGTTACAAACCTCCATGAATTATTGGTGCTAGCGTCTTCTGATGGTTAACCACAAAATGGGCTGTGCGCAACCATATTAATAAGTGTCGGCTTCAGCTCGAAATTCCCGGTTCCGACATTGAGAGTAGGTCCTTACGGAACCTTACTGTTGTCGGGAACAGATTGTCCTCTAGGCCATGATAATCGGCGAATATTGACTTGAAGCTGGTGGTGGTGAAAATTGAGATATCAATGGACTTCGCTGTTGATGATGAAGTGTGCTGCTAGTAGCGCTTCGACTTCTTCACCAATGACTCAGGATCACTTTGATAATTTTCTGGGAGATCAAATCTAATCATATACATGTCCTGTCTTCAAAACAATAGAAAACAAGAACAAGTGTAAACTTGCTAAGGAAAGAATAAATTTCAACTTTGCAAGGCAACGTAAAAAGAAAAGATTGTTGTTAGCCAATTGCGTCCTCGGCAATGGCGCCTGAAATGCTTGTTGGTATCTCTTATGCTCTTACCAGAATGGTTCACAAGCGCACGAAAATAACCAATGTAACACTTCATCTCGGAGTATTCCGGAGTATCATATTTATATTTTCCCAAAGGATGCATTGATAGCTTAAACAAATCTTTATTTCTTCCTTGCTTTGATCAAGGAAACTTATACTAACCACACATGGGGGTAAGATCTGATAAAATATATTTAAGTTTAGTGACACGAATGACTCAAGGAAAACCACCTATCTAGTTCTAGAGGTTTGGAGGGATACCACAAAGTCACGGGCGGATCCAACGTGGGGGCTGGGGGGGGGGGCTTGAGCCCCCTACCCCGCTGGATCCCCATGGAGCGAAGGAGAGAGGGGAGGGGAAAGAAGAGGAAGATGAAGAAGAAGAGGGGGGCTGGAGAAGGAAGAAGAAGATGAGCCCCCTCCCCCCCACCCCCCCCCCCCTAAAAGCTATAGCTGGATCCTCCCCTGCACGAAGTCATAATGATTCCAGCACGAGTACAACTTGGCAAAGTTAAACTCCTATAAAAGGTGTTGTTCACTTTGGGCACAAGGGCACAAGAACCCTCTTTTGAAGAACTTGCCTCCCATGATCTGTAACGCAAACGCACTAGAGCCAACGTAGACAACTTCAAACAACGCATGGGACTATCACCAACCGGTGATTACGTCTGTCTGTTTCTCTAGCTAACCTTTCTTGGAAATATAAGACCTGGGCCCCACGCCTACGACTTATACCAAAGCTCTCCCCTAATCAAGAAGAACAACTCCCGAACTTAGCTAGGTGAACTAAGCTCAAACAAGAAACCTACAAACAAGCTTATAGAACTCTAAGCTAAGCAACAACGATCAATCAATCGATCAATCAGATCAAGAATACCGCAAAGATAAATGCAGAAAAGTACTTGGCAGGAGACGGTAAGGAAGTGAAAAATATATAATAATTGAAATGTATTAAATCGGGAAGATATATATAGTTACCTAGATTCCGAACATAGCTTCTCTGGAACTTTTGCCATTCTCTGACTCGACTCGCCTTCCGACCGAACTCCTCCTACTCCTCTATGAACCAGAGTTAGTTATTCCAGATACTCTAGCGACTAAAAATGGGAGAACTTTGAGCGTGTGAGTTGAGTAGAGTGTGTTAAATGAGAGTGAGTGGTTGGTTGGCCGGTCTCTTGGGGTGGGCTAGCCGGGAAAGGTGTACCGGTCAGCCGCCCTCCTAAGTCGGTCGAGCCATTTGACGGATTGGATTGTCTCCAAATGAAGGTTTATGGTGTTGGATTCCTCGTGGATGTTGGTTGAAGGCGGTTGGTACTTTGGGCTTGGCCAGCCGGCCCATCTTTGGGTTGGTTGGCCCCCTCCGTAGGTCGGTCGGTCTCTAGATCACCTTGGGATTGAATTGGTGCACCAGCCGGTCCTCTTGTGGTGGCCGGCCATGCTGCTCCTAGGCCTCCTGCCAGAGTGAGGAGAATGCTAGTTCACAACTTCATTTATTTTCAACTTATTTTGATAAGTATCTATAAAATAACTAAGGGACAATAAAACTAGTGGAAATGGATTAGTCTAAAGAAAATCGACGCATTGAACCTTTGTTTTACCCATTTTATTATCGAAGATTGGTGGTCGAAACGACGTTTAATGCTCGCCAATAGTCCCCATGGTGGTGAAATGCAGAGGTAGTGGATTCGATGAAGACATGGTGGTGCTTAGGGAGGGAGATTGATGCCGCACCGCCCGAGAAGGGAGGTCGGTCAACGCAGAGGCAACCCGAATAGGAGGATGTGCGGTGGTGAATTGCAAGGCGGACGGACAGAGTGGCTCCTGGCAAAGAAGCTCCTGCCTAGGAGGAAAGTGGACGGGGTGACCGGCCGGGGAGGTGAACGATGGCGGTGGAGTGGATTCGCCGCCATTCGAGCTGGTGGTGCGCACGAGCACGACGCGAAGCGTGCTGCAGTAGCGCATCAGGAGGGAGCCACGCCACATGACGTGCACTCGAGTGCGTCTCGCGAGAAGCGGAGGGAATACTGCACACGGACATAGGGAATGGGACGACGTTCCCTAGCATTCCTCCTTTTCTTAAAGTACATGGTTCGAATCCTCAACCACTTAGGTTTTTACATATTTTTTCTATCAAGTACTATCTCCGTCCCTAAAAGAATGACTTTTTAGCTATAAATCTAGTCAATGGTTATGTCCAGGTTCTATTTACTTGATGGTTGCTAACCTAATTTTCTTTTTAAAATCACAAGTTTTGTTTATAAATTACTTTATTTTAGAGAGAGATACGACGATGACGATAATTTGAGTGCCTACTTCGATGCTACCAAGATGATGTCATGGAATGAATAGTCAAATCTTGAAATTTTGAATCATTAATTGATGTGAAAATATAATGATTTAAAGTTTGAAATTATATTCATAGATTTGTGATAGAAAACTCTTTCATATAGTTGTAATTCTAATATAAATATATAGTTTTGAAAAAAGTAATAATACGACACTATTCTAATATTCAAAATATAGGGATAGTATGTACGGAGTGCCTGTTGCCTGATGAGATGAATGGGTCGCGTTCATGTGAATGCAAGCATGCAAATCGGTAATTGATGGTTAATGCCCACTTGCATGCTGGCTGCTCGCCGCCTGCCTCAAAGGCTCGTAATTAAATACAGAGACCTGCTAACTTTGTCCGGGAAAGTCAACTAATTGGTGAAGTTTACGCAAAGAAATCGCTAGGCCTTAACAGTTTGAACGCGCGAAACCCGGGCAACATTCTCACCCACGGCTACGTCGAGTCCGAGAAACATGCACTGCTAAAAATAGGTTATTAATAACGGTTAAAATTGATTTTCACAGCCGGTCAATATGGCCACCTGCAACCAAAGGCTTGTAGCCGTCTGTGAAAATCAATTTGCACAGATGGGTTCTCTAAGATGACTGCATGTGAAAATTGATTTTTATAGACGGGGTCTAAAAACATCCTCTTATGGAAATATTATTTGGCACAAAAATGAAAATTGCCACAGCAGTAAAAATCTCAAATTCACATGGCCTCTAGATCCAGCGACGATAGTGGCTACACAATTGTGGGAGCAGCGGCAGCGCTACCGGCTGGGAGGGAGCGAGGGAGTTGAGGAGCCGAACAGTGGCGTAGCCAGAAAATTTTAGTTGGGTGGTCCTAGCTCACAAGTTCACATCACATACCAAAATTTTGTAATACCATAAATCCCATATACAAATATAAATTTTATTAAAAGACGATACAAATATGCAAATAATATCTTATAACATTAATAATCGACTATTCTTACTGGCAAGTTCAAAATGTGTAAACATTAGAACATAGATAGTTCAAAATATACAAAGATATTATACATACATAGAAGATTACAGTGCTACTACCGTACTCTTCTTTTGGTCTTAGCTATGAACATATTTATTATATCTTCCTCACACACTTGAGAGAAAATATCTTTGGCTCCGAAGAGGAGGCTGCAGTGGTGTTGCTTACTATATATATCTTAGGCTGGAAATTCATGTGAGTAGTGCTGCCATGAACCCTTGAGAATATATGCTCTCCGAACAATATCTTGATCATTGGAAAGCTAGCTCAAAATAGGAAACCTTAAGCCTGGAGCACTTTCAAGATAGTTAACACCATAAACAGGAGGAGCAGGTGCATCTTGTTCTTTAGTAGAAGCTTCATCAACGCTCAGAACTGTTTTATCTTCTTAACTAACAGGAGCTTCATCAATGACCAAATTCAAAGAGGAGGCTGCAATCTTCTTTGCTTTAGCTTCATTACTCCGAAAGAGCGATGCAATATCTCCATTTCTCTTCATATTTTATAAATTCTACAAAGTACGATGCCAGCAACAGTAAGTCAGCGGAAGCCTCAGAGTCACAGCAGATAAGTAAAGCATCAATCTTTAAATTCACAATTTACAAACTCAGACCATTTGAAAACAAAAGATTTAAAGCTTCTCATTGGCTCATTGGCCCAAGTCTCACATGTCGCACGAGCAATAAAAAAAACTAGAGACACAGACACTCTCACTCTTTCAGTCTCTCACCTCGACACCTCCTGCAGGACAGCAGGAGCACTGGAGCAGGACCACCAACTCGGGATGGAGGGCGGCGCTGTGGCAGTCGGGATTCGGGCGGTCGGGGACTTAGGGTCGGGCCTCGCCGTCGCCACCTTGGCCACCTGGCTGGCTTGGCGAGAAGGCGGGAGGCCGGAAGGCCGATCAGCGGAGGCAGAAGCGCGTTGGGCGGCGGCGCATCGGGAGGTGGCGCGTCGGCCGTCGGGAGCAGGAAGCCGACGGGCAGGGCAGGCGGCGCGGCTTGACCCTAACTGGCGACCGCCCGGTGCCCGAGTCCGTGGGAGACGGGGAGCGGGGAGCCGGGGAGGTGGCGGGCAGGAGGCGAGCGCCGAACAGGCGGCGCCACGGCGGTGCGTTGGGAGGCGGGCAGTCAGCGCGTCGGGGCGGCATTTGCGCATCGTGGCGTCGAGAAGGCCAAAAGGAGGCGGCGATGCATCGGGAGGTGGGGGAATTAGGGGAAGAGGTTGCCTGCCGATCCACTCAGAGGTGAGAGGTATGCCCTACCCCTCTTCTCCCTCTTTCCTAGGCTTACTTAATTTTTATTGGATCTATTTGTCACTTTATTGGAGTTGAACCTTAAAGTTTGAGGGGCTGAGAGGTATCTCTAAGGACTACCCTGGCTACGCCCCTGGAGCCGGGAGAACCATCGCCACTGGGGATGGAGCGCCGCCGCTGCCGCCTCCTTCACTGCATGGGAAGCTCGGGATGGAGAGGAGCCAGGGGAATTGAGGAGGAGCCGGGGGAACCACCATTGCCGCCTTCATCGCGCGCACGAAGCGCCGCCGCCGCCACCTGCTGTATCTGAATGAGAGAGTGAGAAAGAGAGGGGGGGAGTAGTTCTGAACGAGAGAGAGAGAGGGGGGATGGGGGAGATGTGTGGCTATTAGGGTTAGCGCCCCCGCCTTGTTCGATTCAATCCTTTTTATAGCTTCCAGTAATTTTTGCAAGTGGCACATTTAAGAGGGCTGCCTATGAAAATAACCCCATTTTCACAAGTGACCACATGTGAAAATTGATTTTCATAAGCGGTTAATAAGCAGAAACCCTCGGTGTATTTTTATAGGTAGGTCTTTTTTTAGGCAGCCTGTAAACACTAGTAATATGCCCGTGTTAACACTACAGATATGTTTAGTAATGCAAATTACAATATTTGTTTTGGTAATCAAGCATATAATAACAAAATTTAATATTCAGGCAAAAAAGAACTATGAAGAGGGTTATTATACTGCCAATAATTACATAGCTACGAAAAAAATAACATCAAAACTTTTGTTTCTTTGAAAACCATCTAATTCTTGATGTGTTTAGAAATAAAAAAAAAAGAGCATATTGCCTATAACTAACACAAACCAAACTTCATATTACAAGCAGAAGCATTTTTATTATTTTATAAACTATATTAATCACAGTAGACAAATTGACCTAAATGGAAGCATATAATTATCGAAATCTTGACAAACTTCATATTACAAATTGATCTTCCAAAGTTTCATGAGAAAAGTTTCATATATCATACTAGGACTTAACTTCTAATCCTACTAGGACTTAACTTCTAATCCTACTAGGACTCCACTCCTAATCCTAGTAGGATTTAACTCCTAATTCTAGTAGAACTCAAAATTTCCAATCTTGGACTGCTATCCAAAATAAACTCCTCTTTCCATACGCACACAATTCCTTTTGTATGCCATATGAAATCTTCACCTCCACGTGCATTGATCTCTAGCCTTTAGTATCTTGCGTGATCTCCCAATCATCTAGATATCAACTTCTCCCAAGTCGACTCCCGATCCATCATCGACAATACTCCCAAGGCCTGAAGACTCACCTACACATGCAAAAACAAAGAAACCATATCCGAGCACAAGTTCTTTTCAACTTAACTCACATTAGTCATATACACTCAAGCCAACATTGACTTATATTTTTTAATAAATATTTATTAAATAAATTATTTGCAAAGCCAATTGTTCATCATAAAATATTAATCGTGACAATGATTTTACAAGCTCATCTAATAATAAGGAACAAGAACCCTATAAGGATCAACCTTCATGTCTTCGCAAAGCATGTTCAAGACCAATTTTTCCTACTTGACCTGCAGCATGAAAATTGAAATTTGTCCTTTATAGTTTGGATTTGTTAATCCATTTGACCACAAATTAGTTTATAGAACATGCTGTAAATTTGAACTGCACATGTATAGGCTATAAGGATAATACCAACAAATCTCAGATATTCTCAACTCTTTCAAGTGCAATCCAATAAACCAAATATTCGGAGTTGTGCTGTCTATAAACCAAATATGATCATAAAATGCTTCCCTTCAAAAGCTTTGCACCACCAGAAATCAAAGATTACCCCATAGGAGAAACAATATAACCCGAAAAAGTTATGAGTTTATCAGTGTTTTGAGAAGTAAAATTGAAACATACAGATGTGGAATCAAGAGCTTAGGATAATTGCTGTACTAAATACCCCTTATATTCAGATACATAGTAACCGGGAGTAAAGAAATATAGAATGCATTAATATGTAGTTTGTATTATACCTCTTAGATGAAGTTCCAACAAACTCATAGAACAAAACAAGCAGAAGCTTACAGTTAAAGTTGGCATACCTAAAAGGTCATTTTTTATAAAGCGTGTCAAGATTTGTGCTATTTCCTGCCAAACATTCGACATGCCTGGAATCCTCCGAGAACTTTGAACTCGGCAAAATCCTGACGCAGTTCTGCCTAAACAAATGCTTGCTCTTCCGGATAAACACTGAGGAGGCCAACTTGGCCAACCCACATCATGCTACAACCACGATTAGCAACTAACAACCCAACATGTCTCATCACCAGGCACTTAACAATAGGAAATAAAATATTAAATGAGAAAATATTCATGTGATCATCCTCCTTACGGGAAGAGGGCATCGATAGCAATCACACATTGAGATAAAAGCAAGGCGCAATTCTACAAGAACATGCATTAGAAACACTGGCAAGCGATAATTCCTATGCAGCAGTGGACCGCATTTTATGCCAGCGGCAAAAGGCATAGCGTGATTATAAAAGGCCTCACCTTATCGGACATTTCCAACACTTCAGAAAACCAAAGTTGTATCCAAACAGAAGCAAAGCAGAATAGCATGGTAGAACTGGTAATCTTGTGAATTCTCAATTGAAAAGAGCAATTCAAATCGGACTGGCATGAAACAACTCAAAAATTTGCTAGGAAAATGTGACTTCCAAAAATTGTGCAAAATCTGAGATGACATACTGAAATCCTATGGGAGAAAGGCGTCCTAAGAAGAGTGCAAATGCGAAGTCTTCTCTTTGGTTGATTACTTGCAGCCCCAAGGAGCCCTTGCCACTTCTATTGTAGGAAGCATTCTTGGAATTTGCAAACCGGAACAGTAGAAAACTTTCCAAAACTCAAACACATGGTGCATCATCCATAGATATGGCATGGAAAGGAGGGCACTAACTCATAGGTGCTATACACATATAGGCTGGGAGGTTTCCATAGTATTCAGATTGGCATATTTCAGAGCTAAAAATGTTCGGACATAGGGTATTGTCATCTCCTTATTTCATACGTAGTCGATCCAGTACACAATTCAGGCGAGATGTATCATGTATGTAAATTAGCACATGCTTGCAGCTGACCTAAACCCTAAAGGAGAAAAACCTGCAACTACAGCAAGATTAGTGACAACCTATCTAAACTTTGTTTCATCTGCATTTCTGCTGGATTTTTTTGTCTCATTATGTTGTCCATGATTTTTGTTTCAGATTACAAGAAATTCAGGGGTACTGTACAAGAGATTGCTGATCAGCAAAGAAAGAATGAGAAAGAAAATTATTAAGTCTCCTCTATAGATGGATTGGTACCCGTTGAACCAATTATTCCCTTTACGGAATATACTAAAGGTCCACAATGTTAGATTTCTAAAAAAATTATCTGTGTCACAATGTTGGTGTTTTAAAGTTGTAACTGAATATATTATAAGTGAATGATTGAAGCCTCTATAATGAAGGTCAACACATTGGGTGTAAGGCCAACATATAAATATCCCTGATAAATTTGTGCCTAAATTAAGTTGAATCCGTTCTAAATAATGTCTTCGGAGTGTGAGTTTGACCATAATTTTATATTAAAATAAGTTTATACAATCTGATAAATTTATGATAATATAAAATTATTTTAAGCCAAATATACACAAATCCTTTAGCCTACACACAGATACATGTATATCTTCGCCTGGATATTTAGTTTTTGAGATATTTCTACACTTATATTGCCAAAATATATATCTTCTTTTGGTTGTTTGATTTGTGTTAATTACGAAATTGTGCTATAGCATTAGCATGTGCATATTACTATAATCTAAGGAGAAGCCAAAAAGATACTGCAATGTGATCAAATCATACACCCTAAAACTCTTCCTCTTTTTATATGCTCACTAAAGCAAGCTATATGTGTATGATGGTCTACCTCTTGATGATGGTCTCTCTCTGAGCTTCTTGCTTAGCCGCTCCTTCGCCTGACTCTCGGGCATTACTGTCCACCATCCACCCATGGATGAGTTCCATGACACTACTCATGTGCTGCAAATTCCTAAGAAACCAACCAATCAATCCATCTCACCCAACAGCGAACAAGATCATGTGTACCTTGGCAGAATGATTACCAAGGAGTACAACATCAAGAGGTATCCGTTCAACATAGATTGCATCCAATGGTTTAAACTACTTATTGCATCCTACAATCGGATGGTGCTTAAGTTATGGATTACGTGGCTCATTCAGGATTCGAGAAAGATTGTTTCTTTTATTACTTTAGATTATGTTATATACCGGTTTGTGCACAACAATGTCATAGTTGGAGAATGTAACCACTCCTCAAAACCATTTTACTATAAAATAGAGAAAATTTTAAAACTGTACTTACATTTTCAATGTTGACTAAATCATGTGAAACCAAACCTGAATGAAGTCCATCAATCAGGCCTTGAACATATTCATAGAAGTATTCATGATCATCACAAACAGAGAACGCATGGACCTATCCTAAAAATAGATAATTAGTCCAAAACTTCAGAGGATAAAAAAACAACCAAAGAAAGTGCATACTTTTGCCTTTAAGCTACTCAGTTTTGATCCTAAAGCAAGACCAGCAATGGTACCACCACTGCATAAATTTAAAAATAACTGGAGTCATAAAGTGGCAAAATTGCTACTTTCAGCTTTCAGGATCTAGGCATGAGTGCATGACGCAATAACAATTGAGTACATAACTACCTAACTGGTATATAGTTACCAAACTTTCAGGATTTAAAAAGTAAAGAACGGTGTGCAAAATGTACCGAGAAAATACCTGCAACATGCAACAACAATGTCATCAAACTTAACATCACCTGATATATGAATCTGATGCTCAATTTCCCTTATTGCTTTTATATATCCCCTATAAAAACATGTAACAATACAAGTCATGAAGATAGGCCAGCTTTCACAATTGGGTATCACTTTCATAAATTCTAGGATGCATTTGAAGTCCAAACTCTCTTTATAGTATGCAATCTTATATTCTATTCAATGTTATTGATAAAATGTTGACAGAGTACACTAAATTTTTCCTTTAGTGATGCCCCACTGGTTGGTTAGCCACCATTCAAGATATTACTAACCTTCTAATGTTACATAAGATCCGCTAGGTTTAGTGCCTAGGGCCCTACACAATTCCAACCTTTTAGGTCCAGGGTAGTATAGTGGCCAAAAGGTCTTTGTAAAAAAATGATGCCTTAATGTTTATTTCAAATACAAAGTGATTTCTTCTTTTCTGATGAACTTATGATAGGCACTAATCCATGAATAATATTCCCTGAGGAAACTTCAAAGTATGCCATTAACACACAAACGAAAAAAAAGGGAAAAAAATGCAAATATGGTTCAACAGTTAGCATTGGACAGGAAAAGATGCCAAGTTCTTAGAGAGTTTGATCCACTAACAGGAATAACATATGGTTTTCGGCCGTCTTCCAAAAGCTTCTTTTTCAGCAAGTCAGCTAAAGCCTGAACCAAATATATCCATATAGAATTAGGGATTTTTAAGCAATATAACATTCAACGAAGAAAAAGATCACTGAGGAATTCATTATAGGCAATTACACAAAATCACTCAGTACAGCCATGTCATGATTTTAAGAATAGGGAGAAAATGACCATGCTAATTGTACAATGCAGACATATACCACAGGACACACTACTTGATTACCTTGGATCAAGGACACATGGGAGCACTGTAAATGAAGTATACCACCAACCAGTTGCTCGTATTTTCTCCCTGATCGGCAATGAAGCATAAAAGTAGTAAGAAAGATCTTCATTCTTATTTATTTAAGCTGGCAACAATAATATGCCCTATATCACACGGAAAGCCCAAATATCTATATTCACTTGCATAAGTCATGGGGGATTGATTTTGCTTTCCCTGCAAGAAGAAAAAGAGTATTAGGTAAATGGAAGGCAGGGCAAAAAAAAGATCATTCCATATAAACAAAATTTTACTGCTCAGACATTATAAGATGACATTTACTCATGTAAAGCAGGACAGCAGGCAACTTTAAGTTTATAATGTATTACATATTATGTAACATACCCAATTTTGGTAATATAAAAACCCTGTGATCAGATTTTGGAAAGAAAAAAATATCATTCTTTGGTGTGCACTTGTTAATTTACATGTTTTTGGTTTTTCTTTACATTGCATAATAGGGCTCATATGCATATAAGTGTATATATGAATGTACTGAATATAAATTTGATATGAATAAAATCTTGGGAAAATTTTCATAAAAACAAGTCAACATCTGCAACCTACTGTGAAAATTTCATGATTTTATCATTTGTTTTGGTGCTCCATTTAAAATTTCTAAAAACAGCACAAATCTGAAAATAGGGCTAATATGATGACAAATTCATATTTTTAACAGAAATTCATCTTAATTCATCAACTTTTGATATTTTGTAAGAAGGTTTATAGGTTATATCCTACCACCAGAAAAATTGGCAAAATCAAATTCACTATATTTTTACATAAAATGATAAGTTCAAAGTCACTAGAAATGTGTTAACTGCAGATTTTGATGTCGCCAAGCCCATTTCATATTTTTACCATATTAAATCTACAAGGCTTTAAGCTTAGGCATTTGGCAGGTTAGTAGAACACATGACCACCTTCTAACAGTAATGTTTGCACCCTAAAATCAGATTGGAGATAGATCAAAACCTCAGTGCAAAACAGCTCATCACAGTAGTTTCCAGCCTTATTTTCTTCACAAGATCTCTATCTTTCGCTGACAAATGGGGCCCAGGGCTTGTGGGGTCCACCTATCAGCCAGAGGCCACCAGCTCACTCAGCCACCGCCCCTGGGATGAATGACACATGCTAGAACACGCGTCGACGCGCCCGAGCACCACCGCGCCATGCCTTGCTCGGTTGATCTCCACGTTTCACCGTGCCACTTCGCAGACTTACTCTCTCGTCCTCGTCGCATTCTAGGGAGAGAGTCAGTGAATTGCCCTTGGGAGCTCCAGGAATGGACGCGTCGTCTCTGGTGCCGGCGAGGTCCACCGCCGTCGCTGCTCGTCTCTGGTGAGCTTCGCCACACACCAATCGTCAGAACACAATTTTCTCTCCGTGCCTAACTTTGCCATACCTTCTTTCTCCTATGTGATGTAGATTGAGCACCCCGTGTCACCGTGGTTCGTGCTCTCGGCCTCGCTAGAAGCCCGCCGTTGCACCACCACGTTCTCACTGCTCGACTGAAATCCGGCCACGTCCTATGGTCACCACCGTCGCAAGCATTGGTTGACCTCGCAGACCAAGCCCTAGGAGTTGTGGACCAATGAGGTGCCAAATCGAAGTCATCTTCTCCAACTCCAGCCGCCGTCCGAAACTTCGATTCTTGTTGCCTCGGTGAGTCCCGAGTTGATTCCTTGCACCAGTAGCAACCTTAGGATCTCACCAATCTCATGCATGTCTTGGCTCTATGAATCTATGGCCAGATTCTCGTGGCGCCGTTCAACCAAAGCAAGCGCTGCTGCCGAGATGTTCTTGCCGCCAACACCGCCGCTCCAGCCTCGCCAACCCTAGTTGGACACTTGGTGAGCACTCTGGAAACCATAGGACACACATGCATGTGCTATTTTGGCCGGAATCGAGCTAGAACCCAACATGCACTTTTATGCTGAAGCTCGCAGCCACTTGTACTGTCACTGCCAGCTATTTCAGCCACCTTAGAGTGCATTTAAGCCATTGTCGGGTTTGCCTCGAGCTGCTACATGATTTTGCTTTTGGCCACGCCCCGGGATTCGCCGCCGTTCGCCGTCGCTATCGCCTCAAAGCTCGCCATCTTTGTTCGCCACCGCTAAGTCGCTGACATGTGGGACCGCTGCTGTCACGCGCTAAGGACTGGATTAGCGAGAGTTTAAAATTTGTGAGGTTTAAACTGTAAAAGTGGTTAGACTTACATGTGGACCCAAGGGTTAAGTTGTAATTCAATAAAAATTTGAGCACTCTTCATGAATTTTCTATTTCCACATGCTTAAGGACCCCAGGTTGGTTTCCAGTTAACTGGAGGATTTTTCTGTAAAATTTCACTCACTAACGTGTTGGCCCAGAAGTTAAAAATCTGAGAAAAAATTAAGAAAATGGACTTTAGGCTTTTCTATTGAACTGAAAAATGGATTTATACTTCAAAAATTCATAGAAAATTCATACAAACTTTGAATTTAGTGAATCAAATTTTGATAAATTCATAATTTTATTCTCTTTCATTCTGTAGGTAATAAATTGACAGAAACTACCATTTAAAAATATCTAAAAATAACATAATTAAGTAAAACTCATATGTAAGCCTAGAAATTTAATAAATTCATATCTTTTTCATACACTAGAATAAAGTGAAAATTCTTTCACTACAATTCATCTAAATACATAACTTAATTACTGTAAAAAATGCATGCATTTTAGAGATTTGATTTTTTTTTGCATAATTTGGTGTTTATTTGATATATAGAAGACAATCCTGTTGACGGTGAGGAAATTGATCTCAATACTGACCAGGGAGAAGAGATTCAGTAAGGCAAGTGTTTTTCCCCTCTCCTTTGACCATATTGCAACATATGATTTGGGGCAAATGTATTGTTTTATAAAATACATGCTTATTTGAATTATCAATACTTAAATATTTTAAAAAGGTAAAATTAACTTATTGCTGCATATATCCTCTTGAGAAATACCTTTTCCCCATTGTAACCATAGGATGGGTTAGAGTATCCTTCTTGTACTCAATTGGGTTTAAATATACTTTTACGTGTGATATATGCTTAGACATGTTTAGAAGCCTCTACTAAATGTTATGGCAAATTTTTAAATGATATTTTGAGGATTTCAAAATTTCTGAACATGGGTATAATCCCAACTTAATTGTGAACTAAAATGATGAAAACTTGATTTTTAAACTTGGGCAGCAAGTGATATACATATGTGATAGTTGTATATCAATAGGGGGAGTGTTCGTCTGGGTTGATTAAGGATTGAACTCTTTGTCACCATCTATGTATACAGTACATCCACTTGTGTTAGTATGGGATAACCTTAGTTGAGAACTTATTTATGATCTAACCTTGCATTGGGAGGCCGTTATAGTATGAACTTGTCTTGCTTGGTAGTTTATAGGAACTACTCATGTATAACACGAAGGAACGGATGTTTAGTTAGCGGCATGAGCGTCTAAGTATATCCAATATAACGGTGTAGTGCCTCATGGGTTGCTTCGCCACGCCGTCAGGTTCGGTAAGCCAATCATCCTACTGACACTAAGGGTCTGGACTTAGTGTGGAATTTTCACTTACCGTGCTCATGCAAGGTTAGGCCATAGGCAATAGATTAGCTTCATCGTAGGTCTTAAAACAGGTACCTTCTGGTATCGCGTGGCATGTTGTTACATGATTACTATTTTGCGTCATGTGGGTAAAGATGTACGAACTCTGCAGAGTAAGAATTAATCGGATATCCGTGCCCGCGGTTATGGGCAACATGGTGAAGTGCGAGGAGTATAGTTTTGTATGTTTCTAAATACATTTTAAACTTGATTCTTAATGAAATGAGAAATCTGAAATTTGATTTATGACTGTGGACTTATTATCATGGAAGGTAGTAAGGTTACTTTATGTATGTATATATTGATACCATGACAATTTACTTATGTATTATGTTGAAATTGTTCTATAAAGGCTATTAAAAATATTTGCCAACTAAAACTTGCTTTATGCAAATTTAGCTGCACAAATAGCTCTCCTTGTTGTACCTTTGCATATAGGTATTAGAAATTGCCTTGCCAGTACATTATTGGATAATGTACTGACACTTGATATTTGTTTGTTGACACTATTAGAATTTTATGCAGATGATGAATTGCCTACCGATGAGTGCTACATCGCAGGTGACGATGATTTCTAGGATGGTTCATACTAAGGGTTTACTCTAGTTGGTATGCTTGTGGGTCTTTTGGGTAGACAAGCTTTCGCAGAATACTAAATAAATTGGCCTGTCTGACTATGTACTTGTACTAGTTGTAAATTATCTATCTATACTTATGCATCCTTTTGTACCCTATGTGTGATATCTGAGCTAGGATGAAAGTGCAGAGCTAATTCTTTCCTGGGACTAGTTATGCATAAGTACGGGTTTGAACATTTGAAATTCTCGGTTGGTAAACGCCCGTAGATCAGTCCCTGTTGTATGTAGTTCCTGGTCGCTATCATCAAATGGTTTGACGAGCATACAACAGAAGTGACTCGTGAGTTACCTTGTCGAGTATTTCTTCTGTTCACTATTCGGTATTTCAAGTATTATATTGGTGGGCATTTAAATGCAGTCATGTACGCGTGAGAATATGTGTCTTATATGCGTGTATGAATCCAACCTATCAGATATCTCGGTGGCACGCAAGAGAATGTCCAGCAATATAATATTTGGGGTACCCAACATATTAGGAAACATAACTTGGAAAAGAAGATAGGCTTTTACTGATCACACCAAATATATAGCTAAACAATTCTCTATTTCAATAATTAGCACTTATTTGGGCTTGGGGAAGAGTCCGAGCTCTGCCTTCATGTTTTTATCTTGTGTTCTAATCGAAAAAATCAAGATTGAGCTAGGCTCAGGACAGGACAAATGAAGATGTAGAAAGAAATCAATCAAAGAGCAGCAAATGAAAATGGTGCTCGCCTTCCTTACTTCCATGTGTGGGTTCCGCCGGAGCTGGATGACCTCCCATTGCTAAATGACTGCGAGCTCGTCGCCTGAATCACATCTCTAACAAGATAAGAGATGCATGATGCATCACTCCTGCATAATTTCATAGACCCACATTGCTAGTATATACACATGTAATTATCGCAAGCAAGCACGTAGTAAGGTTTGGTTGCCATTTCGCAATGGCGCCATGGCGGCTGCAGAGGGCAGGAAGTAGTGGCATACCAACCATGTGCCGGAGTCAGTAGTAGAGCGGCTGCTCAGTTCAGGTCCGGCGACATGGCTGTTCTGGCAGACGTAGCTGCGGAAGACGAGATCACCATCATCATGGTAGCCGCAGAAGCTGTGGAGGCAGAAGATGGCGTAGAGGTCCTAGGCCTCGGTGCAACCACAGAGGCGCAATCGACGGCGACGGTGGGGCGGTACACGTCCTACAGTGCGCGCCACACCTGCGACCAGGGGAGGTTGTGGAATACGCCGTGGAACACCATGTACTTGCGCCGCTCCTCGGCGTGGATGCACCCGGGCCAGTCACAGATGTAGAGGCGGTCGCCGTGGAAGCGGCTGGCAAGTAGCGTGTTCCCCTGCTCCCGGCTCAGCGTCCAGGACCCCAACACCATGTGCGCCCCACCATGCCCAGCCACCGCTGAGGCCGCCGCCTGCTCCTCGACGCCACCTCGCGTTGTGCCACATTGGCTGCTACGGCCGTGGCGTCCTCCCCTTCCCCGCCGCAGAGGGCGCAAGGCCAGGATCTATAGCGCCTCGGAGGAGGAGCAGTCGTAGGCGGCGTCAAGGTACATGTTGTGTAGAGCGACCACGTGGCAGAGACAGAGTCAGGCGGTGGCACGGCTCTCTCGGCCGAGGCTGGCAGGTCGGGCGCGGCTGTCGAGGTAGCGGTGGAGGCGTGGTCGAGGGAGGAGGAGGGGGCAGGGACGGAGAGGTCAGGGCCGATGTCGAGCTCGAGGCCAAAGTCATCGAAAGGCTTGAGGAGGATGCCGGCACGGAGGAGTCCGGGGGAGCAGACGAACAGGTTGTGGAGCGTGGGATTAGGGTGTGGACGGGAAAGCTAGCTGGCGACAGATTAGGGTTTAGGGGGCGATACGCCGTGACTACGCGACGGTGACGGCAACCTGGCGACTGCGCTCACGGCGGGGAAGGGGGACCAGGCGACGCGACAGCGACAGTGACGGCAATGGCGACCTACGTGGTTTGGGGCAGGGCATCGTGCACATGAGGTGGAGGAGGGGGTCGGAGAGGGGGATGGGATTGCGCATCAGGCTTTGGGGTTGGGGAGAGAGGCACAGCTGGCGCATGGTGGAGGGGGCGAGGTGGAGGCGATCTGGACTGTTAGATGAACACAGATGGTTTTGTCCGTTGGATATGTCGTATGAGTCCTGAGTTATTTGTGTTGGTGCATTATAGAATAGATAAAGGGAGTGTTGGAAAAAATGGTTTTTTATAGTGATACAGATGTAATATGCTGCTGCAATGTTGCGATTGAATTATAGGTGTAGTTCGACGTGTTACCGCTGGGTTTGACTCTAATTTAACTAAATAAATAAAGTTTTCTTTTTAATATACCAGTCACACATTATTCCCGGACCGAGTCATGTCCATTCCTACTTGTGGGCAGCACGGACACGATGTGCCGCCTTGTACGGCATCCGAAGGGGCGGCCAGTACGTGTACCGGCCACTGCAGCTGATAGCTGGCTGTCCTACATGATGTACAACACCAACAGGGGTGGTCAGTCGCTCAGCGAAAGGGTCCTCGACACCACCGGCACGAAGCGGTTCTTCCCGGAGGGGCTCCGGTGCAGCCCGGTCACCGTCGAAGACCGATGAGGAATGCAGCGAAGGTGAAGGGGCAGCCACATTGAATTAACGTGTTGGCATTGTTTGCATGGGCTTATATGAATATCCCAGCCCACCAAACCCTCTAGTGGGCCAGGATTAAGACCCATCGAAACAAGCCCTTACGTGGCAATTGTAAATTTTCACTGTTTAACCCTTTTTTCAACTAATTTTGAAAATAGACCATGGCAAAAACTTATTTCAAAAATGAACTGGGACCTCACACCAGCCTCGATGGCGCTAAGGTCCTACGACTTAGCGCCAGTGTCACATCCAGAATTTCCATCCAAAATTCTGGAGTTTTATTTTGTAAATCCTTATCCAGGAATCAACCGAGGCACACATGACATAGTTGATAATCAAAGTAATTGTTTACATACCGAAAGTATTTATTACAGAGACGAATGGCACCTCACAAATAAGAAAGTTCTAGCAGCAGTAAATAAACTAAGACAACATGATGAAACCCACTCCACGAGCTTGACCGGGACTCCCGCTTAATCCTCCAAGAAGTCCTCGCTGAAGTGCTGCTCTAAATGATAATTGTTGATTGCAAGGTGAGTATATGAAATACTCCGCAAGCCACACAGCAAATATGCAAATGTACAAGATAACAAAGGATGGCATAATATGGCTCAATTTGCATAAAAGCATTTAATGAAACATTTAAGAGGGTAATAAAGCATTAGTTAATTAGCAATATTGATCAACACTATACCGCTCACCAAAACGGTATAGGGCCAACCACTCCAACCTGGAGTTAAACATATTTTACTATTTAACAGTTAAGTTTGGGTAATGTGGGGACTAATCACAGAAAATATTGCTAGGCCCGCCCTTAATCGTGGGCATGGCTATTCGAATAGTTTTACTCTGGTTAGAGGTGTACCAATTTACCCACAAGACACAACTCTATAACACATCACTGTGCGCCTTAATACCACCATGGTACCTCGGAAAGGAGTTGTGACAAGACCTTCCATGTAACCCACACAACAAGAGAGCCACCCGTTGGACCACCAGTCTCCGGTAGGGTTGATCAGGTTCCTCGACAGGGAGACGGTCCAACGCCCAAGACATGGACTTATTGACGCAGCAATGATGGTCTTATTGACATAGCCACAACACACCGTGGGGCCTCCGGTTGAACTAACTACACTTTGGTTCCCGCCATTACCCATTCTGGCTTGTGGTTAGCACGAGTGTTGCTTCGCAACAAGTAGTCCGTGAACCGGTCCTTAACTGTCACGAGCACTACTAGCAACATTCACAATCCTGGTGCTCACAACCCACCTTTTAATCAAGTTTTAGTGGACCATTAAATTATCCTTGCACTACCACAGACGTAAATGGAATCATCATTTTATGTGAACTAAATATTATAATCAAAGTTAATGTTATAGCCCAGAAGTTATTCTAGAGTTTGCTAAGCATGGCTAAGTAGAGTCCTAGAGGTAATCTACCTAACCAATAAATAAGCTAGCTAGTCACAATTATCCCATAGGTACAAAGTCCAGTACTCAAGTCAAGGGGCCATAAACAAGGATCAGGGTTTCCCTTTACCAATGACATTCCAAAATAAATGCAGAGTTGAAAGGAAATATAGCTTTAAACACAGGAACAATATGCTCAAAGGTGTGGAGGAATCTGTGTGACTTGCCTTGCTGCTCCTTACAAGCCTCGGAACTCTCCTCGAGAAACTGCGGCTCTTCCTGAACGTCGGCGGCTGAAGATAATAAACAAAAATAAGCAAAACAGTACATCAACACACATTAATAGTACAATATTATATTTTTAATGGGTAGATCTTCATTTTTAAAGAATTTTTCAAGTTGAATCACCTCAAACGGAGTTTGGATGAAATAGTTATGAATTTTAGAAGTTTGAACCCTTTAAAATCCTATTAAAAGAATTAAACTGATTTATTGCGTCATTTAGGAATTAATTTAATTCAGGAAAAGGATTATGACGTCAGCACAGGAGAGAGAGAGGGATGGGCCAATGGCTGACTAGCGGGGCCCACTGGATAGAGAGAGAAAAAGCTCTAGTCTACGGTAGACCGGGTCCACCGAGGTTCAGAGAAGTTCACTTGACGATCCGACGGTTAGGATTTAATGATGCCAGATTGGACAGCTGAGATTAGATCGGGCAATCAATGGCTCAGATTGGACCCGAGCAAATCCAAGCTGGCGCCTATGCAGTAGCCATGTTGACGGCCGAGTCAGCATAGGCGGCGCGTGGCGAGGGTGGGAATAGGTAGAGGAGGTCGCAGTGGTTCTCACCGTGGGTAGACGGGCAGCGAACGACGACGAGAGGCGCCGATGGCGAGCTCCAAGTGGTGGCAGTCTTCGGGTTCCTATCGGCAACGGTGCTCCGGCGATCTCCGGCGGCCCAGATGTGGTGGCCAAGCTTCCTTGGGCTCTGGTGAAGCTCACAGAGGCGATGGCGAGCTCCACCGGCGACTGAAGTGGTGACAACACGCGGCTGGGGCTTGGCGGCGACGGCGAAGAGGGCTCGGGACGCAGGGAGGCGGCAAGGGCTAGCTAGGGCTCAACCTTGTGCGCGGGATAGCTTCCAGGGGTCTAGAGTTTGCTATTTATAGCGGTGAGGTGGTGAGTCCGGCTCGGGTTCGGCGAGATACGTGGCGGAGACGGATTAGGGATAAGATTCGAGTTGGGAAGCTTCGGGTCTCCGCAACTGACGACGATAGAGCTCCGGTTTCTTGGGGATAAGGTAGAGGAGGACTGGGGCTCCATTTCCCCTCGACCAATTGGACGATATCGGGGCCGAGGCGCTCGGATTTCCTAGGATTTCAGCGGTGGTGTTGGGGATGAACAGGACTTCCTAGCGAGAGGTTGACGACGAAGCCGACAGTTGGGGCCCACCTATCAGCAAGGCGCAGGCGAAGCAGCGGCCGCAGGCTGCGGGCCGCGCGCGCGAGGAGGGCGTTAAGTGCACAGTAACGGGCCAGATTCGGCCCATGCACAGGGAAGAGGGTTTTTAAAACCTTTTTCTTTTATTTCAATGCTATAGACTTGTTTAATTCACTAAAAATACTTCCCATAATCAAATAAATCCCAGAAAATTCTAGAAAATAGATGATTAAGCAAAGAATTTTATAAAATTATTTCCAAGCCTATTTTGCTATAGATTTTCCTCTGTTTTTATTTTTTTCTCTCATTGAGGCTTTTAATTAGATTTCTAAATTTTTTTCTCATTTACTTTTATATGGGGATAATTTAGGGTGTTACAGCTAGCCCGGCTCACGCTGACCTACCTGCCACCGTGGCTAGTTGGGAAAGATGGAGAGCCGACGTGGCGAGGCTTAGCTAGTTGACCTGGCGCTGAGCTAGGGGACTTAACCCTCCCAACACCCCAGGGCCTTCCCCACCCATCACTTATTTCTTTAACTGATAACTCGCACAGAACATGGCCCCGTAGCTTCTCTCTCCTCTCCTCCCCAAATCCCTCCAAATCTTGACCAAATCGATGATTTTTGGACGGGATTTTTTGTGGATCACGGGGTGCAAGGTAATCTCCTTCGATTTCTCTACCCATTTGTTATTTTTATCAAGCTTTTATTGAGTTTAGGGCAAACCCTAGGAGGAGTATTTGGGTTGAGAGATGTAATCAAAAAATTTTGTTGGCAAAGTTATCGTAATACATGTGCCGTGGTGCGGATTGTAGCGTGCATACCATTTTTTTGTTATTATTGATTGGGATATTGATTGCATTGGAGGAAAATCAACCCTAATCCTCCAATGGAATCAACCCTATGTATGTAGTGATACTTTTCATCTCGCTTTCATCCTCAACCGCTACGTTCATCGGTTCATGATATAAGACAGGGGAAACCACATGCGGAGATTGGTTTAGGTGTAGGCACTCCTTGTATTAATTCGTCTTATGTACTTTCTGTGTGACAACTTCTAGAGACTTGAATTCACCATCTCAACATATGCTGACCATCCATCTACCCTTTCAACTCTAACATGTGCTTATGTGACATAGGCCCAGCTCCGACATTGTACCTACCTTGCATAGCTAACGAATGATCTCTCCACCCCACACCTCCATTGTACGGGATATAAGCTCTTCAAAAGTAGGTCTAGTGAGAAATATCAACGGCTTAATAGTCATCCCCTCAAAATGGCTACCATCGTTACATAGCTCTGTCACACTACCACCATAATGGACACGGGCCACTTTATCCATCTAGAGTGTATGACAAAAATATTTAAGAGACAACCCGTTAGTATGTTTACCGACAAAATTGAATAAAATATAAAGTACTAAAAATAGGACATGGTCCTAAACCTACTAATGAAATTCGATTACTACAAAGAAAGGTATTCCAACTAAACAATATTGCCATACACTATTGTACATCTCCCCTAATTGATTAACTAAAAAAACTAGGGTTTGAGCTACACAAAAATATTTTGGCATATTGCAATATCCAACTTGAATCAAACCCTAATCAAGCTTCATTCCCCCCATATCAATAGTTAAATACAATCCACCAACTACATTGCAATATTTTGGCACAAGTTTACAAACTAAGGTTTGAGCTAAATCCAACAAAAATATGAAGAAATAACGGGGGAAAAGAGAGGATTTCGTGGAGGATACCTTGCAAGTCCTTGTCCCCGTGAAATCCCCTACAAAAATCTTCAATTTGGTGGGGATTTGAACGGATTTTAGGAGGGGAGGAGAGAGGTGTCTACCGCTGCTCGCTGGGAGGAAGAAGAAAGAAAGAAGGAGGGAGGGGGCGACTCGGGATGAGCCGACCGCTTAAGTCCCATAGCTTAGTGCCAGATCCTCTGGCGCTGAGCCTTGCCACGTCGGCTCACCATCTGTTGGGAGGGAGGCTCCGCCCCCTCCCCTCTCCCTAGGCAGGGGAGTTACGCTAGAGGGTAGGCTCCGAAAAAGCTTCGGGGGCCCTCCGGGGCCCGCCTGGGTCTTGCTGGACAAGGTAGGGAGTCCTCCGGCCAGCGGCTGGAGGAAAGGCCCGAGGACCACGAGGGTGGCCCACGTAGCACTGATGTTGACAAGATGGGGGCATTCAATGCTCCCACCTACCCGGCAGACCCGCTCCGAACAGGGGGATGGGGGGTGGCAGTCGAGGCTCGAGGATCCTAGGAGCACGTCACTGTGTAGTGAATCCTGGGATCCACGGGATTTATCCATGTTGACGCCGAAAACCGCTAGGGCCATTCGGCGTCTTGGAGACACGCGAAGGCCTGAGAGATCTGCTTAACTCCAGTGCAGGTCCTAAAATCTTGAGGTTCGTAGGCGTGCCAGTCAATTTGACCCTGCAATTGACAAGGAGATGGAAAGTGTTAAATCGATGAGCCAATCGGCTGGAAGCCGATCTTGACTCGTCCCATCGGCCGACGGCCGATATGAACTGTAGCACTTATACACCGACTAGAAGCCGATGATGGCATGAGCAATAGCATAATAGTAAACAAATATCAAACTAGCCGATCATCAAAAGGATGCTTAAAAAATCGACTGTAAACTGATAAAATAAATAAGCAGAATGCGTAAATAAATAGATTAAATAAACTCCAGCCGATTGTGATTAAAATTACTAGCGTCGCGGCAAAGTTGCTACCCGCACCCGTGCCCGGGCCCTTGCTCGTGCCCTCACCCGGATCTTCGCCTGCTGTCCGTGCCCGTGCCCGGGTCCTCGCCTGTGTTCGTGCCCGGGTCCTTACCTGTGCTCGTGCCCGGGTCCTTACCTGCTTTTCGCGCCCGGATACTTGCTTGCTGTTCGTGCCCGGGTTCTCGCTCGTGCTCACGCCCGGGTTAGCAGCGATTTTCTAACTGTTTATGACAAATTGGTTGGATATAAAGTTAACTTATCAGCTAAGCACTCCGATAAAACATCGCATAAAACCCATCGGCTTATTAAGAATAAAGTTATTGTTACCAGTCTAGTAGATCGGACCCAACCGTTGCAGCACAGACTGGTGACAATAACAAAACCTCGATAGGCCGATAGATCTAATACGATCGTGATGAACTATATGATAACTTATCGGCTATACATTCTGATAAGACGCTTGCACAAAAAATATCAATCTAGCAGGAATAACTTATCGGAGGTAGTTTAGTAGGTCGGACCTAACCGATGCAGCACAAACTGTCGATAAGTTACACCCAGTAAGCCGATACGATCTGTGCACGCGTTATGTGATATACCTAATCGATCTATGAGGTCAAACTAAACTGATGCAGCCATAGATAAAATAGATATATCGTGGTAAGCCATCCACCGTAAACCGACTAGAATATCGGACTTAACCGAGGAAGTCCTAGCCGATGCGGTGTCCGGGGTGACGAGACTTACCCTCTCGCAGGAGGTCGAACTTAACCGATGCAGCCCGGCTCGAGAAGCAAGAACCCGTCGAAGGGGTGACGATGCACCGAATTTGTATTGATCTGATTAATGTCGATCCCTTACAAAGCACCCGGGCATACATATTTATACCCTGAGTTGATATGAGTCCTTATTGGACACGGTACACGGTTTCCTAATTACAAAAAGAAACACTAACAGGACCCGATCAGACCTGAGATCAGGTCTCCTGAAATAGACGCTAGTACTTGCTAATTAATAGATACAGTAATTAACTGCATATTGTGGTCTTCGCGGCTTCTTTCTGGATTCGGTCCCTTTTGGATCAACTTCCGTTGGTTAACTGTAATTTCCTTCTCAACCGAATCTGATACAGAGCTATACCAAATTTTGACGTTAACACATGCCCCCCAATTTTGGAGTTTTCTATAGGACTTCGAAATTCTTTCATTTTGGGCCTTCAGATTCCTTCCATATTGAGGCGGCCCAAGGTAGCCCACTTGCCATAATTGTTTGAAACAGTGCCAACGGCCTCGATTCCCACCCGGTCATCATACCTCTATAAACCGCTTCGTCTCCCTAGCCTTTTTTACGCTTTCACATCACCAGAGCACTACCGCTTCATCTTCCAAGACCTCGACGAACTCCGGCGAACTCAGACGAACCGTCGCGTCTCTCCTCTTCGACCGCTGATTCCCGCTCTTCTTCCTCCGGCCAATGGCATCAGCATCCGCAGTCCCCGAGGTAATTTTTCTGCCCAACTGTTTTTTCTTATTTGTAGCCTAGATGAATCCAATCCGCCATGTTCTTCACCTGTTCTTCGTCGTGTTCTTGTTTACTGTAGCACCTTAGGAACCAAGTTCTGATCCCAGCCGCCGATTACCCGAATTTCTTCTATCACGGCCCAATGGGTAGCGAGGATCCCATAGATTTCATCAGCGCCGAGACCCAGCGCATCCCTTTCAAGAACTCCGCCATGTTGGTCAATGATTGGACCAATAGCTTCAGATCATGGCCGAGCAAGCTTCCTGGGTGGAGGGACTGGTATATCAGAGTATCGGCTGCGAAGAGAACCCTCTGGGAGGAATCAAACATCGGGCACTGCGTCAACCTTTCTCTGGTCGATATGGAAAAGAACGAGCCTCTGCTTGCATCGGCTTCATATTTCTGGTCAGATGGTCTTAATGCCTTCATGTTCGGTCATGGGTCGATGACCCCGACCTTGATGGATGTAACTATGCTCACCTGCCTCGACACGACGAGTTACATCGACCCCTTCAGGCTTCGATTCAAGCCTGCTCATCGGCTCCAAGCGAAGAACATTGGCGGCTGGTCCAGATATATATCCATCCATAATAAGGGAACTGGACCAGTCGACGACAGGGAACATGTTTCCTTTTTGAACTTGTGGCTGGAACGGTTTGTCTTTGGTGGCGCAACCCTCGGCCCAACAACCAACATGCAATGCCTGGCAGAGTGTCTGGCCGATCGGAAACAAATCCCCTTGGGGAAATACCTCCTGGGTGCCACTTATCAGCTGCTACATCAAGTAGCGATCAAGCTATCGGCCGGCCAGCCCATCGGCCACATTGGGGATCCTTGGTGGTTTGTGTAGTTATGGCTCAACGTCTACACCTCCAAGGCCTTTCAAGAGACTTCTTTTCTTAACCAATCCTTCCCAGCCGATCATACAGAAGACGAGGAACTTACTTACCGCCAATGTACCTCCATGGGCGAAGCTGCATCGGCTTTTCCTGGCGGCAGGATAACACCCACTGGACTTAGTCAATGGTTCAAGGTGTTCTATTACGGCTTCACCAGGGAGGCCACACTTTGGTTTGCATACAACGATGCATCGTCATTCGAAATGCCTTCCAACTTCAATCCACTCAATGCTCTAGAAGACGATGAATCGAAGGCCACATTCCTATTGGCCGACACCCCCTGTTAGCTGCCGACTGGCTTCTCTCTGGGCCGATCACAACCATCATATGAATTCTATCATCCATCGGTCAGCTCCCGTCAGCTTGGTCTTGGTCAACTTTTGATCGGCCTATTCTTCGTCGACAAACTTCAAGCCCAGGGCAACGCCAACAATGCCCTAGAGTATGATCGGACGCGGACCTTAATAGAATCTCTTCCCCTGGGCGCCGCCACCAAGGTGAATGTATGTACCGCCAACACAAAGCATTTTGCCCGATGGTGGTCAGAATAGAGGAGACATCTATTCAACTTGCCTGTCATCCACTACTGTTCTCGTCTCAACGCCGACTACATTGAATCCGATGACGAGGTAACACCCATAAACCTTAATCACCATCTCCGATCATCCCTCACTCTTAATTTTACAGGTTGCCCACGTCGAGCCCCCAACGATAAGCACTAGCGGTCGGCCGATCATGTATCAACCTTCATCGGCCACTCCGAACTTAGGGCGCGATGCTCCTTCTCCATCGGCTCTCCTCCAGGCGCCCCGGCCGATAGGACAAAAGCGCAAAAAGTTGGCGCATCGCCCTTCTCTCAAGAAGTAGAAAAACAACGCCGATGTCACGGTCACGATGCCACCTACTCCCCAAACAACATCGGCTCCCTCATCTCTTCAGGTATGTGCTAAGTCTCGATATCATTATCTGTTTTCCCATCTTTCTCATCAATTTTATTTTCAGCTCGAGTCATCGGCTCCTGAACCTCAACCTTCTATTGACATCCCTCCAAGCACCGAGCCGATGACCTCTCCAGCTGCTCCAATCTCAGCACCCAGTCCCCAAGCCGTTGATGAGGCCGCTCCTACTACGTCACCTGACATCGGCCGTTCTGAAGAACAACTTACCCATCCGCTCGAAGCCGATGCCACCCAAGCTGCCGATGCCCTTCCTCAGGTAATCTCTTTACGCCCACACTTCACTTTTAACTCTTCACTGATTCTTTTACCGACGTCAATTTGCAGTCCTTAGCCGATTTGTTCTCCTTTGACATCGGCAAGTACTTAGAAGCAGAAGAAGCAACAGCCACCAGCGCGGCAACCAAACCATCCTTCCCAGTCGATGTGCGCGAATACTTAACGAGCATCATCAGTCGGCTGGAAAATCCAATCGACGCGCTAGTGGAAGATTGTGGGCCGATACGGGCAAGACTTGCAGATATTGAACATCATTTGCCCGAAGAACTTATCGACGCACTGACTCCCTCGGCATATCTGGAATCTCACAGATTCAAACTCATCAAGCTCAGACAGCGCATAGCCGATTGTGCTGACCAACAGAAGACAACCCAAGATATCCAAGCCGATCGGCTGTCAGCCCAAATAGAGAAGAAAAAGCTTGATGATATGGTAACCGCCCCTCAAGAGCTCCAATCCAAGTTGGACCAACTGAAGAAAAAGGAAGCCGATTTGCTGGCAGAACTTGAAAAAGTTTGTAAGGATCTTGACACAACAGAATCCCAGCTCATCTGCCTACCACAAGCTATACAAGACCAGGAGGCCAAGGTTGCAGCAACGGTGCGTCAAGTCGTTCATCGGCGCAAAAATTTGAAGATCATCCCGGGCTCCGATGAAGACAACATTCATGCTATCAATGAGATTGATTAGATCCGCCTGCGCGCGATCGAAACAATTCAGAACTTTTTGTAAAACCTTAATACTATTGATGTTGCTTCGGAACACGCCGATCATTTTTTGCTGTAACATAATCTAATCGGCACTGTTGCTTGTCTCAATTGTCCCTTAGTATTTTTTGTCTGTTTGATCTAAAGGCGATATCAATTAATATCGGCTATCTTTAGGCGATGCAAAAACATCGGCTTTCTGAACTTAGAAATCAGCCGCATCCAGCTGATTCAGGAGTTAATCCAAACGCTCGGATAGTACTTCTTGAGATATTTCCCATTAAGCGCTTTAGCAAACTCCGTCCCCCCAAGATCTTCTAGTATATAGGCATTACTAGGCACACAATGATTAATCCGATAGGGCCCTTCCCAATTAGGCGACCATTTTCCAAACTTATTATCTCTGGACCCGATCGGCAAAATCAATTTCCACACAAGATCTCTCTCAACAAACGATTTATTCACCACTTTCCTGTTATAATGCCTAGCTGCCTTAGCTTTGTTTTCCTTGATCCTCTCCAGTGCCCTTAACCGATTCTGAGCCAAATCTTCAAGTTCATCTGTCATTAAGTTATAATAATCATCGGCTGTCAATTGATTTTGCAAAGAATTCCTCCTAGAACCGATGTTAGTCTCCCAAGGCAAAACCGCTTCATGTCCATATACCAGTTGGTAAGGTGGCACCCGGGTAGATCCATGACACGCCATCCTATATGCCCATAATGAATCGGCTAACGTAGTATGCCATCTTCGCGGCTGTTCATCAATCTTCTGCTTAATCAACTTGATCAAACTCTTATTAGAAGCTTCCGCCTGTCCATTAGCCTGAGCATAATAAGGCGACGAATTTAATAACTTGATCCCCATACTGGCAGCAAACTGTTGAAACTCATCGGACACGAAAATAGATCCCTGATCAGTAGTTATCGTCTAAGGAATCCCAAACCGATAAATTATGTGCTCCTTTACAAACTCGATCGCCTCTTTGGATGTAACTTTCTTCAGAGGAACCGCTTCTACCCACTTCGTAAAATAATCTGTCGCTACCAATATGAATTTATGCCCTTTACTTGATGGAGAAAAAACCTGGCCGATCATGTCAATTCCCCATCCTCTGAACGACCATGGTTTAATGATAGGATTCATAGCCGATGCTGGTGCTCGTTGTATATTTCCAAACTTCTGGCAATCTTGACATCCTTTATAGTACCTGAAGCAATCTTCCAGCATTGTCGGCCAAACTATCCTACCCTTCTCAGCAACCACTTCATCTTATGAGCCGATTGATGAGTCCCACAAATGCCTTCATGTACCTCGCACATAACCAATTTGGCTTCTTCCAAATTCAAGCATCTCAGCAGAACTCCCTCAAAAGTCCGATAATATAAGTCCCCATCAAGCAACACATATTTAGTAGCTTTGTACCGAAACTTCCTGGAAACCGATTGCGACGGATTTTGTAGATAACCAATTATTTCCTGTCTCCAGTCATCGGCTTTGTCTTGAATGTCATTATCGGCTATTTCAACTTCAACCTGCCTATTCAGCCGATAACCAGAAGCAACCTGTGCAAGATCATTGGCTTCCAAATTTTGCTCCCTAGGGATATGATCCATCGACACCATCTTGAAATCTTTCAACAAATCTATACATTCCTCATAATATGATCTCAAAACATCATCCCTGCACTCATATTCCCCAGACAACTGCTTGATCACCAACAAAGAATCACCAACAATCTCTATGATATCGGCCCCGATCTCCTTCAAAAGTTGAAGTCCTTTTAACACCGCCTCGTACTCTGCCTGATTATTGGTCCGATAAGGTTTAATTGTAGAAGCAAACTCGAAACTTGCCCCTCGGGGCGATACAATGACCAGTCCGATACCAGATCCATGCTTGCAAACCGATCCATCAAAAAACAAAGTCCATGGGATCGGCTCCACATAATTCTCACAATCCCCTCTGTGCTGCACAATGAAATCGGCCACCGCTTGTCCCTTGGTTGCTTTAGCCGATTCATATCTCAAGTCAAATTCTGTCAAGGCAAAAACCCATTTACCAACTCGCCCTTTTAAAACTGGAGACGACAACATGTATTTCACCACATCGGCCTTGCAAACCACTGTACACTCAGCCGATAGGATATAATGCCTCAACTTTGTGCATGAGAAATACAGACAAAGGCATAACTTCTCCACCATAGGATATCTTGTTTTAGCATCCAAAAGTCTTCTGCTTAAATAGAATACGACTCGCTCCTTGCCTTCAAACTCCTGAATTAAAACAGACCCGATGGATTTCTCATTGGCTGATAAGTATAACTTGAACGGCACTCCTTTCTGCGGTGGAATTAGAACAGGTGGAGAACTCAAATAACTCTTAATTCCATCAAATGCCTTCTGCTGGTCTGCCCCCCACACGAACTCTTGATCGGCTTTCAACATTAATAATGGAGTAAAAGATTCAATTCTCCCTGACAAATTTGATATACATCTCCTTACAAAATTAATCTTGCCGATCAATGACTGCAACTCTGTCTTATTGCTTGGTGGCTCCGTAGTCTTAATGGCTCTGATGCTCCGTTGACTAACTTCAATCCCTTGCTCATGAACCATAAAACCCAAAAACTGCCCAGCCGATACACCAAAAGCGCATTTATTGGGATTCATCCTTAGTTCGTATCTCTTGGCCCTTTCCAGCACTTTCCGCAAATCGGCTATATGGCTTTCCTCACTCTTAGACTTAACCACCACATCGTCGATGTAAATTTCTACTAACAAGCCGATGAGATCATGAAATATATAATTCATTGCCCTCTGATAAGTCGCACCGGCATTTTTTAATCCGAATGTCATTACTACCCACTCATATAAACCGATAGCTCCAGGACACCGAAACGCAGTCTTGTGTATATCTTCCTATGCCATAAAAATCTGATTGTATCCTGCATTGCCGTCTATGAAGCTAATAATCTTGTGGCCTGATGCTGCATCCACCAATAAATCTACTATCGGCATTGGATATTCATCCTTGGGGGTAGCTGTCACGCCCAGAAATTTAGCCAATTTCCAGACTATTTTGTGTATTAAAATCCCTGTCCAGGAATCAAGCCAGGGTACACAAAACGACAAATCAATAAACAGTTCCAAACATAAATAAGGCGTAAATACTTACAGAAGAGGCACTTAGTCCTCACACGGAAGAAAACAGCAGCGGAAAGGCGAAACTAGCGTGACTTCAGCTCCACGCCACAGGCAAGCTCAACTGGGATATAAGCCAAGGTCCACACTTCTGAAAAGGGGGGAAGAGCAAGGCTGAGTACCACCCACCGTACTCAACAAGCCACACCAATGATGCATTTGTGCACGGGATTTCAAAGGGAGGCTGGTGGCTCATTTGCGTAAAAGCAGTTGTAAACAGTAGTAGTTCGTAAACAGTAAAATGTTGATAAATTTAACAAGATTAATTTTCCACCGATTAACGTTACACCACGTTAACCAGGCCCAACCATTCCCAACTGATTGACGCTAAACCACGTCAACCAGTCTCCACTGATGAACGCTATACCACGTTCACCAGACACCTCCGGGTACCGTTACACCACGTTACCCGGACTCCACTGATTAACGCTACACCACGTTAACCAGTCACCACCGGACAACGTATCACGCTGACCAGCTTTTCCCGACCAACGCTAAACCACGTTGACCAGGCCGCGCTGATGGAAGTTACACCACGACCACCAGGCGAAACTGATGAGAGTTAAACCACACTCACCAGTCTCCACCGACTAGCGTTACACCACGCTAACCGGTCACCCCCGGTCAGCTCAACCACGCCGACCGGACACACACCTTCCACAACACCAGTTTGATAAAACCAGATTAATTATCTAGGGTGAGACTAATCACGGTGAGTCTTGGCCAATGTGCCCATTACCGCGGGCGCGGCTATTCGAATAGTTTTACTCTGATCAGAGGTGTACAACTGTACCCACAAGACAACAGCCCCCACACACGTTCCCGTGTGCCAGTACATCACCACGATGTCCCGTGCGAGGCTGTGACAGGACCGTTCACGCAACCCCTCCCTAACCATCCACACCACGCTGAGGTTGCACCTGCCGACAGGGCACGCCATATTGGCCAGGCTACCCCCCTTGCGCCACGGTGAATCCGGCAGCCGATCAACCCTACCCCGGGCCGACCCAACTCCATCACGCCCACCCTCTTCTTCGGTGCCTAGGAGAGGGAGAAGAAACGCTTCAAGCCCAGCCGTTGCCCACGCTGGCTTGTGGCAAGTACGGGAAGTTGCCCAAGTGGTTCCCGCGAACCGGTCCTTAATTGCCATGGGTGTGACAAGCAAAACCATACACCCACAGCCCACCATTTAGGGTCAAATTTTAGTAATTAACAACAGCCTATCCAAGGTTCCATTTTTCCGACATTGAGTCGAATCATATAAAAAGATAATATTTAATTCCCAGGTGAGCTATATTGCTAAGCATGGCTAAGCAGGTCCTATCTCTAACCAGGTCCTCCAATGAGACCTAAGCTAGTCAAATTATCACCCAAGGTTATCAAAGAATGGATAACAAATGAACCGGGTCTCAGGTATGTGGATAGGTTATTCCATATTCCATGTAATTGGCAAAACATGCAATTTATTTATAAATCGTAAAATATTTCACAAAGTAGGTTCAACATGCTCAAGGATGAATGTGTGACTTGCCTTGCAACCAAACATCTTCGATCGCTCTTCCGAACTCTTCCGTAGACTCCGCGGTCCTCCGAAACAGCGATTACGGTATACTACACGCAAAACGATAAAAAGCCTAAGAAACTCCAAATAAACAGTACATAAAAATTATACAAACAAGTAGATTATAATTTTAGATGAAATTAGGAAGAAGAACGGGTCAATTCAGAGTTCGGACGGGAAAGATATGGCTTTTGGAAGATTGAATTCGGAATACATCCGAAATGGATTGAAAAAGAATATTCTCAAGAATATTCTCTCGGGATTACACTAAAAGAATTATTTTTGGCACTGGAGAAAGAGAGTGAGGCCTACTGTCATGGACACAGATCCTGTGGACTAGGTTCATAGAGGGGAAAAGGTGAGGCGGTGGACTGGACTGATGTGTTTGCCTCACGGACAAGGAAACGATGTCATGACTGAGGTGGATGCCGATGTGGCACGAAAGGTGAGATGGTGATGAGGTAGATCGATGACGAGGAGATCAGGGTTGAGGTGGCAGACGAGATGGTCTGGCTAGGATTGACGTGACGATTGAATTTAGACGTGTGGAGGTGATTGGATTTAGGGAGGTCCAATGACCCAAATTGGACTCGAAAGGATCGGACGGATGAGATCCGATCAACGGTTTATGAAGATTGGATGATTTGGAGACATATACGCCGGGATCACAAGGGAGGGGGAGACGCTAGGGTCTATGCAACAGTGACACGCCGAGGGCCAAAACGAGCTCGGCCGTCTAAGGCGCAGCACAGGAGACACGCCGGCGCAGCGGCCGGGGAGAGCGACAACGACGGTAGCGATTGACGATGGCACGGTAGCGATGTGTCGGCGAGCCGAGACCGAGGAGAGACGAGAAATGCGATGACGACGACGACGGCTCAAGACGGCGACGCAGTGCCGCGGAGGAGGATGGCGACGATGGACGGCTGCCGAATTAGGGGAGGGGAACAGGTGCGGGTGTAGATGGCAACGGTAATGCCGACGACGGCGATGGGGAAAGGACAGAGGTGCCAGTGCTGAGGACGGCGAGACCCGGCGACGGCTGGTGGATTAGGGAAGGAAGATAGGGACCGACACCGAAGGAGTGCTCACCGGCGGCGGGCTGTTGGGCGGTGCGGCAGGCGCTCGGGGCGAGGGCGACGCGTGCAGGAGATGGGGCGGTAGCGCTGGATGCGGACGGCGGCGACGACGGATGGGAAGAGAGGCGGCGACGCTGGTCCAGCGGTGGCAGGCGGCGAAGCCGGCGGAGAAAAGACGACGAGGAGGAGGAGGAGGAGCAGGGGAGGAACTTCGGCCGTGGCTCACCAGCGGCGGCGTGGCACTGAGGATGATGTCATCCGGCGACGGCCTGGGGAACAGGACGACGGCGGCGATGGTCTGAGGCGGGGGCGGTGGTAGCACGACAGGAAGGATGCAGCGATGACGGTGACAAGACAGCGACGGGGAAGAGGAGTTGGGCACCGGGACAAACGACAACGGCGACAACCAACAAAAGGGAGGGCAGGCAGGGAGGCGTGGTGCTCACCAGCGGCGGGCGAAAACGACGACGCCGACGGCAGCGACGATGACCTTCGATGGTTACGGGCCGTGGTGGCCGGGGTGAGGAGCAGCGGAGGCGGCGGCTGGAGGCGCAGAAGACGACGACGAGGTTGACGACGCAGAGACCGTCAGTTGGAGAGCAGGCGACGGCAACAGTGGCTCGGGGCAGAGCCGGGCGGCGGCAGCACGGCCCAAAGGGCTGTAGACGCCGGCGGTGACGACTGGAGGCGCGGCCGGCCGAGGCAGGCGACGGGAGCAGCAGAGGGGCGGCGGCGACGGCAGGGAGGAGGCGCAGGCGATGGCGCACCGGCGGTGACGGCCGGGGCGAGGAGCAGGGCGGCGGCTTCGGCGTGCAGGGGCAGGAAGCGGCGCGGCAGAGAACCGGCGACGCTGCGTGTGGCGAGGAGGCACAGGCGACGGCGGCCTTGAGGGAAAAACAGGAGAGGGAGTGGGGAAGTGGATGGCGACATCGGCTCGCGCGGTTATGGCGGCGTCGTGGGGGCGTGTGGCGCGACGTGCCGAAAAAAGGGGCGCGGGCGGCAGGCAGTTGCGGGGGCAGCGGACCGAGTCCGGGGCGGCACTCGGCGGGCGAGCTCGGCGCGGAGGCCGGGGCGGCGCGGGCTGGCGCAGGCCGGGGCCGGGGCGGCACAGGCCGGGCGAGCGAGGCCGAGGGCCGGGGCGGCACAGGCGACGGCAGCGGCTCGGTTTGCTACAGGCCTGAGCAGAGAGAGAAACGGAAGAGATGAACAAGAGGGAGGAAACAGACTTCGAGAAAAATAAAAGGACAGATGGAGGATTGGAAGAAAAATAAAGAAAAGAGAAAAGGTGGGGATTTTGGGGATTTTTCTGGAATTCTAAATTTAGAATTTAAATTCAGAATTTCAAGAAGTATTAGGAATATCGGAAATTGGGGGGGGAGATTGTTTGGAATTTTGGAGGGTCGCGAATGTTGGCGTATATATATATATGGAAAATCAAAAGCGTCGAAACACCTTTGGGAGTGAAATATTTTTTTCGGAATCAAGGAAATTCGCCGGAACTTTTGGAACTCTCAAAGCATAAGAATATTTCGGGAATTTTGAGAATATTGGAATGGGGAATATTTTGGGAGTCGAGGACGGAGGAGGAAATAGTTTAGGAAACATGCGATCGATTGAAATATCGGTGTATTTTGAGAATTGGAACGTTGAGGAGGTTTTAGGGTTCCGGGAGCGACACGAAACCCTAGAAGACAAAGGATGTCAGAGTTCACGATGAATGGGGAGAGTTCAAAGGACTGAACCGAAATGACCCGGATAGGAGAAAAGATAGGGATTTTATTATAGATTTATCTAATTATAGAAATGATCTTTGTCCTATTAAAATTAATTCTGGAGCTCCGAAAATTCCAAGGAAATTTCAGAGAGTTTATTAAATCGTGGAGAATTTACCAGAAATAAATACCACCACGAAACACATAGAGTTTTATCATCATAAATACTTAAACGCTTAAAATATTCCGACCAAAACCCCAGGAATATAAAAGCATCCAAGCATTTATTTAAAATTTAAACTTGGGATTTTTAATATTGGAAATTTCAAAATTTTATTCAAACGCGTTTCTCAAACAAATTTTTTTTAGCGTATTCTTGTATTTCAATTTACCCCAAAAACAATTTTTAATTAAAGTGATTTTTAGGGCGTGACAGTAGCCTTGTTCAAATCCCGAAAATCGATAAATATCCTCAATTTTCCATTCTTCTTTTCCATCGGGACGATATTAGAAACCCACTCAGCATATCGACACGGCCTTATAAACTTGGCATCATATAACCTTGTAATTTCCGCTTTGATTGGCTCATATAATTTTGCCTTGAATCTCCTTGGAGCCTGTTTGAATGGCCGATATCCTGGTTTAATGGGCAGCCGATGTTCAACAATTGATCGGCTTAATCCTGGCATCTCATGATACTCCCAGGCAAAACAATCCCGATACTCCTTCAACAGTGTTATTAATTCTTCTCGAAGTTCAGGACATAACTTTTTGCTTATGTACATCGGCCTTGGCTTATCCCCTGGTCCTATGTCAATCTCCTCCAAATCATCGGCTGACGTAAACCCTTGTCCTAGTTTCCCCTCAAAATCTTCAATGGAGCCCATCAGAGTAACAATTCGGAGCCGACTTGCTGAATCGGCTGTATCCCTTGGCTGGTAACCTTAAGATAATCTCCTTCCCATGTTTTTCCAGACAAGCAATCAACACCATCGGCTTCCCAGACGGGCAAATCGGTCATTGCAATGTTGGTTGACCGATCTGCTAGGACCACCTCGACTTGATCTCCTTGCCACTGTATCAAACATTGATGCATCGTCGAGGGCACGCAACAGTTCGCATGAATCCAATCCCTTCCAAGAAGCAGACTATACGATCCTTTTCCATCAATAACGAAAAACGTGGTAGGTAATGTCTTGTTTCCCACTGTCAACTCCACGTTTAACACGCCTTTCGCCTCTGATGAATTCCCACCAAAGTCTTTTAGCACCATATTTGTCTTTATTAAATCTTCGGCAGTTTCCCCAATTTCCAAAACATAGCATGAGGCATGAGATTAATAGCTGCTCCCCCATCAACCAGCATCTTTGTCATCGGCTTCCCATTCACATAGCCCTTGATATATAATGGCTTTAAATGCTGATGCTCTGACTCTTCAGGCTTATCAAATATGGCCTGATCGGGTTGCAACGTTAGCTGAGCGAAAACTTCCTCATTGCCTTCTTCATCCGATGAAAGTGCTTTATACTCCCGAGGCAAAAAGAAAACCATATTTATTGGAGCCGATGCATCTACTTCATCGTCCTTCCTCTTCACACGCCATACTTGTTTAGTTCTCTTGTGACGATGATCGGCCTCTTCCTGATCTTGCCTCTGTTCTTCCTGTTGCTTTCGGTGTCGTAGCTGTTGTGCCCTTCTCTTCTGATTCTTTGTGAATATTCCACTAGGACACCATTGAGGATTCTGGACTTGTTTTTCATGCACCTCCTCTTTATTTTCTTCAAAGAATTCTTTGTGAACCGGCCCTAATCGGCTATGTACTGATGCTCGTCTCCTAGATGGCCGATTCTACGACGAACTTTCCTGATGATCCTGCTAAAACCTCAGATTATCGCACTCAGGGCAATCTTCAATTGATGGCAATCTCATCCCTTGATCCCAGTAGAATCGGAAGAACGGACAATCCCAATGTGGATTAAATCTTTCCCTGTCCGGCTCAATCCGCTGTTCCTCATACCTTGAATATTTTTCTATCATGCCTGATGAAGTAATCCTCGATTTTCTATGATCCACATGCCTTCCTTGTCGATGTTTTACACCGGCAATATGAATATGGGGCTACTCGGCGGATGGAAACTCGGTGGATTGCAAAGGAACACAGAAGATTTTATACTGGTTCAGGCCCTCAATGTGAGGTAATACCCTACGTCCAGTTGTGGTGTTATTCCTTTGAGGATTTGTGGTGGTGATTCTGGTGAACCAACTCAACCTGCCCTCATGGGGCGCCCTGCCTCCCCTTATATACTGGGGGACAGGGTTACAAGGTAGAGTCCCATCGGATTACGACTAGGAGATCTCCCCTTAGAGAATATAACGCACCCGACTAGGACTGTATATTCCTTTCTATACAAGGCGAAGTCCGCTGAATCTAGCTATATCTCTAATTACAAGGCTAGGCCCATCCTCTGTCCGAGTGGCCCATATGCTTGTCATGAGGTACCCGGGGCCCATGGCACCCACAGTAGCCCCCGAGACCTTCATAGTTGAGTCACAGCTGATGCCGAGTGCTCGTCCTCCACGGTGAAGATCACCCGAGTGCGTTGCTCCCGAGTACTCTTTGTCCGAGTGCTGCTTCTCCCGAGTCCTGCTTCATGTCAACTGGCAGCGAGGCTATGAAGGGCTCCATGTAGATGTTGGAATAGTGTGCGCCGAATAGGCGCACCTATTAGGTGTAGCCCCCGACTTTGTGCTTAATTGTGAAGACAATTAAACGTAAAGTCAAAGATCTTTAACCTTGAAGTCTTTCCGGAGTAGATTACCACTGGTATATGAGACTCTTCGGTATCATGTCAACCGGAATATGATTTATAGTCTTGCCGAGTAGGGAACTACTCGTATATAGGACTCTTCGACTTCATGTCAGTCGGAATGTGTGTTTATAGTCTTGCCGAGTAGGATGCTACTCGTATATGGGACTCTTCAGCGTCATGTCAGCCGGAAAGAGGGGTTTATAGACTTTCCCGAGCGGCGTCCCACCCGAAAGTTAGACTCCTTCGCATCATGTCAGCGGGAATGAGGATTTAAGTCTCTCCCCGAGTAGTGCACTACTCGAAGTTAGACTCTTCAGCGTCATTGTCGGCTGGAATAATGTCGCTCATGGCAACTGGTGGCCACGCATGTAGGCCGAGTACCACTTTATGAAAATAAATCCACGGCGTGGTCAGGTGTACTTGAGAAAGTACCCCTGCATCTCCAATTTTAATGAAGACCAGCTTGTGATCCTTATAAAGGATATAATCCTCGAGACCTTTCTGGGGGTAGAGGGGGTGAGACACAGAGGTATCCAACAGATATGGTTAGAGCAGTATGCTCTCATGGAAGGCATCATCGTAGTTATCTCCTATCGGCTCCTGTTTAGCGGATGCAGCGCTTATAATTTCAACTCAGCCTAGCGGGTCGGCCCTCTCCACATGGAGCATGCTACTGCATTAGCACGCTTCGACTTCCGTTGGATGCCATTATCTTGGAGCTGCCTACCAAAATAAGCCGGCCTGTGTGATGAGTACCTATCACAGCCAGCATAGCTCTAGAGATGAAGTATCAATCCATCGCAGTCAGGAATTGAGTTTTTTGGTTTGTAACCGCGGCGAATCAGCCAGAGAAATTCTTATTCGCAAGCCTTCCGACTCGTTCTGGATGCAAAGAACCTGGGTTGCCACGTAAGCCTGAGTGGGTATAATTGCCGGATTGCTTGCCCTCCTCAGGGACGGTGTGGACTACATGGGTTGCAGTGCATAGAACTGCCGGATGCACGTTGACGTATGTATAGTCTACTCTCGACTTGGGTGAAGCCGAAGCAAGGTACTCCAACCTAGTGGGGAATTAGCGAGGGCTTCAGGCTGCTCCTCATGGGGCGGACGCCGATACCCCTATCCATACAGAATTAATGTAGCCCAAGCGCAGGGGGGCACCCGAACGTGCAATATAGCCATGCATAGATATCGGCTAAGGCAGCGCCTCTCGATGGGGGCGGGTACCCAGAGACCTACCGCAAAGAAGTTAATAGGGGGTACGCCGAAAGCCTAGAGCATTGCAGCGTAGGATGCGGGCTTGGCGGACCCTCATTGGAGCTGTACCCTTAGACTTAGGCCAGAGTGTATACGATCCCTGGGTAGTAACATGCACGACCTGGCGCCGGGGGCCGATTGTTGGCTCGCATGGCGTATCGGGGAAGATGACGTACTTCCCCTAGACTGGCGCACACAGTACTCGTAAGTAGCCCTCATGAGCATCCCGAGTGTTATTTTGGCAGACTTGTCCCAGCCCCCGAGCGTAGGAGATAGGCCTCGCAGCCTGAGTGATCCTGAGAGTCACGCATATCCGAGAGTGTAGGCCGTGCAATATATAAGAAATATCGGTATGAGTAGATCTGAGATGAGGAATAATCACCTGAATAAAAATCCTATTTTACAATGTATTAAATGACTGTTCTTCCTCTTTTATGATATTAATTTCCTCGGATGTAGTTTGACCCCTTACGTTTTTAAGCACTCTGCGCCGACTATCATAGCCCCTAGCGATCGGGGTATTGGACGTGGCTCATGGCTTTCCAGGCACGCGTTTTGGCGTGAGACTTGAGTTCGTCTTCATGGCGCAAAAGTTTCAACGATTAGGATTTTATGCTACTTGAGTACTTTAGCAATCATTTAGAGCAAAACAGATAAGAGTGCGGCTTGTGCAGCCTATTAGGGTGTAAGCGGTCTGCGGCGCATTGAATAAAGCGAGAGTGAAGAAATATTGTATCAGGAAGCGACTATAGCTGTTCGGTATGTTAGAGAGTGGGGATGCCATCATATTGGCGTTGAGCTTGTGAGCGCCCCTGAGCATGTCGGACTAGTGTTGTCCTGAGTCTGATCATGTGTGGCGACGAGTTGATGGCAGTTGGTAGAGAGAGTACGGAGGATCGATTGTGACCGACTCCACAATTAGTAGCTGTCTGTTGACTTGTGTTTGCGATTCCCAGTCAGTTCGGGACCGCGTCGGTAATGCATGCATCGTGTCGTCCCGCTTGCTATCTGTCAGGGTGACTGTGGTTGTCTCGAGATTTGAGGGCCTCGGGGGGCGCGGCGAACAGCGTGGGGCCGAGGTTCGGCGTACTTGTGTGTTTGCCATGTCGAATAGGGCCTTGACAGAGTTGGAGGAGCTCCGCGGTTGAATTTGTCGATGAACGAGGTGTCTTTGACTCCTTTTGTCGAATGGCGCGGATGACGACCTCATCCTTGATGTTTGGGATCGAATTTTTCTTCTCAGAGAACCTCTTGATGAAGTCACACGAAGAGACTCGTTCTTCCTTTGATGCATGACTGATATAAAGTCGTGCTCGGAAAGATGCGCCTCTCGTACGTTCCCTGCGAGGAGTTGGGCGAAGTGAAGCGTTCCCGGTTCTCCCCAGGAGCCGATTGATTGCTTGGGAAGTCCTGTTAGCCATGTCCTCGCTGAGTCGGCTTAGAGCGACTGGGAATAGGTAGTTAGCCATGACTAGTGTGGATTTTCCCCAGCTGCTCGGTAGTCGCCAGATGGTAGACCGTGAATCAGGACTCGGAGATTGGTCTTGCCATCGTATTTGTTGATGCCTGTAGGCTTAACTAAAGCCGACTGGCCAGTCGACCTGTTGTAGCTCCTGGTTGAAGGCTGGTATGCCTGCCGTCTTCATGTGGACTCCGACCCCGACTACGGCGGCGAAATCGCTCGTGTAGAGGCCGAAGGGATGCTCGGTTCTCGTCTTCCAGTTGGCGTGCTCGTCTTCTTCTCGTTCGCGGCGCCGAGAATGTGTGTCCTGCCGAAGATCACGCCATAGTTGGCTCGGAGACCTCCCGGTGTGTCCCAAACGGAGTCACTTCGACGTTGTCCGGTTGTTTTTCTGGGTTGCCGAGTGATAAAGTGACGTTTGGCGTGACTCCGTGTGCAAGCCGACTCAGAGCCGGCCACTCGGCGTCGCTTTGAGGCTACGACAAGACTGCCATTTTTGGGAGTGCCGACCGGTTGGTCGGTGGGTATGAGGGTATCTCCCGACTGTTGGTGCTGCTGACATGCAGCGGGGAGCGTAAGCATGGCTTTTATCCTGCGAGTCGTCGGGCTGCCTGGTGATCAGGCCTCCAGTTGGAGCGTGTCCGAGAAGTAGGGTTGCGGCGGCCACGATGTTCTGTGCTTGTGGGGATCGTGACGAAGACGTCGTGTCGCCGACTTTTGTTTATATTTTTTTTGGAGGGTTTTGTTGCTGAGCGTTCGCCCAGCCTTCGTAGGCCGTCGTTGCGGGCGTTCAGGCGTTCTGTGCTTCTTTCTCTGTTGTTTCTCGCTAGTCGGCAGCAGGGCCTCCTCTCTTGTGGCTCGTGTCGTCGGGCATGATTCGGGCTGGAAATAGGAGTAGAGCCTCCTGGATGCCGATGAAAATTTCTCGCGGCGGGAGTGAAGCTTGCCGAGCTTGGTATCCGACTTGGAGTCGGAATCCGACTGGTGTGATCGGTCGTTAGTGGTGGTGGGAGTAGTCCGACTGAGAGTCGTAGTCGGAATAGTTTGATGGGGCGATATACAACTCCGACTCTCCCTAGATCCGATCTCGAGCGGCGGGGTGTGGCCGTATCTGAGTCGAACTCCCAGAGAGATCGGGTTTGCCACGTCGGATGTAGATTGTCAGATATCCGCGGGTGTGGGCATCGCCGAGTGGGTGACCGAACGGGAAATTGACGATCTCTTCCTTTTTTGGCCCGATCTCTCGCTGGCTCAAAACCGGAGTCCGTGGCGAGTCGAACACCGAAAGAAAGAGTTGTCCCGTGGACTTGGCGTATGGGAGATCGCCGCAGGGCACTGTCGGTTGAAGATCGCCGCCAGCATCGTGTAGGCCGACTGGCGCGGAGTCGGCTGGTTCCCCGGCAGATCGGATCGAGTCGAGCGAGTTCGGCAGTAGGATTGCCGATATCTGGTCCGGGCGACGAAGTCGAGCTTCCGAATGCCGATGTAATCTCTGGGGAGAGTTTGCCGCCGCTCGAGACTTCGTTGCTGGAAGTCCATCGAGCGTTATGTAGAGTGTAGTC